>VOCP01029818.1:0-18483 GCA_007922195.1 Podocnemis expansa | reverse complement strand
AGAGACTCCCCACACCACCTACCACACGGTGGGCCTGTGACATGGCCATGACCCCCCCCAACCTAAGTTGGGGACCTCTAGCCCTACCTCTGTCCCTCTCCTGCCTTTTTGCAACTCCCCATGTCTGCAGCTGGCTCCCCTGGCCTGCAGTGCTTTTCTACCCAATGTACTGTTCCTTGCCTCATGCTGCTGTCCTCAGTCCTGAGATGCCCCAACCCCTTTCCTGGTCTTTTGCCACTCCACCTTGGCCCCCATCCTGTTCCCCTACCACCCCAGGGTGGGATCCTAGCCCTCACCCCAATCCTGACCCTGCACACCCCTTCCTGGCCTGCACCCTGTGCCACCTCTGGAGCCTTGGATAGTTCCTCCAGGCCCTGATCCCTCACTGGGACTCTGATTTCCAAACCCACCCCCCATCTGTGCTGTGCCCACAAACCCACCAGACTGCTGTGAACTCCTCTGCACCCACCCCTTCCCCCCCCCATCCACAATGGCTCTCCTTTGGCCTCAGGGATCCCCCTACTAGAGCTGTGTGTTTGTGACTTGCATTGAGAACTGCTCTGAGCTTGGAAGCTGCCTCCAGGCCTGAAGGGGGGAGCAGGGAAGGAGGGTGAGGACAAGGCTGGCAACTGACCCTGTGTGTTGCACCAGCTGCTGGAGAGGTGGGAAAATATGGAGAATACAAATCCAGACCCAGACAGGGCCAACATTTATAGAAAAGTCATCTAACAGTTTGCCACCCAAAGTGGAACTGACCAGCTACTTGAGTTTATACACAGTAGATGAGATAAAACAAGTTATTTCTAGTGAGAGATCTTGAGTAGAAGTAATGAGGCATAAACATGAGAAATGGTTCTGAAAAAATATTGAGTTAAGCACCAGTTGTCTCTTTCAAACTCCAAATTCAAAGCCAAGTTTTCTCACTGAGTTTTTTCAGCACTCTGACCAGAATGCTTGGGTCATGATCCCATCTCCCATTTTAGCAGGCAAATAATGACAAAGCATTATGAGCTTTCAAATGATACAGCCCAAGGCATACTTTGTACAAAGGTATTGCCCTGATATGTGGAGTAGGGGGAATACATATTTACTCACTCTTTGTCTCTCTCATACACACAGTTGTTTTAGGGTCTCTGCAGACTCAGGTTGCCACTGAAGAAGTCTCAAAGCAAGAAAAAGTTGAAGAGGATAATAACTAGAAAGAAAATTAAGACTGAGAAAGTAAACTAACTGAGGAGAAGAGGCAACATCCCAAGACAAGTGAACAAAGGACAGGAAGGATGGGTTGGCTTGGCATGGTTTGGGATCTGGAAAAGTGGGTGGGGAGACAGTGTCTCTGTTGATCCATAGCAATGAGAGCTGCTGTCCTAAGACCTTTCTCTCTGTTTGATTTCAGGAGTCTCAGAAGATAGACAGTTTTCAATATGGATGGTTTTCGTGGTGGGTGTTGTGGGCATTTTGGTGGGGATGTTGCTAACTCTGCTGTACCAACGTTGCCGTTCACACTCCACTGGCAACAACAGAGCACCCCAGGACTCCAGGTGCCAGCCAAATGAAAGCCAAGGAAATGTAGCCATGCAGGAGCATGTGAGTGCAGGGACAAATGTGGCTGGTGCTGGGTCAGATTCTTTGGGGGCTGGCTGTCAACCACAGACTTCAGATGCAAATGGCCCTCTGCAGAGGGTTACCGGATACCAAAGCTTGGAAAGGACGACAGTGAAGTACATAAAGGAGGACACTGGAGGACATGGAGAAAATGTAGTATTAATGTAACTGTCATTACCTTATTATGTGATGGAAAATGGGTAATGATTAATGAATGCAACACTAAAACTGCACTGTCATGTGCTTTTTAAATTATTTTAAAATAAAAAATTACCAAATTTTTTTACTGAAAACTGGATTTTTTCATTAAATGAAAGTTTTTCATGACACTTTCATTAATGTTCATGAGACTAAAAAAAAACTAAAGTTGGAAATATAAACTTGAAAAGCACCTGAAAAAAGAGAAGGGAGTTTACTTTATTTTCCACAACAGCCAATTTTACAATTAAAAAAAAAAATTCTAAATGATTTCTATCCTATTCAAATGTGCCTCTTTATTTGTTTTACTTAATTGGTCCCTGTTACTAATTTTGTTTATGGTGTACTTTATTTTCCTTCATTTTAGTAGTGTCCCTATTCCCTCCCCCACCCCAGTAGCCCTTTCCAGGGTAAAAATGAAAGTGCCTAATGTTAGTCTCAAACCCACAACCCCAAAATTAAGAAATAGCTTTCCTAGCAACTGAGCTAATCAGGCAGGGGGAGAGTGATCCCACAGTCAGGGGATTCCCAACCTCTTAGTGGAGAGGCCTGGTTTCTGCAGAGCATCAGTGGGGCTGTATGTGCATGTGACTTCTTCCAAGTTTACTGCTCTAATGCCCAGCTGCTGAGTGAGGATCCCTCGGCTGAGGTCAGAAGCTTGGCTGTCATAGGGATTTTTTTTTAACACTATACTCATTAGTATAAAAAGCCAGACAAAATCAACTATTATTAAAATAGATGGAGGACATGAAGGGGTGAAAAGGAGGACATGTCCATTTCTGTTTCTAAGATTCTGTGTGAGGCAGTGGCCACTCAGGTACTGTTAAAAGTGGATTTCATTCCCTGCTGGCTGGCCCAGCTCTGGGATTCCTCCTGCTGCTGCTGCTGCTGCTGCTGCTGCTGATCAATGTGTGGTGATGGCATAACTGAGGTTTGGCAAGCAAGGGAGGCATGAAGAACAGAAGAAAGATGTTGTAAGTGGGGGTTTAGGGAAGGCAATGCATGCAGGAGACAGAAAAGGGACACAGTGGGATAGGATCCAGAGGAGGAGCTGTGTTAGTTTCGTTCAGCAAAACAAGGAGTCTTGTGGCACTGTGTAAGAGTAAGAAATGTATTTATTGCATGAGACTTTGTGAGAGAATATCCTACAACTTCAAGCATCTGATGATGGAGAACACAGCTAATAAGGGAGACAACCTTCTCCTGGTGTCTAGTCTTGGTTAGATCATCTGGAGAGTCCAGCTTCACAGTATGAGTAGCAGAGTGCTCAGGTTTGGCAGGTCTGTGAACAGGACACAGCCCCAGATCAGAGGTGCCAGACCAGAACACCTTGCTAACAATACTGTGTAGAAGCTGAAGTCCCAGCTGTCTAAGCCTGACTGGCTCCCATCCTGCTATTTTCTCCTGGTGGCAGCAGTGAGGTTGGGAGTAGGGTTGCATGGTGAAAGGAAGGGAGCAGGGAGGAGATAACAGGAGAAACCAATCCCTGGGAATTGGGCCTTGAGCAGAAGCAGTGACAACTTCAGAGCAGGCAGAGTCAAGGAAACTGGAGGAGATGCCTGTGGTCTCTCTGGGCCCACTGCTCACACTGAAGTTTTATATGGTCCGTGCACTTCTCTGGTGGCTGAGGTGGCACAAACTATCCAAGCAGGGGCCAGGAAGCTGAGTAGCAGGCACCAGCAGGGGCTGTGGACCCTGTGTAGGACATAAAAACGTCTGTTTCTTCTTCGAGTGCAGCTCTGATGCATTCTGTAATGGGTGTCTCCGTGCCAGAGTGTTGGATTGGTCAGAAAACTTTTGTCCTAGTCTGTGAGGAGAGGGTAGGCAGCCACCGCCCCCAACACCACCCAGTGGCTATATATATGGGCACCACCCAACTCCTCCCTAGTTTCATTTCTTCCGCTTTATGCGTTGGATCTGGAACATCTGCTCCTTGCGAAAGCAAGCAGCCTGTCCCTGTTTGTATGAGCTTCACGCCCGACTGGGAGCACCTTTTCGTGGACATAGTTCCACCAAAGAGCACTCCAACATTTGGGCCGGAACATCAAGATCCACCTCCCACCATGCCAGGGTTTAAACCCTGCATTGAGTGCAGCAAGGCCTTCACCCAGGACAACCCCAATGGGAGGTGCCTCTGGTGCCTAGGCGAAGACCATCTGGTCACCGCCTGCTCCATATTCCTGTCCTTCAAACCAAGCACAGTCAAGGGCTATGTCTACACACACAGTTTTATTTTGAAATAAGTTATTTTGAAATAAAACCCTTATTTTGAAATCACTTATTTTGAAGTAAGGGAAACTCTGCTATCGAAACGGCCGTTATTTCGAAATGGTTATTTTGAAATAATGGCCGTTTCGAAAACATCAGGGTTTAACTTTTTCGAAACAATCGTGTAGACTAAATTTCTTTTATTTTGAAATAACGAGTTATTTCGAAATAAAAGTGCCGTGCAGACATAGCTAAGGATAGGGAGCAAAGGCGCCATGCCCTAGCCTCTGAACAAGCTCGGCTCTCCTCCCCTGAGGCTTCAGGAGCCCATTTGGCACCGTGAGCTGGCTTGGCACCGGGACCTACCTGGCACCTTCAAGACAGGCTGCAGGAGGCTGAGCTTGGTATTGACTTTGGTACTTCGGCACCAACACAGTCCACCAGCACACCAGGCTCGCCCCGCTGCCTCTCTAGATCACCGCCAGCACCGCAAGCTTGCTGCAGCCCCATACCGATGGTACAGGGGCCGCCCATGCACTGCTCTGAGTCGCCTCCGGTACCGCAGGCTCGCTTCAGTCCTGTACTGACGGTGCCGGGCCTGCCTCGGCACCGGCCGTCCTTGGCACTGCAGGGTTGAACTTCGCCCTCTTCCCCGTGCCATTTCTCACAGGCAGCCCTGTCTTTCCTGGTGGGGGCTCATCACGAGTCCGTTCGGGGTTGCTCCGGATCCCAACGACACCAGAGGCAGTGGAGGCCACATGGGCACTCCTTTTATTGCCCACGCCTCCTTCCCTGGTACCGGGTAGGAGGGGCAAGCCAGCCTTCATAGCAAAGGCCTGGGTGCATCACCGCTCTCCATTGTACCGCTCCGACCTCAGGCACCCAAGCCCCGCCACCAGGGGTGTAGCTGGTGCTGGGCACTTCGGGGCACATGCCCCGAGCAGTGTTCCCTCTAAGCTGGGCTGGTGCGCTGCAGCGCACTGCCGGCAGCCAGAGTCCCAGCTGAGAGCTCCTGTGGAGCAGCGAGTTTTCAAAACTCCTGCCCAGAGAAGCTCTAACGGAGCACGCCCAGAAAATCTGAGCATGCGCCCTAGTGCTTCTCTGCCCCAGGAGTTACGGCTGGGCCCTGCTGCTCCAGTCCAGCCCCAAGGTAAGGTTGGGGGGGTTGGGGGGGGATGCTGCCCAGAGCAGGGGGGCGAGCGGGAGCAGGGGGCGAGTGGGGGGATGCTGCTGGGAGCAGGGGGGCGAGGGGGAGTGGGGGGGGCTGCGCAGCGAGCAAGTGTCTGTCTGCTTCACTTCAAGCGAGACCCTTTTTCTGAGAGGTGACAGACACTTGGAACCGGAGGACAGCTACGCACAAACTGCCAGCTGTGTGACAGTGGAGTGGAGATGGCTCAGCAGGTAAAGGCAGCGCTGTCAGAACATACTTCTGAGGTTGGCGGTTCGATGCCAGTGTTCTTTGCATACTTTGAATAAGCGGGATGAGTCAGTGATCTTTACATACATTAAATAAGCAGGATGAGTTAGAGCTTGATTTATTACAGCAATCCCCAATATGCAAATTGTGACGGAGGTGGTCCCTCGCCGATCCCACAGAGACTGACAGGGGCTCAGGTGCGGAATGAACTCCCGAAGCTCTAGGCAGGGTGGGCCAGCTGTCACGGGGTCACCAGTTCACCGCGAGTAACTGGAGGGACCCGCGCTTGGCTCGCGTCTCGTGTCGATCTGTAAGGGTCTGAATGGGGGGTAACGTCACGTCTGCCCGCCTTCCTCCCCTGTTCGGTGGGCGGGGCTGCGATGACGTCACGCAGTTGGGCGGGGCCAAGGGCTTGATGAGTCATGCAGTTGGACTATAAAGCAGCTAGAATGAAAACTCTCGCCCAGAACTGGCGGAGAGATGGGAGCTGCGCTCGGGAAACTCGCGATCTCTGCGGTGAACTCGCGAAGTTCTGGTGCGAAGCTGGTCGAAACCCTGGGCATAATTCTCATCCTCCGCATCCTCAGTCTAGTGGCCGCGAATGGGCCGCCGTTCCAGGAGCCCGCACAAGGAGGGCAATTAAAGCAGTGGTGGCAGTGGTGGTTAGACAAAGTGCTTGCCGACAACAGCACCCAGCGATAAATGTCTTTCTTAAAAACAAAAGCCTAGCAGGCTCTTATTCACGGGGAGGCGGCAAAGTGCCACATTTATTGTCAATAAGGGAGGCCAGCTCAAAGCGGTCTCAGGCACACAGAGGCGGTGCTGTGAGCTGGAGGGATGTAATTACCCGTCCTTTCAGGGGGGGGCTTGAGGCAGCCTGGGCTCGAGGAGGGAGCCAGGCTTCTCCCAGTTGCAAGCGGCTGCCCCGAGATGAGCTGCCCAAGGAGGCCCAGAGTGTTTAGAGCCTGACCCGGCTTTTATCCTGGCTGGCCCCACCAAGGGCCGGGAGTAAGGCCACCGGTTGCCAAAAGCCACGAACTGCGAGGATTGCAGTACAGCCATGTAGGATTTAATCTTTTTACAACTGAACCATTACTGCTAGGGAATAAGCAATGAACATGGGAGAAAGGCCAGCAGAAGTGATGTTACCCCCCATTCAGACTCTTAGGCTGTGTTCACACAGCCTCCTTATTTCGAAACAACAGAGGTTGTTTCGAAATAAGGTTTCAGCTGTTCACACGACGCACAGTTGTTTCGAAACAAGGGGAAGCCCTTGTTTTGAAACAACTGTGTTGTTTTGAAACAAGTTAAACCCCATTTGGGGTCGAAACAAAGTTGTTTCGAAACCCTTGTTTCGAAACAAGGCGTGTGAACATGTTGTTTCAGAACAAAGTGTTCCGAAACAACACTGGATCCTCAGCACCCTGGCCAGGGAACCCTCATGTCCTTGGCCAGGGTGCTGAGGGATGTCCCTCAGCCCCAGAAGGGGGTTGCAGCCCCAGAAAGGGGGCTGCAGCCTCTGGCGGGGTGGCGGGGGGTGAACCCCTGCCAGGGGGCTCAGCCGGCAGCCGGGGCTGCACCCCCAACACCCCCGGCGGGTCGGGGGCGCGGAGCCCAGCCAGCAGCCCGGGCTGCACCCCCGACACCGCCAGCGGCCAATGTTCTCTGGGGTTCACCCGGCCACCCTTCTAGATTTTGTCCCATCAGTACCTCAGCTGGCACATGACTGTGCACCCCCATCTCCTTGAGGCCCTCTTTGCCTCCCCACTTCAGATGCACTCTTGCTACAGGCACTTGTACAGGTAGCCCGAACACCTCCCTTAGGTTCAGATAAGTATCAGGGACCATCTTGTCGGGTCCCACCACCTCCAGCTGGGCCAGAGTCACCACCGCACCTGTATCCCAGAACCCTTGGACTTTTCTTCCCTCTCCCTCAATAGGGATGAGGAGCTGCTGACCTCCCTTTGGTGGGCCTGAGCTCACTTGGTAAATAGAGGATTCTGAGTCTGGAGCCCTGCCCGGTACCAGTGAGCCCACCTGGCCACCCACTCCCTCATTGGGAATGTCAACCCGACTATCTGCCGCTTCTGCCATGGTTAGTGCCTCCTCTGGACAGGCTCCTACTCAATGCAGCCTTTGGGCAGTCGGTTTGGCCCTCTTGTCTCTGTGTTTGGGCACTGCGCTGTCTTGTGGCCTGTTTCACTATATGAGACACACCTCCAGTCTCCCTGTTCACCAGGGCCTAGTTGAGTAGTTCCTTCGGATGATCTGTTTTCTGGGGCTCCCTTCTGAGAGTCCTGTTGGAGCCTCCCCCACAGGTCCTCCTTCCGGCCCCCTTCAGACCTAGCCCATGCCCCTACCGGTTGGCCATAAACTCATCAGCCAGCCTGCCGGCACTGCGTAGGTCCTTGGGTTTCCGGTCCATCAGCCACAGCCTCAGGTCGGGGGGACAAATATTATATAACTGCTCCAGGCCCAGCAGTTCCCCCACTTCTTTCCTGGTTGCGTTCCCAACCAAGCCAGTCCATTTCCAGAGGTACTCCTTTATCAATGTGCTGGTTTCCAGGTAGGTCACCCCTGGCTCTTTCTGCACAGATTGTAGTTTCTCCGGGTAAGCCTCAGGGGTCAGCTGAAACTTTAGCTGCAGAGCTTGCTTGAACCGCTCATAATCTCCAGTTTCCGCTCCTTTCATCTGACCGAGTACCTCCATCACTTTTGGACCCAGAAGAGGGGTCAGATACCGCAGCCGGTCTGCGAGATTCACCTGATGTACATTACAGGTTTTCTCAAAGATGGTAAGGTAGATATCAATGCCCCCTCCCTCCTCCAAGGGACCCATCAGCTTAGTACTTTGGGGTCCAGCAGGAAGGGCTCTCGGACTCTGCCCTCACTGTTCATTGGGGCCCCCTCCTGGCTCTTAAGTCTGGCCAGCTCCAGCTCATGTTGTCTCTCTTTCTCCCTCTCTGCCATCTCCAGCTGTTTCTTTTTTAACTCAAATTGGCGTTGTCTTGCTTTATCCTGTAACTCCTGTAGCCTCAGCTCCAGTTCCAGCCGCCTTATTTCTGGGGGGAAACTGAACTGTGAGCACCCCCTAGGGATTGGGGATTGCTGCCTAGAAGGCCCCGGGCTGCAGCTCCCAGGTCCTCTGGGCAGCTCCTCTGCGGGAGACTGGCGTTGCCTGTGCCCCTCTCTTGCTGGGGTTTGTTGTTGGGGCAGTTCAGGGCTGCTCCTGCTGCTACTTCTGAGCTCCCTGGAGGCTCCCACCACTGAGGGGTCTCTCTCTCTGGCCCCATCACTCTCTTCCAGCTGGGCAATGACTGCCCCTTGGTGAGCCTACTGACTTTTAATCCTCGAGACTTACTAATGTTCACTAGTTCTTGTTTTAACAACCGCTTGTAATCCATGTTGTACTGTTATCACCAGCAATATGTGAGACCAACATCTCTGTCTCAGAGAATCCAGCTCACAGGATCAGGTTTCACCCAGCACACCTGGGGGTCCCCTCCGGACAGAGTCCACTTCCCCCATAGTCCAATCAGGTGCAGGATATTTGCATATTCACAACTCTCTTGGTCAGTCTCTCAGCAGGCCTCTGATTGGCTGCCTCCCTGCCTCCCAATTCAAATCCAGGGCACGAATCCTTCCAGGGACTGTCCAGACCACCCTGGAGGAAACCCCTCTCTTGGTCAGGGATGCAGGTCTTTGAACAACGCCCCAGCTGTCTCTGGGCTGGGCAGCTTTGTCAAGTGAGCCCCAGGAGCCTGCTGAGCCACAAAGCTCCTTGTGTCTGTTCAGACACACACTGTCCTTCCGAAGGGACCAACGTTACCCCTTCCCGCTGCCCCCTCTTGCCAGCACTTCACTGGATAGTCACTCACTGTGGGCTATTGCTGTAGTTCTGTTGCTGCTGCCAAGATATCATGGAGAACCCAGAAAAGCCTCTTGCATCCCCTCTGTTCACAGCCCACCAGGATTCTGCTATGGTGGAGCCTTCTCCCGTTCAGCACACGGGTCTCCATGCTACCTGTAGCCAGCTCCCAAATCCAGGCTTGGAGGCCCCTGGTCTAAACCAGCCACAACCTGTCACCTCCAGGGGGTCCAGGTAAGGTCACACTAAAGCCTCTTGCCCCCTAGTGGTACCTATAGTTATCACACCCCTGTGTCCCATCACCAGAATACCATCACCAACGAACAGGAACAGAAAAGAAGAACCACAGTAGTCCAAGAGGTTTTCTTACTTCATCATACCCGCCCCCTCAGTCCGAGGCAGAAATTCACCCACCTGCTTCGCCTGCCTCAGAAACAGGCTCGCTCGCAGAGGCGGACCCAGAGCTCCCCAAGCCCAGCTGGGATTCAGCCCTAGCTGGTCCCTTCCAGGTACAAAGCCAACATAAGGCCCCCAGCTTCCTCAAAAACCTTCTCAGTGTAATGGCAGGGGTCACCAGCTGGTGCTGGTAACACGAGTACAGTATCATCCACCTGTTAGTTTTTGCGTTTTTTCCCTCCAAGCCTCCTAAGGCACTTGGAACCAGGTGTGGGGTGCTTTCCCCTCTGCCGGGGCAGCCAGTGAGGAGCCCCTGGGTGCCCCCCCCCCTTCCTGGCCCTGGTCCTGATCTCATCCCTGGCCATGGTGCTGATGGGGGGGGGGCTTCATTCCAGGGTACCATACACCCTGATAGGAAGAAGGTCAAACCTGTTCTATCGATGTGTGGGTTACATCAATATAACACAACCACCCAGGGTTATTTCAAAATGAGTTTCAATATAACCTTCATTTTGATATAATACTAGGTTTTATTATATCAAAATAATTTTCCTTATTTTGAAATATGGAAACATTGTGTGGACCTGCCACCTTTTAAATTGAAAATACCAGTGTTCTTTAGATTTAAAACCTGTGTGTGGACATACTCATTAATACTATGAAATAATATAAATTAATATACATACTATAATTTAATTTAAAGAACTAAAATATTGGAAAATAACGTAAATTAAATATTTAAAACACAATTATATAATGTAATAAAATTATAGAATTTAATATTTATATATAAAATAGCATAATGTAATGACAACCCTCGTCTTTTTCATTTCTATGCTTTTATAAAAGTATGAAATCTCATGTTCCCCCAGAAATGCCACTTTTTCTGACTGGTACCCAATGCCAAAACCAGGCATAAGATGGACCCCAGAAATGATCTTACTCAAGTTTCTGACAAACTGGATTTTTTTTTTCCATGAAACCTTATGTCAGCGGTCAGCAACCCCCACCATGGTGTGCCAAACTTGACATGCCGGCTGATCCTGAGTGGCACGCAGAGCTGCTCAGGCTCCTCCGCTGGCCCTGCCCTCAGAGGTGGCTTCTAGGGTAAGTGAAACAGGTGGCCGCCTACATCCCAGCAGTAAGGGGGCTGCTCCACCTGCCCTTGCTCCCATGGGGGGCTGGGGGCACCGCAGACCATCAGGGCCAGAGGCTGCTCTGCCTGCCTGCCTGGCCTCCCTGCAGTGAGAGTGGAGCAGGCAACCCAGCCTACCCTCAGCCAGCTGTGCCTCCCCAGGGAACGGAGAGGGCCAGCGCTGAGCTGCGGCATGCAGAGGTGTGGTCCTGGAGTGGCTGCCCCGAAGAATTTGGGCCACTTCGCCCGTGGCCCACCCACGCCTGAATGGGCCTGATCCAGGATGGGGGGGTAAAGAGCTAGGGGGGAAGCAGCTCAAACTCTTCGGAGCAGCTGTTCTAGGGCCCCACCCCTGCACAACGCAGCTCACTGCCGGCCCTCTCCACCCCCTGGGGGGGGGCACGGCTGGTCAGGGGTAGGCTGGGCTGGCTGCTCTGCGCTCACTGCAAGGAGGCTGGGCAGGCAGGCAGGCTGAGCAGCCTCTGGCCCCAATGGTCCATGGCCCACCCTCCCTGTGGGACCTGGAGGGGAGGGTTAGGGCGGCAGGGGGGACTGGGGCCCCAGGGAAGACAGTAAGGGGGACCTACTGGGGGCCCATAAAGGGCCCCCACATAGGGCCCCCAATTGCCAAAGGCTGCCTCTGCCTGACCCCAATTGTGGCCTGGAGGTTGGGGCCACAAAAGCCAGGTGCTGTAGCTCCAGGCTCCCCAGGCTGCACTTCCCCGCTCCTGTATGGAATAGAGGCTCCAGTCCCTGATTCCACAAGATCACGTGGTGTGGGGGGAGCCTTGGGTCAGGAGTTGGGCAGGGGTAGAGGTGACTCGCAGCATGGGGCAGCACAGCCTGACACAGGGGCTCAGCAGCCAGTGCAGCTTGGCAGCAAGTGGCTAAGGGGCCAGCACAGCTCAGCTCGCCTGGGCTGCAGGCACGGTGCAATGTGGTGGGCAGCTCAGGTCAACGCAGCACGGCGTGAATTGGGAGCTGGCCTGGAGCTTGTCCAATGCGGCTGCCTGAGGTTTGGCCCAGCCAAGCTGAGCCGTGGCAGGTGCTGTGCCAGCCTGAGATGCCCATCACAATGGCTGGAACCTCATGCAGCGGTGGCAGGGGGCGGTGCTGGCCGAGACTCAGGCTGGCCCCAAGTTGTGCTGCACCACATTGGCCCAAGCTGCCCACCATGCCGCGCCTGCAGCCCAGCCAAGTTGAGCTGTGCCGTGCCAGCTGCCAACCTGTGCTGGCCTCTGAGCTCCCGAGTCAGGTCATGCCACATCATGCTGCAAGCCCCTACTCCACAGTGGCACCTGACTGTGGTACTCCAGGCCCTGACTCAACTGCCTTATGAGCCTATTGACTCACATACCCTTCTAGTTCTGCTCTGGAAGGTGGCCTTCCTAGGTGCAATAACCTCAGCCAGGTGGGTCTCAGAGCTCAGGGCCCTCTCTTCTGAACTGCCATAGACGACTTTCCATCCGGACAAGGTGCAGCTGCGCCCACATCTGGCCTTCTAACCCAAGCTGGTTTCTCTGTTCCACCTAAACCAGGACATCTGCCTGCCGATTTTCTTCTCTGACCCCCCAGGTAACACAGAACCAAAGAAAATGGCATACCTTTGATGTCAGAAGGGCATTATGGACTTATATGGAACGAACATGTCCATTCTGCAAAATATCCCAGCTATTTGTGGCAGTTGCGAAACCTGGAAGAGTCAAGACAGTAACCATGCAGTGCATCTTGGCTTGGATAGTGAGCTGTGTTAAGGATTGTTATGAAAGATCAAACACTCCCTTCCTCGGGAAGGTCAGGGCACACTCAACAATAGTGCAAGCATCCTTTACAGCTTTTCTCAAGCTGGTCCTGATCTGCAGAGAGGTGTCCTGGTCATCAGTCCATATGTTCATGCTGCATCACACGATTGTTCAACAAGCGCAAGACGACGTGGTGCTGGACAGAGCAGTCTGTAGAGCAGGAAGGCAATAACTCTGTCCACCATCCTAAATACGGCTAGCAGTCACCTATATCAGAATGATGTGAACGGCACTTGAAGAAGAAAGGGGAGGTTACTAACCAGTAAGTGCCCTTCTTTGAGATGGACCGCTCACACATATTCTGCATCCTTCATCCATCCCCGCTACTCAGAATTGGGTGAAAGAAGGGACTAGGGAGGGGGCAGACGCAGGGTTATATGTATAGCTGTGGGTGCGCAGCTCTGAGGGGGCATCAACTGCTGACCTTAAGTGGACAGGCTAGGGCTCATTTATTTCATCACAATATATTATTTTATATATCAGACGTGGCTAAACTGCAGCTCGGGAGCCACATGCCACTCTTGAATGAAAAACTGTGGGTCCCAGAAGAACGTCAGCAAATCAATTTAGGAAAGCAGCCCCAGCCTAAGAGTTCAGAAAGGGGTCGGGACGGTGGATTGTCACTGGCCTGCCACCAGCCCGTGGTCGGGTTCCCAGCCAGTCAACAGGGGAGCCCCTGATCCACAGCGCCTGGGCAAGGCTGGTCCTAGGGGGTGCGGTGCCCCCCCGCACACCCTCTCTTCGTTGGGGGCGGTGGGCGCTGGGCTCCCCCGGAGCAGACACTGGCTCTGCACGCTCCCAGCCTACTGTGCTGGGTTGGCGCCCAAAACAGCCCGCAGCAGGAACGGTACAGCGCGGGGGGAGGCACCGGTGCGGGGACCCCACATCCCTGCTGGCGACAGGAGAGCGGGGTCCAAAGGACCCCCCCCCTGTCCAGGACGAGCTGGGGCAGGAGGGCGCGGGGAGGGGGGGCTGTGATGACATCAGTGGCCAGCGGGCTCTAAAGTGGCTGTGATCAAAAATCTCGGCCAGAGTGGGGGCGGGAGGGACAGAGCCACGGATCCTCTGCCGCCAACCGCCCTGAGCCTGTCTCCGGTGCCGGAGAAGCAGGGGTGAGCCGGGCAAACTCCAGCCCTCTGAGGTGAACATTAGATGAATTTTGACAGAGATAGTGTTAGCAGCAGGAACTCACCCATTAAGACGGCATAAAGACTGATAGGAGGTAAGGAATGAACTCCTGAAGCAATGCAAGGCACAAGCTATACCAAGTGTGATTGGCAGCCTATAGTCCAATAAAGCCCTGAGTGGAGTGACACATGCTCAGGAATAAAACTACCTACACAGCCACAGTGCCAGCCAGGGTTGCTGTCCCCCCCCCATGCACTGAGTGGTTCAGACCCTTGGGTTTGGTTCCTTCAGGCAACCTGCCAGAGAGGGTGAGACTTGGAACCTCAGACCTTCTGCAGGACTCAGTTAGCTGCACAGTCTGGGCTCTTTGTCCCCCACCTTGGGTTGCTGAACATAAAGACAGGACTTAGTTAGCTGCCTTGCTCAGGCCCTTGGTGTACTCTCTCTGGACGGGGAACTGAGCTCCGAATTCTTGCTTCAACTGCTGCTCTTTTATACAGCTCCCGAGATGAACTCCACCCCTTTGGTGTGGGCCATCATCAATGGTTCAGCTGTAAAAAGATTAAATCTTATGTGGCTTTTGGCAACCTCTAGCCTTAATCCCAGCCCTTGATGGGGCCATCCAGCCAGGCTAAAAGCTGGGTCAGAACATTAAACCTCTGGGCCTCCTTGTGCAGCTCATCTCAGGGCACCCCATTGCAACGGAGAGAAGCCTGGCTCCCTCCTCGTGCTCAGCCAACTCAGAGCCCAGGCTGGCTCAAGCTCCTCCTGAAAGGACTGGTAATTATATGCCTCCAGCTCCCAGTACAGCCTGTGTGTGTCTGAGACCGCTTTTTGCTGTCCTCCCTTATTTACAATAAAAGTGGCACATTGCCTCCTCCCCGTGAATAAGAGCCTGCTAGTCTTTTGTTTTTAAAAAAGACATTTATTGCCGGGTGCTGTCGTGGGCACCCACTTTGTCTACTTCTGCAGCCCTAATGGCCTGCCCACTGCTGGGGCCGGGGGTCCTGTTGGATACATGCCCGCTAGATTGACGATGAAGAAAATGAAGAAGATACTTCCATGGCCCTAATGGGCTGCCTTGTGCTGGGGCCGGGGTCACGTTGGATAGCGGCTGCTTGATGGATGATGAGGATGAGGATGAAGATGAGGATGAGTTGACTGAGGGTGGCGTCAGAGACGCGCCTGCTAGATTGACCATGAGGACGAGGATGAAGATGAGGATGATAATTTTGCTCCTGGCTTCGGGCACCTTTGCACTGTAACTTCGTGCCTTCACCGCAGAGCTCTTGCATTTTCTGGGCGCAGCTGCCTGCTGCTCCTGCTGGCTCGGCGCTAATCGCGACAGACGATGTGCAGTTCCCATCTCTCCGCGCCTTCTGCTCGGGTTTTTTGATTCTAGCCACTTTATAGATCCATCGGGGCGCCCAGCGGAGGTGGGGCTGTGCAGGGCAGTGCATCGGCAAAGCAGCGTTTGTAGAGCTTCAGGGGGGTCCTGAGCTTCAGAGGGTCCTTCCGCGCCTCTGTCAAAGACAGATAGATCCCTCTTCGTTTTTCTGGGGAGTGGGATGCACTGTCTTCCCGTAGCGAGGCACTATTGCGTCCCACCATAATTGCTGTAGTGGGAAAAACCTGGACCCCTTTGCTTTATTTGCAGAAGGCCAGGCTCGAACCAGCAGCCTTGTTGGTATGTTGATTTGACACACAACACTGCCTTTACCTGCTGAGCCAACCACACCCAGCAGCTCTCAGGTGCTGAGTTGGTGCCTAGCTGTCCTCCGGCTGTCGCCTGCCAAGGAAAGCATCAGACTCCAAGTGAAGCAGCGCTCCCCAGTGGCAGTGAAAGGCCGGCAGAAGTTAAGACTCTTAGCGATGTGCAGGAGGCGGGAATGAAGCGCTGGTCCCTCCAATTCCTCGCAGATTGCGCGCGCCCTTGGCACTCTTCAGTCAGCTCGTGCGCAACTCAGTGACAGCTGGACAGAGATTGACTGGCGGAGACGGAGCCGCGACTGTGATGACAGGGGCAGGAAGAAAATTCCCCGCACAGCCCCAGCTGTGGGTGGCCCCTCCATGCCCTGACACAGGCAGCCAGCCCATCCTGCTGAAATGCCACATCCATCCCAAGGGCGTCAGTAACGCCGGCCCCACCGACTGTAACTCCGGTTCCACTTCGCCCCCCCCCCCCCAGCTAGCGACACTTCAAGCCCCAGGAATTTGGGTAATGCCCTAGTGAGCGGCTTTGCAGACTCCCGCCCCGGCCTTGCTGCCTGTTCATTGTACAATAGTGCCTGACTAATTATGCAAAAGAGTACATCACACTCCCCAAACAAGTTTAGACAAAAGTGTTGGATCAAGCTCCCTAGACATGCCTGACTCATTCTACAAAGCCGAAGATATATCTATGTATCTTGGATAGAGGCATGGGATGACCCCCCTGAAGCTCTAGGAAGGCTGCTCCGCCGATGCCTTGCCCAGCCCCTGCTGGGCACCCCACCTGCCCCCAGACAGCGGCCTGAGCAGCCCGCGGAGAAGCACTCGGGGCAGGGGTGTGATGGCAGGGGTGTGATGTTCAAAGGTGTTCAGCGGAGCTGCCGCCCGGAGCAGCTACAAAGCAGCTGATATAAAAACCCGGCCGCGGAGCCTATGCTGCGGTGTGGTTGGCGCTGAGCCAGGCTCCGGTGCGGGCGAAGCAGGTGGGTGAGTTTCTGCCTTGGCTCGATTCGGCTTCGCTGCCCCACGGGGGAAAGGGGTGTTCGGGTGGGGGCCCCACTGCTCCCCTTGCCCGTGGCAGCGCTGGGTGGGGGGGGGGGCGAGCCGGGACCCCACGGGCGGGCGTGGGGCTGGCAGCCGGTCACGGGAGCGGAGCGATGGGAGGCTCGGGGCAGAGGCCCATTGTGGGGTCCCCTCTTGGCCCCCATCACTCCACCCCCAGGTACCTTCCCCATAGCTCCAGCTCCCCACTGCTGCCCCCAGCCCGCCCTGTGCAGCCGTGACACCACCCCCCCAGGGCCAGTCTCCTCTGCCTGCCAGGGGCTCCAGAACTGCCTGCAGCCCCAGGACCCATCAGGGGACCTGACCAGCGGTTCAAGTGTAATGTGGGGGGGCCCTGGTACCCTCTTGACTTTCTTGGGCCCCCCCTGTACCCCAGCCTTGGCCTCCGCTAGCCACCCCAGGCCGCAGTCTCCATTCCTTGCCCCCAATGTTGCCCCAAACCAACCCCCCCAATACCCAGCCCCAAACAGCCGCCTCCCCCTCCCCCCCCACGCATAGACAAAATAATGTACCTGCTTCCAATCCCCATCCACTCCGGACAGCGGTGACCCCATCCCACATCTGCAGGCTGGGGTTCGCTGGGTCGGTAACAGAGCCTGCAGCGGAGCTGGGGTGACCCAGCCTGTGATTGATTCATGCCCCACATGGGGCCCCGCTGCTCCCTCTAAGTTGTGCGCATGCACCCTGCACACGGGCCATGGAACCTGCCCACACCACAAAATAAAGCGCATACAGAAAAATTCAATAGTGATAATAATGGGGCTCACAAAGAAATATGTTTTGTGCAAACAAATGCATTTTTGCCCCCACAGCCTAGGAATAATTACAGGGAACAATTGGCCCCACCTATTTCATCCTTTCCTATTTCTCATTCACCTGCTAGGCTATTTAACCACATTTCCCCGCCCACCAACGACTGCTCTGATGGACACTAACAGCTTGCCAATTGGAAGCAAGAAAAGGAAGAAGTGGGCAGGGAAATCACGGGGAATGAGCCAATCAAAGGCCAGCAGTAGTCCTCCAAACCCCAGCTTCAAACTCTGATTAGCTGGCAGATCAGACTCTAGGATTGGCTGGAGCACTTGGTGGCTCAGCAGCTTCAGCAAAGGCTCTGGGTGTGAGAAGCTGCAAATAGAAGCTGTATCCCTGAGTCAATCCACAGCAATGGGTCTGCATCTGCACCCGCGGCTGTGGATAACCATAGATCTGCCCCGGATACCTACCGATCTGCGGGGCTCTACAGGGATCCAAGCCCTGCCACCAATACCCAGCCCAACAAGCCAGCCCCCCCAGCACTGACCAGCAGCCACTCGCTGGCCACGAGACAATCCCTGCTGCAGGCTGTGTTAGAGCACAAAGCTCTGGTAGTCCCCAAGTCAATCCAAGTGGTCCCAAGACGCACAAAGACAGAGGAGGTCACAAATGCATATATGCTTTATTACCTTACAGAGATCTCATGGAGCTAGCTCCCCGAGGGGTACAGTACAGTGGGTTTTACAGGACAGTCTGCAGGAAAAGGGGTAAGGCGGGCACAGAGCCAATCATAATTCAGGGTCGGGGGCTGTATACCTTCTATGTCTGGTCACCTCACCTGGTCAGGGAAGGGTTGTTTCCTAATATGGTGCATCACCTTATTTGATGCTTCTGGGCCCATGTGACTAACCCGGAGATGGTGAGGACAGGTGAGATGTGACTACCCTGGGTCCCTGAAATGGTGTCTCAGGACCCAAAATGGAGTCTGGTGACTCATGCTAACCCCTTCAATCCCCCCTTTCACGGGGCCTCCACATAGGAGGTCCCGTGACCTAGGGAGGTCAGTTCAAAGAAGGGGGTGCCCTGTTGTCAGTTGGCATGGGTGAGGTACCTAAGTCTGCGGTGGTGAGAGTGGTGAGGGCTCGCGCCCCTCTGCAAGGTGCTGACCATCTCCCGAAAGAGACCACAGCAGCACTGGAGG
>VOCP01029815.1:0-30889 GCA_007922195.1 Podocnemis expansa | reverse complement strand
TCTGCCTCGGTCAGCAGCAGAAGGAGGAGATGTCCCTGGGGCTGGGGGCAGGGGAAGCCAGGGCCACAGAGAGGGGGCCAGAACCCTACAGAGGGAGAAGCCACAGCCGTGCAGGGGGCAGTGGCAAGGAGTTGGGACTGGGGAGAGGTTAGGGCTGCAGGGGGGACTGATACCATGGAGAGGGGGCCTTTTGGGGGCCCACGGTGGGCCATCCCCTAGGGCCCCCAATTGCCTAAGGCCGCCTCTGCCTAGGGCTCACATATCTGCTGTGGTGTACCCTTCTGTAGCCATCTGGTCTGACTTTATTAGAACATACAATGCTTTATATCATCTTCTAGCTGACTCTGTGATCCATTTGTGCCCTTCAGAGCCTTTTGGCATTCTGGACAGAGTGTCCCTCCTTCCAGACATTTGCCATCACATTCTGGTCTTTTTTTAGTTTACCCTTAAAAGCCCACCAAGGAACTGCTTCAACAGTGATCATGAGGCAAACAACAAATAGTCAAAATATTGCCTTGAAAAATAATGAGAATTTTGAACTATAATCTATTGGAATCTTTGCCTCTTGATTTTTGACTCTTTTAGGAATCATGTCTTGTAGCTTTTCTCATGGACTCATGGGCTATGTCTACATTGGAGGCTATTTTAAGTCAATCATACAAGGTCGACTTTAAGTTGATCTTGCGAAGTTGACTTGGGGTACGTCAATATTAGTAGACATACTCTAGCCCAGACTTGAGCCTCAACCCCTTTCCTGCCCTGGGGTGTGATTGGGTTCTGTGGCCCTGATCCAGCCAGAGGGGCCTCATCTGGCTCCTGTCATGTGGTGAGGCGCGGGGATGGATCTGGCTTCCAGCCCCTTAATGCTGGAGGTAGAGACTGGCAACTGGTTCCTGCAGCATGCAGAGAGAGGATGGGAGGCCAATCTGGCTCCCAGTCCACCTCCCCAGGCAGTGGGGGCTGGAAGCTGACTTCTGGCTGGCCACTTGCAAGAGGCACGGGCAGGAGATGACTCTGCGCACCCCTGGCTGCTTGCAAGCAGCCAGGGCAGGAGTCAGCTGCCAAACCCCTGCCCTCCAGAAGGAGGGGCTGGAGCCAGATCGGGCTCCCAGCCTCCATCCACAGGCTGCAGGAACTGGCTGCCAGCTGCTGCCACCTGTGGCAAGGGGCTGGGAGCTGGATCCGGTCCACAGCGCCTCTCTGCATGACAGGAGCCAAATAGGGCCCTGGAGCCCGATCGTGCCCCCTGGCAGGGAAGAGGATTGGCCCTGCCACGTGAAGTCGACAAATGCTTAAGGCGAGTTACAGGGCAGGAGTTATTAAGTCAACTTAAGCAATTGCTTAAGCCTGAAGTGTAGACATAGCCATTGGCTCTAAAGTCAGAAGGGACCAACATGACCATTTAATCTGATCCCGTGCAGAAGACAGGCTCCTCCTCTGCTACTCAGCAGGGTTTGAGCTGTTACCTCAATGATCAAGGGCAGTGTTTTGGAAGGGGTGCCCCAAATTCCATCCTGCCCCCAAATATGGCGATCAGTTAAACTTTGAGCCTGTGAACAAGACTCATAAGCTTGACACCCAGGAAATATTTTTTTTTTAATAACTCAGAATCCACACCATCTAATGTCCCATCTCAAACCATTGGCATATTCACCACCATTAATTAAAGATGGGTCAATTGCCTGACTAGGCTGTCCCATCATATTATCCCCTCCATACATTTATAAAGGTGAGTTTTGAAGTCAGCTAGGTGTTTTTTTTGCCCCTACAGCTCCCCTTGGAAGGCTATCACAGAACTTTACTCCTTTGGTTAGGAACCTATATCCAACTGCAAGTCTAAATTTCCTGAGAGCCAATTTATATCCATTTGCTCTTGTGTTCTCATTGGCACTGAACTCAAATTTAATTCCTCTCCCTCCCTGGTATTTATCCCTCTGATGGATTATAGAGAGCAACCATAGCTCCCCTCAACCTTCTTTTAGCTAGAATAAACAAGCCAAGCTCTTTAATTTTTCTCACATCAGGAAAGCTTTGCATTCTGCAGCTCATCCTTGTTGCCCTTGTCTGCACTTGTTCCAGTTTGAATTCATCTCTTAAACATGGGGGACCAGAACTGCACGCACTATTCCAGATGAGGTCTCACCAGCACCTTCTATAACAGTGCTCACATTTCCCTACCTCTACTGGAAATACCTTGTCTGCCAGGAGAGCGACTCCGAGCTGCAAGTTTTAAAAACTCCCCCTCAGAGTAAACTCTCAGTGAGCCTGCACAGACTGTTTGTGCAGGCTCAGTGAGAGCTCCTCTGGCCAGAGGAGTGGCTGGGTGCCAGGTCGTGCCGCTCCCCACAGCCAGGCAAAGGGACCCTGAGTGCCCCCCTTCCAACTCTGGGAGGGGTGGGGGGGTGAACTGGCGCCGGAGGCTGCTCTGCCCGCCTGCACATTTGGTCTGACAGCAGCAGGGCAGAGCAGCCAGCCCAGTCTACCCCCAGCTGGCTGCGCCTCCCCAGGATGCGGTGGGGGCTGACACTAAGCTCTGACGCATGGAGTTGGCCTGAATGAGCCTGATCCATGGCCTGGGGGGGCTGGAGCCGAAGCGGCTCAAACTCTTTAGGAGCGGGCTGCTCCAGCGCCCTGACCCCGCATGCCGGAGCTCAGCGCTAGCCCCCTCTGCCCCCTGAAGAGGCGTGGCTGGCTGGGAGTAGGCTGGGCTGGCTGCTCCGCCCCCACTGCCAGGAGGTCGGGCAGGCAGTGGAGCTTGGGGGGGGGCAGGATCGGGCCATAGGGGGCAGGATCAGGCCTGTGCAGGGGGCGCGCAGCTAGCATAATCTGTTGCTCAGTTGTGTTGGGCCCTTAAAGCAAACTGTGGTTATCCTTGGGGAGGAAGGGTTTAAGACTCTGGTCAGTGAGTCCCAGGACAGCCAATAGGAAGGAAGCACAGGTTTTGGAACTGGAGCAGCAGCCTGGCCTGGTCCTGTCTGGATGCAGCAGAGCTCCTGGAAGGATCAGGAGGAGGCCAGAGGGGCCTGGGGAAGAATCCAGCAACATCCTCACCAGAGATAAGTTAAGTTTGGTACTGACCAGGCGTGGGTAGAACAGGGAATGTTTATTTAGATGCGGTCAGGGTATTTTCTTTGTTTTGGGTTTGTTTTTGGATTTCTCTGTGCTGAGCACATGTACCACTCCCCACATGTTACCCTGTAACTACCTAAGTTAATTCCCAGAGAAGCAATTCTCTGTGTTTTTTTTTACCTGTTCTTTTGATTAAAGACTTTACCTTTTAAGTAAGTTCTGGTTCTCTCCTGGAAGGCAAGAGGTTTGTGTGCACGTGCCTTAGACTGCACAGGCAGCTACTAGAGGGAAACCTGTTCCCGTTCCAGCTCAGGTGCAGCTGGGGTTCAGTCACTTTCCTGAGAGAGGACTAAAGAGGATTGCAAGTAGCTCACAGGGAGGAATTCCCAAGTGCGCCTTCCTGGGTCTCAAGAGGTTTTTTTGCATTTGGGTGGTGGCGGCAGCAATACCACTCCAAGGCCAGGAATTGGAGGCCTTGGAGACTTTTAAGAGCAGGCTTTAAGGCCAGTGGCTTTTAAGGCCTGTTGCAGGCCCCCACCTTCTGCACTCCGAGTGCCAGAGTGGGGAAAAAGCCTTGACATGGTGGCATAGCGGTGTGGACTTTTTTGAACCAGAAGCACAAACCTCAGGATTTTTTAAAGGACACTTCTCCCCCCCCCCCCTTGTGGGGTAGTGGATTGCATGAAATGGTAGCATTCATGATTGTAAGGAATAGTAGGAGAGAGGACACCAAAATAAAGATGAAGATTTCAAGAAGGCAGACTTTGGCACACTCAAAAAGTTGGTAGATAGGACCAGGGAAGCATGTTGAAGGGGAAAACAGCTGAAGACAGTTGTCAGTTTTTCAGAGAGACAGTATTAAGGGCACAAGAGCAATATCAATGCATAGGAAGGCTAGGAAGTATGGCAAGAGACCATGCTGACTTAACCAGGAGATTTTCAATCATCTAAAAAGAAAGAAAAAGTCCCACAAGAAGTGGAAACTAGGACAAATCACAAAGGTTAACTATAAATAAATAACACAATTATGTTTTCAACAGTGTTTTGCTGTTGACTCATATTTAGCTTTAGGTGCACTATGATACATACCCAGATTCCTTTCCATAGTACGCCTTCCTAGGCAGTCACTGTCCATTTTGTATGTGTAAAATAGATTGATTTTTTCCTAAGTAGATTACTTTACATATTTCTGTATTGAATTTCATTCTATTTAACTCAGAGCATCTCACCAATTTGTCGAAATCATTTTTAATTGTGATCCTATCCTCCAAAGCACTTGCAACCCCTCCCAGCTTGGTGTCACTGGCAAACTTCATAGATGTACTCTTGATGGCATCTTAGATGAGCAGCCTCACCAAGTAAGTGGAGACTACCATATGCCATACTGGTTGTAAGCAATATATAGTAGTTGGGCACTGGTGAAGGCTGACAACGATGCCTGATATTGCTCCGAAATGAGTTTGAAGGAGGAAAGCTTGGACCAGAGGGGAATCTAGGAGATTTGAAATGGAGTGTGTGAGACACACACTGTCCTAGACTTCTGTATAGGAGTTTCTCTTGTTCAACCTGTCATCTAGGTACAGGAAGATCTGGAGATCTCTGTGTCTCAGGCAGAGTGTTACCACCCACGTGCATATAGTGAAAATCCCCAAGGACTAGGGAGAGGCCAAACAGCAGAGCTGCAAATCCAAAATGAGACACCACCACTGCGAAGTGCAGGAAGTGCCTGGACTGACATTTGAAAATATGCATCGATTAAGTCAAGGGCAGCATGCCAGTCTTCTGGATCCAGGGATGGGAGTAAATCAGTCACAAGCTGCTTTTTGTCTTGTTGGATGAGAAAATCCTCTTAAGTAGAAACCTTTTTTCCTCACAGCTCTTGGAGTTGTAAAGGTCGGGTCAGACTGGGAGAACTGAACTCTTAAAATCTGAACACACCACGGCGCCCTATCTGCTGCCAGAGGGCAGCTTTGGACCAGGGGGTCTCCCACATCCCAGGTAAGTGTGTTGCTGGGCCATGTCAGTGGGAAGTAGGCTACATGGTCTAGAGAGGGAAAGGAGGGGTCCTGAACTTGACCCTCGGCACTCCCCTTGGGCACACCTTCCAAAACACTGCCCTTGATCATTGAGGTAACAGCTCAAACCCTGCTGAGTAGCAGAGGAGGAGCCTGAAGTATGTCTCCTCCTAGGACCTCTGTGCCTCTTCCTGTCCTCCTGCCTCCAGCACAGCTTGGGTTGGAGCCCTGCTGCTGTTGCTGCTGAGGAGTCTGAGGACAAAATAGATGTCTGGGAGACTGCAGTGTGCACAGAGCCAAAGAAAGCACTGGTTTGGAGTCCTTCAGGCCATGCAATTTCCTGTCTGCCTGGCTAGGAGATAATGGCAAATGAAAGGAAAAGTCCTGAATAGACCGCTGGTGCGATTGTGAAAGACCTGAGTGGGGGCATAATGTTTTGTATGCCCCTTATGAGGTAGGGGTAGCCAGCCTGGAGCAGCTGACACCAGCACTTTAAATGGGGAATCTGTAGCTTTCCTTAACTCTTCCACCTCCAAGCCCAGATTAGAGACCACCTTCTCTCTACTTGTTTAGGCAGGCCTCAGAGCTGTCCAGAGGGGACGGAATTCAATGGAACTGCCTTGGGCTTTTGCAAGGGTCCCTTCACTGGGTCATATTCTTCGTCTGACCTGGAAACCAGCTCAGTCACTGGAACTGACAGGGCCAGTCAAACTCCTGACAATCAAAAGTTTCCAGTCCTGACCATGCAGGGAATTTAAAAAAACAAAAAAACCAAAAAAAAAAAAGGAGTCATGTGGCCCTTAAAGACTAACAGATTTATTTTTTCGCACAAACTTCCATGGGAGAAAATCCCATTTTGTCCGATGCTTCGAAGATGGGTACATTTACAGAATGAAATGAAAACAAATGCAAGGGAGTGTAAAACATAGGATCCAGTCATACAGTGACAGCAAATCAGAGCAGTTGTTAGGGTCAAACCCTCGGAAGGCTGAAGTTGAATGACCTTTTGTAATGGGAAAAGAACCCATCGTCTCAATTCAATCCTGCTTTCACACAATTTAATTTTGCATATTGAGTTGAGTTCATCTGTTTCCTCTTTGAAGTCTTGATGTCTCAGTCACATCTCTGACAGACAGTTGTTAACAAATCATTTAGAGAGTGATTAGAAAGCTGGAAGTTCTCAACAACTGGTTTTTTGTTTTGTGATTTCTGATATCAGCTCTATGTTCAGTTATGCTTTTACATAGGGATCAGCCTGTTTGCCTAATGTGTAAGGTCTGACTTGAGCGTTGTATGTGGTGACTAGTGGTGTTCTGTTGTTTTCTTTCTTGGGCCTCTCCTGTAGTTGGTGACTTTGGGGTACCCATCTAGCTCTGTCAATTTTTTTTCTTACTTTCCTAGGTGGGTACTGTAATTTCAAGAATGCTTGATAGCGATCCTCAAGATGTCTGTCTCTGTCTGTGTTTTGTGTGTTACCCAGCTCTGACTCTGCTGTAGTGTGGAGAGTGCTTGATTTGCAAAGGCTGTGGCAAAGGGTGCAGTTTGAGGACAGGCTGGGCAGGGGCTGATGGGTTCAGGGAGGCAGACTGATGTGTAGATGGGAAAGAAGAAGAAATGCCATGGTTTGTTGGAGGGAGGAAAGGAGGGCAGAGCCCAAAGACCCTGCTGGCAGCAAAGATCAAACATGGTGCGGGGGGGGGGGCATGACATGGGAAGATGAGAGCTACAGGCCAAGGGGATATTTGTGTTCTCTCTACTCAGCTATGAGTGAGACCCATCCAACTACGCGTCACTGGGTCCTTTTCATCCTCGCTCAGCTGCCATTGCAGCTGCGAACCCCAGGGAGGGAAGCAGGATCTGTTCCTGAATGGTGTCTGGGGAGGGATGAATTATTAACATCAACAATGTCATTATCTATTTCCCAGAGCCTTTGCACCCCCAGCTGTTTTCCAGGGTGACACTTGCATCCATCTCTGGGCTTGGATGGAGTGGTTGTGTAACTGCCTCACTGCAGCATGGCATTGAAAGATCCCATCCAATCCAGAAATGCAGCCATCTTTGGAGCTGCTGGGTAAGCAACACCCAGCAACATCACACAGGAATCACTCACTGAGTGTTGAAATGCAGCTGATTCTGGGGTGGAGTAGCGCAGCTGGCCAACAGCCACAGGGATTCTGGGAGCTCGGGACAGGAAGTGAATGAGAATCCCTAATCTACTGGACTTGGAAGCTGTGCACAAGCTTAGTTGCTGGTACAGAATTGTGATTGCAGTGAATAAGATGATCTTGTTGAAACTAGGAGGGCAGAAGACACTCTGGCTGCGATGGGCCAGCATGCATGGCAGAGGGTGAGAAGCAGAGCACTGATCAGCGCCACCCACCTTCTGCCACATTGTTCCCTGCAGCTGATCTAAGGGTGGGTTGAGTCTCTTTAGTGGACAATCCTGCAATGTAAATAAAAGAGAGGGCCAGTTTTCTGAGAAAATGATGTCAAACTCTGACATCAGCTTCTGTAAATCTGAAGTGACCCCACTGATGTCAGTGGAGTCAGGGCACAATTCTGATCTTGTCGAGCCAGATGCCTTTAGGGAAAACCTAGCAGGGCTCCAGGGTATTCTGAGCTCACCGGTGGGTACTAGGTTATCAGCAGGGAAATTTAGATCTTCAAGCCATGGCAAGTTATTTGCACCTCCCATGGATGAAAGCGATGAAACCTGGTACCCAGCTCAGTGGTTCCCAGCTTATGGCCTGGAGACCAAATGTAGCTCACAGGGGCTTTCAGAGTGGACCTCCCTTCCCTTCCCGCTGGCTTCTGAAGGGAGCTGCCGCCTATGAACCCAGGTTGAATGTGTAGCTGCAGGACTAAAAGACCAGCGCAGGCTCTGTGGTGCAGGTAAGGGGACAGGAGCTCAGTGCTCTCCTCTCCCTGTCTGTAGCAGGGTGCACAGCAAAGTTCTCTCCCTAGGTCCCATGGGTGCCGGGGTCTCTCCTGGTGCTGGAGAGAGGGGATCACGTATCTCCCATGCCTCTGGCTGCAGAAGCAAGTCACTGCTTAAGGACCTAGGTGAAGTACATGGGGACGCAGGGTGTGTGTGGTTTCCCTGATGGGGACAGGAGAGCAGCAAGAAGGTAACATCCTTGCTAAACTTTTTCTGTCTTGTTTCAGTAGAGCTGGAGTATGGGGCACTGCTGGCTGAGCCCTGTGGCTCTTTAGCACCACCCCCTACCATACACTGGGTCCAGATGAGGTTCTGTGGTCCCAATCCATCCCCAGTTTCTTCTGGCAAGGAGCTGGGAGCTGGCTCCAGCCACTGCTGGCAGGTGCTCAGGAGCCAAATCAGGCTCCCAGTGTTTGGAAAAATTATTCCCAGAGAGGGATCAGGATAACTTGTGCAATAACAACCCCCTTGAGCGTCTATCAATTTTATGCTAGCTTGTTGGAATAATCACCAGGAGACAAGGCTTTCCAAAACAACACAGTTTATTAGTTGTCCACACCCCACTATTACTAAACACAAGCCTAAGGATGCTAAAGAAAACACAGCCACAGGTAACAGGTAAGTAACGCCTCCCAAAGCTACCTAACTACCACCCAAAAGGAAAAGGAATTAGAAAACCTATGCCTGCAACCTGATCTAAGCCAATCTATTGACAGTTTTTCTTCACCCAAGTGGGGCGTTGGCCTATGATTCCCATGTCGTCTTCGGGCCTCCAGGCACAGGCCAGGTTCCCCCACTGCGAGGAGCCCCAAAGGACTCAACTCAAGCAGTGGCGCTCCGGCCGCACCGAGTCCCTACTCCACAGACCGTCTGCTTCTGGATCCAGGTCCGGCGTCCTCCAAGCGTGGACCGTCTGCTTCTGGACCGCTTCTGGTCTGGTCCTGTAATGAGAGTCCATTCACCCTAAGCAAAGTCCAGGGATCCCAGCCTCCCAGGGTTGAGCAGGGCACTGAGACACAGTCCTAGGCTCCAAACCCGAGGCTTCCAGGACGGATCCCGCTTCAGGGTCTCTCCTGTGTCGGTTTGCTGAGTCCCACGATGATCCCTCTCCTATCTGCACTCAGAGCTTCCCGGTGCCTGAGCCAGAGTCCTCAAACAGGAACAGCCACTCTCTCGGTCCTCCTGCTCCACCTCTTGCAGCTGAGGGCTTCCGGGTGCCTCAGCCCAAGTCCCAGCAACAGAGCAAGTCCATGCTGTGCTTGGAAGTGTCCTCTAATAGCAGCAGGAGCACACCACATCTAGCCACTCTGCTGCCAGCATGCTCAGCTCTGCCAACGCTCCCTGCAGGCCACTCAGCAAGACCCACCTTCTGTGTGCACTGGTCTTCTGGTCTTCAGGTTCTTCCCAAATCCCTAATCCAAAAAGAAGAGAGTTACATTCTCCTGCTGTGGAGGATCCTACCAATCAGCCAGCAAAGCGCACAGAAGGTCCCAGCAATAAAGAGCCATCCCCCAATCAAATACAAAAGTTCATGGAAGGTTCTTGCAGCCCTTTAGCCTGCCTCCAGTCAAAACATAGGACTCCAAGAAAGTTCTTGTGCTGCCAGCCATGTGCTGCTAGCTCTTGGCAGCCTGCCAATGTAACCAGGCCTCTCCTGCTGGTTAGGAGCACTTCTTTACAATTTACCAGTATAAGAAATACAAATAGTGGTTTTTAACAAAATTATCCCAACAAGAGGGCAGCGGAACATGCTCCGAGATGAGTCACAGGATGCAATTCTGGACCAGTCACTGTGCCACTGAACATTCCGTGATTGGTCAAGTCTCTTGTTGGGTTGGGTCTATACAACTGGTCAAAATCTTCCCTGACTGGTAGCGGGGAATAGGAGAAGTCCTTAGAGTTCATATGTCTCTGCTGTGGTGAGAAGCAATGGAGGAATCGCTTCCCTGCCATGGCTGGAGTTGGCAGCGGGGTGTGGGGGGTTCCTTCTCGCCATCGTGGCAGGGTAGGGACTCCGTTGCCAGCTCTGGCTGTGGTGGGGAAGGGTCACACAGCCCCTATCCACCGCTGTATAGGTTGGGCCCTGGATCGGGGCCAGGGGCTGCCTTTGGGGCTGCTTCCCCAGGCACCGGAACCCCGAGTTACAGCCCTGCTGAAGATGACTTCTTTACCCCCTAGAATAGGAAGGCTGTGGTCCAAGTAACCATTTGTGAGGTTGGGCCAGTTCCCTGCCTGTACCTCACCTCCCATGGGAATCCCACTGACCCCACCCTGATAAAGCAGGCCCAAAAGTGCTTGGCATGCATCCTGGAAGAGAGGCCAGGCCATGTGCTGTAACAAATCTTCCCTCAACTAGAGTCTGGTTAAGTCACAGGTGGGGATGAATCAATCCTGTGTTTGCTCCAGTCAGGACACAAGCCAGCAGCTCTCTGGCAGCTCTCAGGTATCTAAGCGCCAGAGGAGAAAGAGCAGCCCAGTGTGCTCAGTGATGCTTCAGGGCTGGGACTCTCCCCTGCCTTGCTGTGGAGACAGACTGGCCAGACTTCAGCCTGCTCAGCCTCCAGCCTAGCTCCCAATCCTCCTTTTGGCCTGTTTTAACAAGGCTCTTCACTCCTGACTCCAGCTCCAACCTTTGGCTCCCCTAGAGGCCACTCCCACCACTTCAACCACTAGGCCTCACCATCCTTGCTTTATGAGTCCACTGAGATCAAGCAGGAATTCAGGTTCCTCCTTTCCACGGGTATTACCTAGCATTTGTTAATATGTGGGCTTTCATCTACCCTTGTGCTGTGCAGTCCCATGGGCTTGTTATATTCCTTGGAACTTCTTCCAAATCTTCTCTAGTCTTCACTAGATGAACTAATTTTGTGTCACCTTCAAATGATCACATCACTGTTTGGCCCCTGTTCTAAAGAGCTCCTAAAATGTTTCTTGTACATACCATTGGAGGCGAATGAGTCTTCGGTCCAGCTTCGCTTCCCTACTTGAATGCAGAAGCACACATGAGATCTCCCAGTTTTTCTAACCACTTGTAGTGTCTTTCCAGGATGTACAGCGTGGTGAGGTCAGATTCTGAAGACGTTTCATTGAAAGCTGAAAGTCAAAGGAAAGAGGTGAAAACCCTGATGGTGCTGATGTCATTGGTGCCTTGGGAAAATCCACTTCAGAATGATCCTTTGGCACATGGCATTATCTCACCAAGTACCTGGGGGCAGAACAACAAGTGTGCTACTCCCAAAACACCTTTGGGCAGAGAGGAGAACCCATTCAATACCTAACTGCTCCTGCCCCTACCAGAGCCAGTCGAGAAAGTGAATCTCTGTGTGGAGTCTTCCAGGCTCAATTTGGTGGTGGAGTGGAAATTGTTGAAATCTCTGTGAAAATCATCAAGAGCATCCCTGTCATGATGAAGACGTCATCAGTGTAGTATAGGTAAGGAAGAGGTGTTTTGGGATGACACTTGAGGAAATGTTGTTCTAAGTCATCCCTAAAAATGTTGGCATATTGTGGAGCCCTGCGGGTGCCGATAGCAGTGCCACTGACTTGGAGGTATAAATGATCCTCAAATCTGAAGTGGTTGTGGGTGAACACAAAGTCACAAAGTTCAGTCATAAGCTGTGTTGTGGCATCATGTGGGATGGTTCTTCTAATAGCTTGTAATCCCTCCTTGTTTGGGATGTTGGTGTAAAGAGCTTCTCCATCATTAGTGGGCTGAAAAGTGTTTTCTGGAACCTCACCAATGGACTGTATTTTCCTCAGGAAGTCTGTGGTATCTCCAAGATATCTAAGGGTGTTGATAACATAGAGTCTGAAGAGGGAGTCCACATAGCCAGATAGGCCGGTGATAAGAGTGCCAATGCCTGAGATGATTTGGCATCCAGGGTGTCTTTTTTTTATGGATTTTAGGTAGTAGATAGAACATCTCTGGCTGGTGTTCTGGTGGGGTTTCTGTCTTTGTGTTCCTGTGTTGTCCTAGGAAGTTTCCTGAGTAGGCATCATAATTCCTTTTGGTATTCTTCAGTGGGGTTAGAGGAAAGTGGTTTATAGAATGTCGTGTTGGAGAGTTGTTTACAAGCCTCCCAATCATAATTCAATTTATTCATGGTGACAACTGCACCTCCTTTGTCAGCCTCCTTAATGATAATGTGAGAGTTGTTTCTGAGGCTGCGGATGACGTTGCGTTCTGCAGGGCTGAGGTTATGATGTAAGGGATGTTGTTTGTCCATGATTTCAGCCTTAGCACAGTGGCAGAAACAATCAATGTAGAAGTCTAGTGACTTGTTTCGACCTCTGGAGGAGTCCACAAAGAATATTTTTTTCTTGTAGTCTTTGGATTACAAGCTATTAGAAGAACCATCCCAGATGATGCCACAGCACAGCTTTTGACTGAACTTTGTGACTTTGTGTTCACCCACAACCACTTCAGATTTGAGAATAATTTATACCTCCAGTCCGTGGCACTGCTATGGGCACCTGCGTGACCCCACAAAATGCCAACATCTTTATGGCCGACATGAGGAAACATTGCTCTAAGTCTCATCCCAAACCACCTCTTCTTCAGCTATGCTACATTGATGACATCTTCATCATCTGGACCCATGGTAGGGATGCTCTTAAAGATTTTCACAGAGACTTCAACAATTTCCACTCCACCATCACTCCACACAGGAGATCCACTTTCTCGACACGTCAGTACAAATCAGGGATAGACACATCAAGACCACCCTGTACCAAAAACCTACTGATCAGTATAATTACCTACATCCCTTGTGCTTCCATCCTAAACACACCCCACAATCCATTGTCTACAGCCATGCCCTAAGATCTAACCACATCTGCTCTGAGACAGACAGCTTGAGTATCTCTGTCAAGCATTCTTGAAACCACAGTACCCACCTGGGGAAGTAAGAAAACAAATTGACAGAGCTAGAGGGTTTCCCCGCAGTCATCTACTACAGGAGAGACCCAAGAAAGAAAACAACAAAACACCACTAGTCACCACATATAACCCTCAAGTCAGACCTCTGCAACAGATCGTTAAGGACCTACAGCCTATTCTAAAAGATGATCATTCTCTCTCTGAAGCTTTGGGAGACAGAACTCTCCTTGCCTCCAGACAGCCACCCAATCTTAAAGAGATACTCACCAGCAACTACAGATCTAACAAGAGAAACAGTAAAGCATGGAACACACCCCTGCAACAAAGCACGCTGCCAAGTCTGCCCACATATCTGCACAACAGATACCATCATAGGTCCTAATCAAGCCTGCTACTCCATCAAAGGCTCATTTACCTGCTCATCTACTAATGTGATCTGTGTCAGAAAATGCCCCAACACCTTATACATTGGACAAACAGGATGATCGCTGCGCAAAAGAATAAATGAAGAAAGAGCCGATGCCAGAAATCACAAAACAAAGAAACCAGTTGCTCAGCACTTCCATCTTTCTAATCCCTCAATAAATGATTTGTTTACGACAGTCATCAGAGGTGTGACTGGGACATCAAGACTTCAAAGAGAAACAGGAACTCAAATTAATATGCAAATTAAGTTGTGTGAAAGCAAGATTGAATCGAGACGATGGGTTCTTTTCCCATTACAAAAGGTCATTTGACTTCAGGCTTGCCCGGGTTTGACCCTAAGAAATGCTCTGATTTGCTGCTACTGTATGACCTGATCCTATGTTTTCCAGCCTCTTGCATTTCTTTTCATTCCATTCTGTAAGTTCACCCATCTTCAAAGTATCTGACAAAGTCGGATTTCCTCCCATGAAAGCTCATGCAAAAAATAAATCTGTAAGTCTTTAAGTGCCACATGAGTCCATGTTTTTTTTTTGGTGGACATACTAAGACACTGCCATTGGGGAAATTGTTCTTTGGCTGTAACAGGTAATCAAGAACAGTGGAGGCATCAAGCAGGAATCATTTAGTACCAGATGGACAAGGGATTAGGCTGCAACTCCTGACACCCTATTTGGAGCTGGGAAAATGTTTCCAGCATGCATGCCAGGATTTCCTATAAGCTGATACTCAATCTGGGGGTGAGTTCCCTGCCCTGCACTGATTCCATTACAAGAGGGGCAGGTGAGGAATGGTATTAGCCATAGGTAAGAATAATAAAGTGCCTTTTCATTCCTCTCAGCCCTGCCTTTAGAGCCTTTCTGATTTTTATGCAGGGCGTCTCCCCCCCCATCTGTCTGTGGCTCCGTACATGCTGGGAGCTAGGGTTGGAATTCTCCCGCTCACACAGGCAGGTCACTGGTTGCTCGATGAGAGCTAGCTCGAGGATAAACAGGAGTGTAGCAGTGGCAGTGTGAACAGTGCTGAGTACACACCAGACTGGTAGTAACTGCTGGATGTGTATTTTGGTTCTGCACAGTCGTGCCTCTGCCCTGCTGTCCTGCTACCATACTGGGCTGTATTTTTTTTCTTGCACTAGCTCTGATCAAGTGAGCAGGAATCTGTGTATGGTAGCAGGGAAATTTTCACTCCAAGTTTCAGTGTCGACATGGCCATTGGTTTCTTCTCTCCATTTTGCAGATGGGGAAAGTAAGGTCCAGAGACTCCAACCGACTTGCTCAAGGTTGCCCAATCTCCTGTCTCTCCTTCTTCTGATCGAACACCAAGATCACCCCTTTTCCTTAAACACTTTCCTTACACAGAGTGAGACACGTTCAGTCTTGAATTCAGGGCCTACACTGCCTCCTTCCACTACCCACAGGTACAGAAACAGAGAGAGTGAATTCCTTACCTCTATACAAGCAAGAGACACCATCCTCCGTCAGTGTTTCTGACAAGAAGGCACAAAAATGACGGATCGTCTTTCCTGGACATAAAAGGAAGCTCGTTACTTTTCCAATTCCTTCCTGAAAACTGATAAAGACTCAGCCATTCCCCCAAGACATTCATTGGGGAATTCAATACATTTGCTAAATATCTTCCCAAAGAAGGGATGAATCAAGACATGCTGAGGTTCTACACAGTGTCAAGTTTCAGAGGCTTCAAATCATAAACTAAATAAACAAACATAAAAATTGTATTCCATTGTAAGAGAAATGGTACTGAAATCAAATACATGATAATCCATTATATTTGCAACTACACATAGACAAAGAGGCTATGAAAAACTAAATAAAACATATCTTGCCAAAAGCTTTATTTGCATTATCAGTTGCAATTATGATACATTATCTTAGTTCTCTCGGACGTATTTAGAGGCTCTTCATGATGTGAGGCTTAAACCATTCTTTACTTGGGTTGAGCCAAACCACAGCCCAGACCAAAGCATATTAGTTAAAGCATCAGACACCCAGAAGTCCCTGAAGGACTGATTCCCAAAGGAGATTGAATTCACCAGATGCTCCAAGGTGTCCCAGAGGTGCAGCTGAGGTGTTGTGGGGGTAGGGAATTGATAGGGTTGAGACAGCTAAATTGCTCCCTTTCTCTTGGAATACATGTTTCTTCTGACCCCTCACCTCCCTTTTTTCTTAGTTTGGTGCTGTGAGAGGGAGCAGAGCAGCAATGTGGAAAGGGAAGTTAAGGGACGCCTTTGAAAGAGCAAGTGAGTTTGCTGTGCTTACCAGTGAACATTGCTGCGGCATGTCTTATTGTTTGCTGAGAGCTTTGAAGGTACTCTAAGGCCTGGAAGAGGAATTTGGGGATGTGGTTGAGGTTGTTCTGCATCTAAGAAAAGAGAAGGAAGAAAGGCACTAGATAGATGATGCACTTGTCCTACAGCTCCGTGTCCAGGAAAGTATAAGCAGACAGGCAGGGCGTGAGAACAGCCACTAAGAGTCCATGGGTCGTCACAGCACCTCTCTGCAGTTACCATCATGTTCTCCACAATCTCAGCGTTCATTTGAAAAGAGAAATGTCTCTAGTCTCACAGGTGTGGAGAAGAATATCAGACGTGGGAAGTGAATGTAACTGATCAATGTAGAGATGAAGATGCAGAGAGCTTGGACTCAGTTCCTGTCTCCCATCCTGACCCAGATGTGACCTGACTAGAGGGGTCAGATCCAGCTGGGAGAAGAAACAGGCCTTGGCAGGCTTGTATTGTGTTGGCTCTCCTGCCACCCACCTGGTCAACCTGCAGCATGGACATGCTCTCCTCCACCCTTCTGCCTGTCTGCGTTTGCTGCCAAGTGTACTTGGCAGTCACAGAGCTTCTTAGTCCACAGTGCACACAGTGCAGCAGGAGAAGCAGATGGCAGGAGTGCCCCTCCATGGGGCACACACCATCCTGTTTTAAATATTGTTACTTGTCAGCTCTGTGTTCTTGGAGAAGCAGGGCATAGTACCCAGTGTGAAAGCAGGCTCCAACAGGCAGAATCCGGTTTCAGCAAAGCACCTTTATTACAAGTGGCCACAGGGAGAGAGACTCACATGGACAGGGAGAACTCCATCTAGTTAGGAGCACTCTGGAGGCGGAAAGTTAACCATAGTTATAAGAGTAGAAATCAGCAAAACAGGGGGATGTTTCCAATTGGCACAGTTACAGTTCCTTTTACATGATTGGTTATTGACCACATCCTAGATTACAAAGAGCAGGATAGAACAATAAGTTCAAAACAAACAGGTAAACACACATGTGCTCTAGCAGATTGCAGCTATAGTTAAATTTTGTAGATATGATGCCTCTGGGTGTAGTTTTTACTGAACAGAAACAGATAAGGGCTATTATCATTGTCTGAGTTGCTAGAACTCACAGTGCTTCTAGCGGGACTGAGGGAGAAATATTTATCCCTCGGGAGCCTAACTCCAAGGCAAGAACAGCACTGAACTCGAGGGCTGGTGAAGCAGGGAAACACTGTGTGGTGGGGGAACTCTTTCCCTCACCTTAATGAAACAAGACCTGCACACACCCAGCTCAGCAGTTATCAGACCAATTCTGGTCACAGAACCATCACTGACATCCAGAAGACTGAGTCTCCCTGACAGCATTGTGAGCTCCCTGGAGCCACCACCACCCCCAGTCAGCAATGAGCAGTTCCTATTGTTCACCTGAACACAGCAGGGGTTAGGGAGTCAGAGACAATTTGAGGTGGTGACACTTTTTGCTTAGGACTCTAAGAGTCAGAATGTGACAAAAGCCAGGAAGTGCCAAGAAGTCATCGTCATTCCCAGGATAACTTAAGTGCAGTTACATCAGCATCAAAGAATTTTCTCCAGGAAATTCTATCGTCTAGTTGTGTTTGGTCCCCCGACGACAGCAAACCTTTAGGGTCTGCAAGCTGAGAAGCTCGTGACAGCAGGGACTCTGACAGCAGTAAGTGAAGAGAGAGATGGAGAAAATCCCCTTGGGGCTCTGTTTATGGAATTGGAAAGAGCTCCCTCAAAATACCCTCACTACTGTGAAGGCAGAAAGAATTGACTTACCAAGCACCTGAAGACATATTTCAGGCACTGGGAGGAGCCATCCCAGGCCATGCTGCGGAACAGGGTCTTCCAATCAGCCCACCCAAAAAATAGTGCACACCGAAAGAGTGTCAGTTTACATCTCTGCAAAAAAAGGGGAATTCAAGAGTTCTCAGTCAGCAAAGGATAGTCTTGGGGACATGTCACCTTACTGGGGTTCTTGCTATTTGTTCTCCACAGTTCAGGACTGTGCTTAGGAACTGGACCTGAGATTTGGCAGTCGAGAGCCATAAGATATCTCGGCAGCTGAGTCCTTGTCTTCAAAGAGACAGCCTGAGAAATGTGGGCCAGATTTGGATCCCAGTGTCTGAAGTAAAGGACCCACCCATCATGCTTCCCTTCACATCCCAGTTTCCCTAGCAAAGAAGGCAAGCTGTATGTGAATGCGGGAAAACTAAGAGCTTGAAACATTGAGGAGCTCCTGGAACGAAGGCAGGGCAGCTCTTCTCTCTAGAGCACCTAAGAAAAGACTGCAGTCCTCGTGTGTGGACATCAGCTCCTTAGACTGAAGGAGCACTTGCAGATCCAAGCAGCCTTTGGTTTTGCTGCCTCTTACTGTGATCTTTGGATGAAGCAGACCAAAAGGCTGAGCCTGTCATGGGAAGAGATGGTGAGGACTCTTTCCTACAAGGAGGCTTTTCTTCACAATTGTCCTATTTCGGGTGTGAATGACTATGGCGCTAGACTCCAGCGTGGAGAGGAGCAGAGAGGAGAAGGCCGTGGATGTGACAAGGGGCTCTTGAGATTCATACAGTGGGTGCCGGGGGGGGACTCAGATTCTCTGCTTTTTGTGAAGTAACTAATCTAACCCTTACCATGATCACTCTTTCATCCCTGTCTTCTAGGTGGAGCAGCAGGGGGAGCAGGCAGTTGACGACCTCCTCCTGCACGGTGGGTTTCTCTGGGTCTTTCAGCCTACTCAAGAGGTTGCCGAGCAGCGAAATAGCAGCTAAGCGGACATTGTCTCTCTCCTGGTAATGACACATAACGTGTGGTGAAGCCCAGGTAGGAGCCAGGCAGCGTCAAAGAGTAAGACGATCAATAGTCATCATTCACCCACAGCTTCAGTTTCCCAATTTGTGAAGTGACTTGGAGTGTGAGGGACTTGAGACAACCAGAACAGCCCAGATCATCTTGTGTGGAAGGTCTATGCGCTCAGCAAAAATGGTCATTGTGTGCTTAGCCCCAGGCACCCTGCCCCTTACAGGAGGTTGCAGCGGGGCTGGGAGCATGTAGTAGTCGCAGAGGTTTGCTGAGAAGGGCTGGAACTAGAATGGGGCTTAATAGGAGGTCCCCCACCCCAGCAAGGTCATTCCTTTGAAGGTCTGTGGGAGACTTCAAAGGAGGGGAGGCCAGGAGATGACATGTGAGATTCAAGGCATCAGAGAGAGGGGGAGAGGGTGAATGTGAGTAACACAGGTTTTCAACCCTTACATCATCAAAGAAGGGGCGAAGTCTGGTCACCATATCCTTGGACAGGGAGCCAATCCCCTTGCCGTTGAGGAGGTAGATGATGTCCGCAGCTTTATTCATGGCCTCCATGACCCTGATCTCCATGTTGTCACCGAAAATGCCCATGACTTCTGGTAACTGGGCCTGCAACAACTGCATCTGCATGAAGGAAAAAAGGCTTTTTATCCTGGGAGACACCATGGGATATGTGCTGGGCCAAGCCATGCTGCCTGTTGCAAAGCATAGACAGGTCAACCCCATAACAGTGGAGGAAGTCATTTTTCTTTCACTCTTACATGTGCTTTGCACCCACCATTCCTTGACCAGAGGTTTCATTGAGTCCTGCTTGGCAATGCTCCAGACCCCAGTAAGCAGGCTGCTCTGAGGCAGTCGGACTCCTGTGATTCTGTTCTTGCCAGCTGGGGTTTGTGTCTCTGCCTCTGCTGGCTCCTCATTGCCCTGTGCAAAAACTTCTGTCTCCTTCTCCTTATTTCAGGCCCCAAAGTGCTCTGCCCACCCTACATCTCTGAATTTGACTCCTGACACTGGGCCCTTCCACCTCTACTCAATCATTTACACTTGTCTGGACACCTTTCTTCCCCTGCCACTCTCATCTCTGGTTCCTCTGTGTTGAACATCTTCTGAATCCCTGTTGTACATTGTCCCCACCTACAAACCTGCTTTTGCAGGCTCTCTTCAAAAAGTATGTTTTTTCACACCAGTCCAAAAAAAAAAAAAGGCTAATTTATATGAAATGGTGACCTCAAGTTGCCCATTCGCTGTATTCAAGCAACTGTGCCAGCTTCTGTCTGTAACCTTTGTTTTGCTTTCCCCATTTCCCCTAGGTTACCCTCATCCTTTCCCTGTTCTCTACAACTACGGGTCAGCTCTTGGGAGCATGGATGGCCTCATGTCTCAGTTCACTCAGCAAAGCACCACCAACACTTGAGTGTTGTGTGCTAAAGACGACAGCTCGCTTGGGGCTCTCCCTCTCATTGCTGGGCTATTCTGTAGACATTCTCTTTCTTGCATTACTGGCTAATCCATTCCTCTCACCTTCTCTGGCTGGATCACAGGAGTGCTAAGACCTCTCAGGCTGAGCTGATGTATAATGGGATTTGGGTCTTTCGTCCAATCCAGGAGCTGGAGCTGGAGCTCAGATTTTCTCAGGCTGGTGGCGATGGAAGGACTCTGGAGAAACTGCAAAGAGCCAAATCACCATCAGATTAAGCAGCAGAGGTCTTCCTATAAGGCCTGTTCCCTGGACACTCATCTTTCCCAATGGCCAGTTGCTCATCTAGGATATCTCTAGTATCTATGGAGCCATTTTACTGTTTCAGTTGGTTCATTGCCAGAGGTTAGATTAATGCACAAGTAATAAATACAGCCCGAGAGCAACTGGACTCTGCTGCTATCCTTGAATCTCATGGAACTAATTTGGTGAGGAAGAAATGAGGTAGGGAAGCATGGCCTTGGGGAGCTGGAGAAACATACCCTCTTGACACATAATTGTATATCGCACATCCTGACTGGCGTTCTCCCACTGTCCCTCCCTCCAACTCTTTGCCATTGACCACAGCAATCTATTTGCAATGAAGCTAGACGGCTGTAAAGCTGCTGAGATCCTGACCATGTGCTCTATCTCCCCCCAGACTGCTGTGGGACTGAGAGGCTCTCCCGAAGCCCACTTATGCCAATCAAGTACTGAATCTCACCTCAATGAAGAAAACCATAGCAATATTTCTCAGTGTGTCCTCCTCCTGACTCTTGAGGATTGTGACTGCCTCTTTGAAAACTGCAGGAAGCTGAGGGTTATCAAACTCCGTCATGGCTCTGGAAGATGAGAGAGAAAATGTCTTCTGCTTAGAAAGGGGAAGAGTTAATTTCTCTCTATCTGGTGGGCTGAGACGCCTGGCTGGAAGATGGGAATGTTTCATGCTGAAATCCCATGGAAAATGGCACACTGGAATCCCAGCAAGAGAGGCCCAATGCAGAGGAAGTGTTAGGTTCCTACCTTGCAAGCAGACCAACTCCCTGTGAGTAGTGACATCGGGAGGATATCATGTCCCAACCCTGCTGAAAGTGGATGGTGGCAAACTCCTTCCAGTATCTTGGCATGGAAAAAAGAGTCTTCACAGCCTCCACTGAAGTGCTAAAGAACAGCAAATAGCAGTGTCAGGATAGGTCAGCCTCAGGGATGGCACAGTGAGCAAAATGTGTGTGATCCCTGAGGGGTGGTCCCCTCTAGAAGATGTTGATCTTAGCCTCCCCTGAGGGTAGATCTGGTGACAGAGGATGGGGCTTCCCTGCCAATGGGCCTTGTGTGGACTACAGTTGATTTGACTTTTGAATCAACCGGCAACACAGGTGCTTCTTAAGGTGCTTTGTATCTTTCCTCCATAAGGTGAAGTACCTGAGTATTTTTGGCATCAAATAAGAGATCTTAAGCAGGGGCTTGTGTGGCCAGTTCCTCAGCTGGTTTAGGAAAGCCAAAACTCTGGCATTTTAATGCAGTGAAGGTTCCCCTTGGTCCACTGGTGTTCCCAAGGATTTGGATCCCCTTGAACCGTGCCCACATAAGCAATTGAATTTGTCTGTCTTCCTCCTGTGTATGTGTGAGGCTGGACATCCTGAATGTCTTGCTCCAGGCTGGCTGCTGGGGTTGCTCTGTGGGCCCGCTCCTTGAGGGTGTTAGCCAGAGCTGAGGCATTGTGCAGCAAAGAACAAATTGTTTTGCATGGGCTAATAAAATCATTGACATTTCTTTGGCAGGTGACACACATGGATGCTCAAAGGTGTTTGTTGCCTGTTTTGGTTGTGAAAATCCCTGCCCTGTGGCCTGAGTCAGATGGGTGAGTGTGAGTCACAAGAATCCATGGCCATCCAGGGTTTTGCTTTAGGAAAGACCCTGCCTGTAAGTGAGCCTGGTCTCACTCCAGTATAGGAAGAAATGAAGGCCATGAAGAGGCCCACATAGTAGTAGGTGAAGAAATCAGTTTTGTTCCTTTGTGTCCTTACCTGAGAGGGCCAAGGCAGCTGGATTCCTCCTCCTCGGGGATAGATTTCTTTCTCGTCTCAGGGGTCTCTGGCAAGTGCAGCGTCATCACGTAATGCAGGTGTCTGAGTATGAGGAGGAGCATCTGGGGATACATTTCCAGGATGGCTTCTCGGTATTCCCATAAGAAAAGGAGCTCGTAAATATTGTTCATTGCCTGGAGGAGGTAACAAATGAGAGAGTTTTTACACTGAAATATTCAAATCTGCCCTCCTCCCCTGTTATCTTTCTCTGTTATCGTCTCACCATTTCCTCTCCATCTAATTAAGAAAGTCACTGAGGGAGAGGGAAACATTTTGGAAGCTCCTGAATGTTCACCCATTCCCAGAAGAGAAGCAGCATCAACCCCTGCTTCACTATGCCAAATGCATAGCTCCACCTGTACAAGTGGCATAAAGTCAGCTCTATGCAGCTAGGTCTACAATGTGTCTGCAGAGACACAGCGTCTCTTTCATCGACTTCTTTCAGGAGCCTTCCCACCATCCCCCTGCTGACAGTGTAATGGACACAGGTGCCTCAGGTAAAGGCACTCTATGCTGACAGAAGGAGCAAAGGACAGACAGACGCAAATGCTGAAATTACTGTGGTGGCTGTATGCTGACATAGGTTAGGTCAACTGACTTTTGTAGTGTAGACGTGGCCTGAAGATGAGAAGTGGTGAAGGGCTGTGTTCTACCCTCCACACAGATGCCTCAGCCTCCCTGTGATGATGGGTTCATCAAGTGACTCCTCAAATATCACTTACAGCCAGAGACACGCTGCAGCTCCTCTCATCCCTCTCTCTCTGCTGGAGCTTGTCCAGCAGCTGCCGCAGCACCTGCCTGGTAAGCTGTGCTTCTTCACCCAAGACCTTCCACAGCTCAGTGGCACATCTGCAAATTGAGAAAGAGAAGTCAGGCCTTCCCTGCTTGGCAGCTCTTGACTTCACCAGCCAGAGATGTGAAATGCTGTCAGAGGATACACTCATTGTTGCACGGAGTCTGAGCAGAACCAGTCTCTTCAGTGAGTTCTCAATTTCTTCCTTTCCCTATGTTGTTGTGACTGCAAGTTATCTCCTATCTCTTCAAGCTCCTCACCATGTATTTAGCACTTACTGGGAACAAACCGACCTCAATTGTCTAGTGTTCCACTAGTGCCAATCCTGAGTGATTTGACTGAAGCCTTTGTAGTTACTCTGGCTTTTCAGGAAGGTAGTCTAGACCCAGCATTTCTAAGACTCCTAACATGGAAGGACTGGACTTCTTACTGACAAGACATTTCACCCACTCCCTTGAACTTATAACAGTACCAAGCATTATGTAAATCAGTGGTTTTCAACTTGTCTGCTGCAACACATAGGTGTGCTGTAAGAGCTGTCCAAGTGTGACATGAAATTTGGTACAAAGACAGTCAAAATCAATGTAAAAGAAACATGGTTTCACCTTAAACACTAGTCTTTCCCACCAAAAGTATAACTCATGAAACTCATGAAAAGTTTAAGCAAGGTATTGGTCTTTTGATTCTGAAATGTGAACATTGTAAATAGAGGTGGCCAAAAGGCAAAATTGAGATGTGTATTTTTTTCTGATGGAATTGAAACATTCATGCATTTGATCCTTCTTCAGCTTCTTGTATATGCACTCTGTTGTAAAACCTCTCTAGTAAGACTATAACCGTCGTAAATGTAAGTAAATGTGAGGTTTGTGTGCAATCAATTCAGCTGAAAGAATGGGCTGTGCCATTGAACTGTTTGTCTGATTGAAGTGTGCCATGTTAGTGCAAAGATTGGGAACCACTGATCTAAAGTGGGGGCAGGGAGGGGTCAAACTTTCTGACTTGAGGGCAGTGGTGACTTTAGAAGAGAAGCAGACAACAACATAGGGTCCAAATCCCTAAGGGGCCCCATCCTCAACTCAATGGACAGAAATGAAAATATAGAAGATGATAGAAATTTTTCCCATCTAGCAGAGCCAGGAAGGCTGGAAGCCTCAGCACTTTTCAGTCCTGGCTCATCAAGGCAAACTAACATCAGGAACTGTGCTTCATCTGAATCGCTGCTTTCTCCTTTATCTGTCTCTCACCTTTCAACTGGCATGCTAAAATGGCAAGAGCTCTTAGTGGCACCAACTGACAGAGCACAGTCAAAGGAGCTTTCCCATGGTTTCATGTTTTAGTTCCTCAGTCTGACCATTTATTCTGACCTTAAATCCCACTTGCAAGAATTTTTCCTTACCAGATAAATCCATATAGGCTGTTACATAGAAATGCATTGCTGCCCTCAAGCAGCCATGTCTCTGCTTTATGTCTTCCTTGAGGTAAATAAGTTTTTTCAGCTTCTTTTGGACTTGCTCTTTAATACTTTTGTGAGGGGACCAGAGTCTTATAAACTTGAGTGCTTCAGTGAATTCCATTGATGTTTTGTGTTTACTTTTTTAATTTATAACTACACACTGGAAGCCATCTTTTCACTTATTTTCATTATAATTATTTGTATAAAACTTTCAGTGAATATAAGCCCAAGCCTATCTGAAAACATCATCATATTTGGCAGCCAAAAGGTGTTCATTATAGATTTATGTGACTCATATGTATTATGTATTTATACTCAGTTTGGTATTTCAGTTAAGTTTGAGCCATTGTTAATTTTACCCCTTTATTTGTAAATTAACACAAATACTTGTTTTTTTTAAAGAAACTTTTAAATGTTTGTTTTAACTTTATAGCTCATCTTTAGCTCATTTATGTTAGGTGAAAGATGATGAAGTTACAAAATGCTAGCTCAACATTTTTTTCATGATGGAAACGTATCATACCCAAGACTAATGGAAAGATCATGCTGCCATTCTTGTCTCTCTTTCTGTAATGGAAACCATTTCAAGCCAGGGAATGCTGCACCCCCAACCCCCTTAGTTCAAGCACCTCTAGCTTATTCTTTAAAAAACAAACTTCTTCAAACACAGTCTACAAAAAAGTTTCTGAAACCTTTTAAAAACGGATGTATCTGACTGAAAATAATTCTAAGACCAGGATTCCCGTGTAGTTTGCAACTCAAACATTGGAACATTTAAAGGTCCCTGAAAGTGAAGGACAAGTAGTGGAACTGATCTTTTCCTCATTGTCTATACTTCAAAAAAGGCAGAAACTAAAGCACATAAGGCTTACATTCAACTATACTGAACTTTTAAGAAATTGGTAATGGCCTAAATCAGTGTGTTACTATTTGCCTAGTCTGGGGGTTGGCCATCTGGGGCTGCATGAAGCTCCTGGCTGCCCCCTTAGGGCTCCATGGTGATGAGAGCCGGCATGCTCTAAACTTCGCGTGGGAGCAGTGAGAGGAACTGCCAGCCCCTCCCCACTGCATTACCTTGGCAGGGCAGGAGAAGAGGAGGGAAATTTAAACCCCTCCCTCTCTGCCCCATACTGTGTGGGGTGGTCTGCAGAGACAGCTGAGCTGTGTCTGTGTGGGGTAAGTAATGGGACCAGAGACCACCTATTCCTGGTGAGGGGGCGGGGCCTTCTGGCTGGGGGCAGGGCCTGCCTTCCGGGGGTGGGGATGGGGCCCATGCCCCGGGTCTCTCCCCACCCCTGTGATACCCCTGCCCCAGGGTGAGGAGGACTGGCCTATGGCCTGGGCTCTTCACTTCAGCCCCAACCCTTGTCTTTGGCTTCCCACCAAAGAGGGGGGAGGGAATTAGTGCGGCAGTGCAGAGGCAGTGGCATAGGGCCCATGGAATTGGGTGGCCCAGGACGGTCGCCCTCCCAGCTCTCCCAGGGATGGCCCTGAGATAATATATTTGCTGCTGTTCTTCAATACATTCTTCCATGTTACAGTCAATGGAGAAGTGAACTGCCGAAGATGCTCAGGGAAACTGAAGATTTTGATGTCTAGCTAGGGCCCACTTGTGTCTGAGGGCACGTAGGGTCTGTGGGGAACACTGGGTAATTGTGTCAGAAACTCATCAGCTGGATGACTGTACTAAAGTGATCAGCCATACCCAACAAGGGTGACAGTTAGCAACTTCTGGAGCTGAAAGGAGTCACTCACAACTCTTTGAGCTCTTCTTTCAGGCTGTCTGCAGACTACGAGGAATAAGTAGGACTCTTATTCTACGTAACCATCCTGCATTAGTCTCCAGGGGATAGAGAGATGAACCCTTCCTGGCCTGTCCCATCTCTACCTTCTCTGACAGAATATAGACCAGCCATGCCTCCTGTCTCATTGATACTGAATAAGCCCCAGAGTGGTGTCTTGTTTCTCTCCTGAAGCTACCAGGAAGTGGGGTAGCCCATAGAAATCAGGAGTATGGGAATTCTCAATCTGGGGCATGTTTAAATGTCAGTGAGTGAAGGAGGAGGCATTGGCTCCTCAGTGACTGGGCCCATGCAACTTCTCTTAGCCAGCCTGAGCAGACCAGGAGCTCACCAGCTCCATGAGCCTGCAAGACATCTGTCCCACCTCTGAGATGTGTGTGGGGGAGGGAATGGAAAGAATGGCCTGAGGGGATAAGAGAGCATCTCCATACCTGCCCTGTGACAGAGTGTGCACCACGCAGGTTAGAGGCACCTCCTGCTCATGGGAATGAGCCAGCAAGGCTATGGCCTTCAGTGCTGCTTTTCTGGCCCTGGGATGAGAGACAATGTCCAGCCAGCTTAGAATCTCTCCCACGATGCCTGCAACCTGGAAAAAAGACAGAAAAGTGAGGAATGGGTTTATCCATGACAGGCCCCTTCCACATTAGTAACCCCTTATGGCAGCCCTGGAAACAGCTCATGAGCTTGCTTTCCTAGCTGCATTCCTTAACAAACTCCCAAAAAGATGCTTTTGCCAGTCCAGGAAGCCCAGACAACCAGAAGTCTGGTTTGTCAACTTCCAGCAGAGAAATCCACAACAGAATCTTTCCCAAATGCTTCCAAAGGGCAGAGTGCAAACTTTTGTGGCCTATCAGTGTCTTCTTTGCCTTTGCAAGTTACTCTCATCCAGAGCCATAATTACAGCAGGGCGAGTGGGGCTTTGCTCCAGGTGTGTCGGAGAAGCTCCACTGAGCAACTCCATTAAAGGGCACACGCAGCGCTGCTCGGCCCAGGAGCCGGGTATTATAAGAGGTGCAGCACTCTTTAGTTAAAGCTCTGCTCTCAGCCCTGCCCAGGTGGACAAAGTGGCTTGCCACTTTCATCTTCCCTACAAGAGGCTTTCCCCAGTCTCTGCAATGTGCTGTTGGTCTTTCAACGAGAACAAGTTGACCCAACCCCAGTTGGTTCTACTGATGTCTCCCTGAACCTATCCTGGCTGTGGCAGGCGGGGGTAATAGGATGGGGCCAGCCGGGTCCAGGCCTCCAGCCCTAATGAAAACCTCTGTATTGCAGAATACTAAAATGTGCAGTAAGAAAGTGGGTTTGTAACCTGGGCACATGCTCCAACACTAAAAAGAGCAGTGTGCGCATAGTCATTTGGGCTGGAACTGGGCTTTGAAGTAACCCTCCATTCCCATGTTTAGAGCCCAGTTTCTAGCCCAAGTCCAGAAGGCACTCAGACTCAATGAGGAAGACTTTAAAACAGTATGGGATCTGCCAAAGGGACAGTGCCCCTCCCTAGGAGACTCTGCTTTTTCCTCTTACAGGATCTCTGACCCTGGATGAATGGAGGGGTCTGCTGAGCCACTCTGTTAGCACGAGTCGGAGACCTACACAAATGTTGCTTCTGCCTCCCGATGGCAGGGATAGTGTGTTGATCTCCCAATATGATGCTTGTGAAAGGGGACTCAAGCTAGAAGCAGAGCTGTCCTGTACAAAAGCCTAGGAGGAGGCAGGACTGGGGAGGCAGCTCAGACTGAGGGTTGTGTTCAGAGAAATGTCTGAGTTTCAGCAGACAAGAGGAGACCTTAAAAAACTGATCATCAGATACTGACAGTTGTGCGATTACTGAAAAGGTAGGTAAGCCAACCTTGAGAGTACTGTGACAGTGTGTAGCAGGAAGAGTTGCCTAGGAGAGAAAATTCTCCCATGCCCCTCTCTCAGCAACCTACCCCTTCCATGCTCCACGAGTCTCTTACTTTTTCCATCCTGGCCTCCTGCTTACAGATGATTTTTCTCAGTTCCTCCTCCGCTGTACAAAATCGCTCTGTCTGGGATGCTGTAAGAGCCTTCAGTGCTGTCTTCAGGAGGTCTTTTAGCTGCACAGAGGAAAGTTGGCTCCCGAGGATATGCAGTGGACAGGGACAAAGTGTCTTGTGTCAAGATTTCCGTTGCCTAGCTGCACTGTGTGTGTGAGGAAAGGGCCTAGCGTCTGACCTAAAAATGAAACACCCTCTTGGTTCCCACGTCATACCGTGAGGGCCTGCCACACAGTGGACAGGAAAGGTTGGGCAGGCAGAAGGTGGCTTAGGTGGAAGGAACAAGTCTGAGTGGCCAATGAGATTCCCAAACCAGGGGAGCCTCTAAGGTGGAACCTCCAGTAGGTCTGAGCTCATAGTCATAATGTTACTGCAGTGTGTGTGGCTACAGTCTCGCTTTACCCCACGCCTGGGATTCTGGGAAGGCCTTTGACCTTGTTTCCTCAGGTGCCTCCACGGGCATCAGTGCAGTCGACCTAGGAATCGCTGGCTGACTGCAGCAAAGGACGAGTAGGAGATGCTGGATTGACACACTTGCACACGTCCTCCAACCATGCAGGGATGTTGGAAGTTCTCCTCATTGAACCCTCTTGTAGGGGACTCAATGGCGGAGGGCAAGAGTTACAAGAATAGTTATGTAGCTAATGGTGGGGGGTATGTGCTTGGTGGGATTCTCAGCAGTGCCTGTGTTCCCAGGAGAGTCAATTAGAGTCAGGCACCTAAGTCGTGCTCTTCTGACACCACACTCATCTGAGCACACACACTGCCCTGGAACATCTCGCCAACCTTAAAATAGCTGTTTTGTAATGCCATCCTCGCCTCACCCTTCTCCTGTTTGTACCAAACAAGGAGCCTGGACACTATCACTCCCTTAGGAAGGGTGAGAGAACTTTTTTACCTCATGGTGGTCTTCAGGAGAGTCGCATGTGGCTTTCAGTACATCTCTCGCCTTGACTTCTGCCACTGCAGATAAACTGTGGGCCACATCTTGTTCCAAGGAGACGTTTAGAACTCCAGGAGGCTGTAGAGTCTCAAAAGGATTTTCTGACTCTAAGAAAGAAGCAAAGAGACTTCAGCTGTAGCTAATGGGGCATCAACATGGCTCTGAGATACAGAGCAGTGGGGAAATAATGGCTACTTTTCCCCTCCCAACCAGGCCAGACCCCTGGAAAGGTATGGCTTGACAGTATCAGCCCTTCCCACCTCAGGAACGGATCTCTTTCAACCTGTTCCATAGCATCATGCATTACATTATTTCACTAAATAACACTTTCTGAAGTGCCCATGCATCTGCCATGGAAATGCCCTAATTGTCTAAGGTTTCTTCCACGTTCCTTGCCAACAATGCGGTTTGTAGCCTCACCTATCAATTCAGGTTCTTCTCTGTGTTGATTTTCTTGAAGCCTCTCTTCCTCTGATGGAGCACCACTGACTGTTGTTTTATTTTTCTTCTTCTTGCAGGAGAAGCAGTTCCAGCTTGTTGGAGAGGAAGCTCTTCTGTCACCCTGGGCCTCTGAATTCGTCGATTTACAGCAGGTGCAAAATCTTCGCAGACATGATAGGATCCTCCTGGAACACTTCTTTGTTTCAGTCCTCTCTGCTGTGGCCTGCTCTTGATAGCTGAAGTCAAAGCATTTGTCCACTGGTGCAGGCTGTATAAACACTTTGTGGACATGGATGTGAGTGTGTCTGTGCTCCTGACAAGTGACTCCTTGGAAAAAAGAAGTGAGTCTGAAATGAAATGGAGAAAATGTGTTGGTTCAACATTCTGGAAATGAAAGGAATTCCCCCCCCACCCCCCCACACACAGGATTCACGTGATCCAAGAGAGTGGTGTTTTCAGAGGCATCGCTGCCTTGGGGCCGTAGAGACATCAGCCGCCCTGAAGCTCAGGGCCAGTCCCTGAGCAACATGCCCTGTAAACTGAATGGCAGCACACCATCACTCCTCAGGGCAGGGAATGCTGCCAGCTGTGCACTGGACAGATGGCAGCCATGGCCTCTGCCTGGCTGGAAGTCACAAAGTCCCAGCCTTGTAGGGTCAGGCTGGGGGCATAAGCCTGTGCTGTGTTCTGGCCGAATTGGTTCATAGACGGGTAGAAAGGTGGCCCTGCCATATCCGGGGCAGCAGCGCTGGCATTCGGGGCACATTCCTTGGGTGCCCAGCACCAGCGATGCCCCTATTGCTGCTTCTCTAGGGAATGACTTGTCAGAGACTTCCTTTGGGAGAGGCAGCAGTGTCTCCTCCCACTTTGCCTTAGCCTTGGATGGACTACATCACAGGGTCTCCCTTGCCATTAGGTATGGAAACCTCCATCTACCACATCTGAAATTCCTCCACTGACAATAGGGCCATCCTTAAGGGGGGGGGGGAGAGAAGGGGTAACTGCCCTAGGTCCCATGCTTTGGGGGGCCTCACGCTTTTGTGGGATCATACGCAGCCAGCTGGAGTAAGGAAGCAGGGAGGTTCAAGCTGTGGGACTTGGGAGTAGCTCCAACTGGTCAGGGAAGGGGGAAGGGAATTCAGACAGGCAGCGTTTGGATACAGTAACTCTTGACTTAAGTAGACATCTTCCCACAACTGCTCCCTGAAGGGAAGAGGAAGGGCAAGTGTTGAGATGAAACTTATGGAGCCGGCCTCAGTCAAGCAAACGGGGACAAAGTCAGGAGAATGTCACATTCTCAACCTTTACAAAACAGGACCTTTTCTTTGAATTTACATCAGCATCTCCAGAAAGTGTTTGAGATATTAAAGAACTTTTTTCCTTCTACATTTCACAAGAGTTTTAGTCTTCAGGGATGTCTTTTTGAGCAAACTTCTCTGTGCAGATAATGATCTACTATACCTGAGAGA
>VOCP01029814.1:0-11923 GCA_007922195.1 Podocnemis expansa | reverse complement strand
CCCACTTCTAAAGCCCCTCCCCCAGCCTATGGGGAGATGGGACTAAACTGGGTTTCAAGTGAATACGGGGGACAAATCAAGAGATAACAGGAATGGGTGTGAGGGTCATAGGTTTACAACAAGGGTCTCAGAAGGGGTCACCGAGCAGAGAACCCCGGACAGCGCCCACTGCTCCCGAAAGGTGTCCAGGGAGCCAGCGGACGCCGCCCAGAGGAACTCTGCCCGGAGACGTGCACGAACGAGGTTCCGGAAATAGGCCCCACAGTCGCAGGCCCCTCCCTCTGCCAACCTCCTCTCCCGAGTTTTGTAAGTGGCTACTTTTGCGTAAGCCAGGAGGAGGTTGGCGAGGAGGTCCCGCGACTTTGTGGGGCCACGGATGGGGAGTGCGAAGAGATACAGGTGTGGGGAGAAGTGCAGCCAGAACCTCAAGAGGAGGTTCTGGAGGAGCCGGAAGAGGGGCTGCAGCCTGGCACAGTCTAGATAGACATGCACCAGGGTCTCCCTCTCACCGCAAAAGGGGCAGGTATCGGGACAAGGGGTGAACCGCGCCAGGTACACGCCCGTGCTCACGGCTCCATGTAGGAGCCGCCAGCTGATGTCCCCGGCGGGCCTTGGTGTGAGGGGGGCATAAAGACTGGCCCACCGGGGGTCCTCGCCCTCTCTAGGTGGAATAAGGTCCCGCCACTTTGTATCTGGGCGGGACGCAAGGGCGAGGAAATGGATGGTATGTAGCACGAGCGTGTACAGATATTTACGAGGCGCGGTTCGAAAAGATACCGGCTGCAAGTCTAGCAGCCGGCTCGGGGCATGGGGCGGGGATGGCCGGGGGGGGCAGATGGGGCCGAGGACCAACCGAGAGTTCCGGCGGGCCAGAACTGGGAGGGGGGCGGGGAGTACCCTCTCGCAGGACCCGCTCGAGGTAAACCCGAGCAGTGGGAGGCAAGGCTGCCCTCACCTCCTGGAGTAGGCGCCGGGGGGTACGAAGGGTGGAGAGCCCCATGAGCCGACGTAGCTCATGGAGATCCACCCAGTCCCCCGGGCATAGTCCAGGAGGTCTCCGACCCGGGTGATACCTGCCATGACCAACCTCCGCCTCACAGAGGGGGCCTCCGCCGCCTGCACACGGAGATAGCGATTGTGTAGCAGGGGCTCCGCGAGGAGGTCCTCCCCCTCGGTGGGTATAACTGACCTGGAGGCTACAAAGAGCCTCCAGGTCCGGAGGAGGTCATGGTAGAAGGCCGGCAGCTCGGAGACGTCTCGCGGAACACGTCTCAGGTGGAGATAAAAGAGCTGCCGGTCATATCGGAGCCCTTGGTAGCGGCGGAGGAAGATGCACGCCAAGTGGCTCCATGCCGGACTACCTGCACCATAAAGGAGTCTCTGCAGGGCCTGGAGGCGGAAGGTGTGGACCTGGCTGCGGAGGCAGCACAGGCCCTGCCCCCCTTCCTCCAGGGGTAGGCTCAAAACCCCTGCAGAGACCCAGTGCAGTCCTGGCCAGAACCACCTCAGGATTGTCTCCTGGAGGCTGGCCAGAAAACCCGGGGGTGGGCTCAGGGTGTTGAGCCGGTGCCAGAGCATGGACAGGACGAGCTGGTTGATGACCAGTGCCCGTCCCCGAAGGGAGAGGCACCGCAGCAGTCCTGTCCACCTCCGGAGCCGGTCAACAACCCTGCCCTCTAATTCACGCCAGTTGTCCTCCGGGGAAGGATGGGTGGCAGAGAGGTAAACGCCCAGATAGAGCAGCGGACCCGCGCCCCACCGGATGGCCTGAAGCGCGGGTGGGAGGGAGCTGACCGGCCACCCGGCCCCTACCATCAGGCCAGAGCTCTTGACCCAGTTGACCCGGGCGGAGGAGGCTGCCGAGTAGGTGGCCTGGCAAGCCTCCAACCGCTCCAGGTCACCCGGGTCCTGGACCACGAGGAGTACGTCATCAGCGTACGCCGACAAGACCAGCCGCAGCCCCGACTCAGCGAGCACCAACCCCGTCAACCTCCGACGGAGGAGACAAAGGAAGGGCTCGATGGCCAGAGCGTACAGCTGGCCTGACAGCGGACAGCCTTGACGCACTCCTCGCCCGAAGCTGACCGGCTCGGTCAGGGTCCAGTTGAGCTTGACCAGACACTCTGCGGAGGCGTACAGCACCTGGAGAAACCCCACAAACCGGGGCCCGAAGCCAAACGCCCGCAGGGTGCCCAGGAGATACCCGTGATCCATCCTGTCGAACGCTTTCTCCTGGTCCAGGGCCAGGAGGGCGAACGACAGACCATCCCTACACCCAAGCTCGAGGAGATCCCGGACCAAGTAGAGATTGTCGAAGATGGAACGGCCCGGGACGGTGTAGGTCTGGTCGGGATGGATCACGTCCTGCAGCACGGACCCCAGGCGCAGCGAGATGGCCTTGGCTACTATTTTATAGTCCGTGCTGAGGAGCGAGACGGGACGCCAATTCCGGAGGTCGCGGAGGTCCCCCTTCTTGGGCAGCAGGGCCAGCACCGCCCGCCGGCAGGAAAGGGGGAGCTCTCCGCTCTCCTCGGACTCGGCCCAGACGATGGCGAGGTCCGGGCCGAGGACGTCCCAGAAGACGCGGTAGAACTCCACGGTCAGCCCGTCCATGCCCGGAGATTTGTTGTTGGGCATGAGACGTAGGGCCTCCGAGAACTCGGCCAGAGTGAGAGGCGACTCCAGCCGGTCTCGGGTGCCCTCGCTGACCGTGGGAAGTTCATTCCAGAGCACCCTGCAGGCGTTAGGGTCGGTCGGATCCGGGGAGAAAAGACTGGCGTAGAAGGCCCTGGCCCTTCCACGCATCTCCTCCGGATCCGTGAGGGGGGTGCCGTCCTCCGCCAAAAGGCAGGTGACGTGCTTTTTCGCCCCCCTCCGTTTCTCCAGGGCATAGAAGAAGCGGGAGCCGCGATCCATCTCCCGAAGGAGATGGATGCGAGAGCGAACAAAGGCACCCCGGGCCCGGAGGTCCTCGAGGGCCCGCAGCTCCTCCCGCTTCTCCCGGTGCGCCTCGCAGAGGGATGGATCCCTGGGGCTGGTGGCCAGGCGCCTCTCAAGCTCCAAAACCTCCCGCTCCAGCTGCTCTATCCCCGCATCCCTCCGCCGGCTGGCCCCCCGAGTGTAGTCGCGGCAGAAGAGCCGGGCACGCACCTTCCCCATATCCCACCAGCGCCGCGCCGAGGGAAAGGCAGCCCTCTGCCACCTCCAGGCCAGCCAAAACTCCCGGAAGGACGCTACGAAGCCCACATCCTCCAGCAGGCTATTATTAAAATGCCAATAGGCCGGCCCCGGCCTCTCCGCCGAGAGAGAGGCCGTCACGGTCACCAGGTGGTGATCCGTGAAGGGGGCCGGCCGAACGCTGGAGGAGTGGGCCCGTGCCAGATGGTGTCGAGACAGATAAATACGGTCCAACCGGGAGTGGCACGACCGATGGTCCCCCACCCGGACATAGGTGAAGGTCACCTCATCGTCCGGGTGGTGGTCGCGCCAGACGTCCACCAGGGAGTGATTGTCAATCACCTCCCGGAGGACGTCTGCGGCGGCCTGGCACGGCTCGGTCCCCGTACGGTCCCGTTCCTCAAGGGTGGCGTTAAAGTCCCCGCCGAGGACCAGGCACTCTCGAGGATCCAAGGTGCCGAGGAAGGCGGCCGCCTGACGATAGAATTGCAGCCGCTCCGGGCCCGATGTCGGGGCGTAGACGTTGACCAAGTTCAACGCCAGCCCCTCCATCCGGACCCGGAGGTGCAGCAGGCGGCCCGGCACAACCTCGGCGACCCCCAGCACCTCAGGCTGTAGGCCGGGGGAGAACAGGGTGGCCACACTGCCGGAGCGGGTGGACAGGTGGCTTAGGTACACCCCGTTCCCCCACTCCAGCCGCCAACTGGCCTCGGCGGCTGGATCCGTGTGGGTCTCCTGCAGGAAAACCACAGAGTACCCCCCCTCCCGAAGGAAGGAGAGCACCTGGGTCCTGCGGAGACCCCACCTACAGCCTCTAGCATTTAGTGTGGCAAAGGTGACGGGTGCCATAAGGAGGGCTGGGGACGATCCTCAAAGGTGATGGGAACGCCAGCAGCCTCCGTCGGGCCGCGCAGCAATCCGTGACTGACCCCAAATGCCATGAGGGAGTCACGGAAGCTGCGGGCCCTTTGGTAGGCCGCGGCATCCCGTTTCCCGGTCCCTTTGCCCTCCTTCAGTATGGCCCGCACGGTCCGGAGGACGAGATGGAAATTTCCCCAGCGCTGCAGGGCGAGCTGCACCCGGCTCCTGGCCCCACGAGTGTTTTCCAGGAACGTGCGCAGCTCTTCCTGCAGCGCCTGGGGGTCCGGGGTTGGGGGCTCCCGGCCGTCCTCCGGTCGGGTCCCAGGGTTGGCCCTACGGTCAGCCGGGAGCATAAGACAGGGCGCAGAGCCCCGTCTCGGTGCCGTTGGTGTGGGCACCATAGCTCCCGGCTGAACCCCCGGCACCAGGAAGGGTGGCGGTGGAGGGAAGACAGCAGCCCCAGAGATGGAGGGGGCCACAAATACCACCTCCCGGGAAGTGGTTGATGGAATGGGGAAAGCCACCATCCCGGGGGTGGCAGTAATAGGGGATGGGGTTGGGGCTAGGGTAGGTAAGGGGGCGAGAGTAAAAGGAGGGATGGGATTGAGGCTAGGAAAAGAAGTGACGGAAAGAAAGGGAGGAGTGGTTGTGGGAACAGGGGCCCCGGTAGTCAGACCACCAGGGTGCGGCTCCCCTTGACAGGGCACGGGATTTTCCAACAGGGAGTGAGGAACGGGATCCGTGCTGATGCTGGGTGTGGGAGTTGAATGTGTTTGGTTCACCACATCCTCAGCATCAGACACGGGGGAATAGACAAGTGAGGGAAGGGACAGCTGTCCCCCCAGGGACAACACCCCGGGACCCGGCTGCTCAGGGCTGGCCGTCGCCTCGAGGGGCTCGGCGGCCGCCATAGATAGATCTATAGCAGCCGGGCAGGTGAAGCAACCCGGGGGCGTCCCCAGAAAAGAAGCAGGGACAGCAGACGGGGTTTCACATTCAGGTGGGGTCTGGGGCAAGGGAGGGGGTGACAAGATGTCATTGCCACCCAGATCAAGGCCCGCTGGTAGAGGGTCGTCCTCCCTTGGGGCTACCAAGGTCAGACCCAGGGCCTCGATCTCCGCAAAGATGGAGCCCATTTCTCCCCCCGCCTCAGCTACTGATGGTTCTGGAGGGACAGGGGTGGCTCCATCCGCGGCCTCCCCGGGAGAGGGATCAACAGGGGCCTCCTGTACGGGGGCAGCGCTGCACCCCTCCTCTACTGCGCCCATCTCCTCAGCCGGAGCCTCCTGCTGGACCTCACCAGAGGGCGCAGCAAGTGGCTCAGTATCATTGATGGTACTAACGGATGCGGTAGCATCAGCCCCCCGCAAAGACTTCCGGGGGGCCTCCTCCCCATCTAAAGTGCTGGGGAGGGACAGAGCCTTCTTGCGCTTGCTGCGGACCCTCTGGGGGAGAGCCCGGCCCTCTAAGATGGAGTCTGAGGGCCGGCCAGCAGGGGCGAAGACAGGCGGCAAGGGCGAAGGCTCTTGGGGAAAAGGAACCTGGGGAGGGACAACAAGGGGATGGGAACCCTCCCCCTGGGGTGCGCCCTCTCCCATATCTGGGGCCTCCACCTCGGCCACTGCACTCTCCTCTCTGGGCCCCGTCCCAGATGGTGCAGTGTGGGCGGCGACGGGGCCCGGCCGCTCCTCCAGGCATGGTGGGGCTATGGACCCCACGGCCCGAGAGGCAGCGGCAGCTGTGTTCCTCGATGGAGGAGAGGCAGCTTGAGTGGCCGGGTGGGCGGGGGCGCCGGCGATGGTACGGCCAGCGCCCGTATCAACTCCGGGGGGCCCAGTTGCTCCCTCCTCATGCTGGGCCAAGGGGCAATCCCTCCGGACATGCCCCGTGGCCCTACAGAGGAAGCACCGGGCCTCCCCCGAAGAATAAAAAACTTTATAATGGGCCCCTTGATGGGGCACCAAAAAGGACCCCTCCAGTGCCACCCCGTCATGCGCCCCCGCCGGCGGCAGTTGTATTTGCACCTGCCGGCGGAAGGACAAAACGTGACGGAGGGCGGGGTCCTTACAGCCCAGTGGGAGAGGGCTAATGATAGATATCGGCTTCCCCAGGGTGGAGAGAAGGGGAAGCAGGGCGGCATTGGGGAGGAAAGGAGGAACGGAGGTAAGGACCACCCGTACGCCCAGGTCCTCCAGGGGCTCCACTGGCACGTGGACACCCCCCACCGCCAAGCCCCTGACCACCGCCTCCTGTGCGGCGGCCTCCGATGCCAGGAAGAATACCATCTTCCCGAACATCTTGGAGGCCGCCACAATGGCCGAGGGCCCCACCACCCTCGCCATCGCCCGCACGTAAGTTTCTACGTGGGGCGAGGCAGCCACCAGGAGGCAGCGGACACCGTGCCTCCTGGTCAAGGAGGGGAAGGGGCCCCGGCCCCCCGAGGTCGAATTCGAGGAGGCGGTGCGGGCTGATGTTGTGGCGGTGGGTGGAGGGGTGGCAGCCGCCTGGGCGTACGTTCTGGGGGCAGAAGAACCCCCAGAACTGGTGGAGGGAATGGCAGGGGAAGAAGGAGCCGCAGCCGATGGACGGGCTGCGGGAGGAGCAGGGCCCTTGCTCGCCTTCTTTCCCTTGCTCTTTTTTCCGGCCGAGGAGGTTGGGGCAGCAGTGGTAGAGGCCCCTCCCGTGCCCGCTGCCACAGGTGCCCTAGTAGGGGCACCAGAGGTGGTAGGAATGGCAGCAGTGGTCAAAGGGGCAGCCGCAGGGAGGGAGGGGGGAACAGGGTGTGGGAGAGGTTCAGAGGAAGCTGGGGAAGTCTCCATGTTCCCAAAATGGAGGGAACAGGAGGGGGTACCTGGGGGGGGGTTAGGCTGGGGTAGGGGAGAGAAAAAAAGGGGGGGGGACAAGGCAATGGAAAAGGGGTGGATAAGGGATTGATTATATGGGGGTTAAAGGGGTAGCAACCACTCCTCCCTGCTAGGCTGCAGGCAAGGGAGGAGGGTGCCAGGGAAGGAAGGACAAGGGGCTTACGTGGCCTTGTAGGGACCGGCTCCTCTGGCTGCACTGGGTGGGGTAGGGATCAGAAATGTATTAGGGGGGTGCAGTGCATGGGGGATAAACAAAAAGGGATCAAAAACCTATAGCCTGGCCAGCTCTGTTTGGGGGTGAATGGTGCACGGGTGGGGTTGATGGGTAGGGCAAGGAATGCAGAAAAAAAAGGGGACAAACTTTCAGGGCTAAGTTGGGGCAGTAAAATTAAATCAAATTCTGAGGCTTAGGGAGGGTTCTGTGAGGGGTAAGGGCACTGAACTGGCTGGAGGGCAAAACAGAGGGTGGGAAGCCCTCCAGCCACTGGGGTGGAGGGGAGGGAAAAAAAAGGGGGGGGGAAACTAAACTACAAGGAAAAAAGCTGCTACTGCTGGGGAGTGGGGGGGGGCTATGGTCCCTGCTGCTGGCAGAGTCCAAAGCTTGTCAAAGCTTGGAAGCCTGCTGCCCTCCTGGTGGTTGGAGGGGAGGCCAGGGAAGCAGCAGCTGGGGGTGGCAGTGGTGGTGTTGGTAGCTCACCCCCAGCTGCAAGCAGTACAAGCTTAGCCTTTGAAGGCCCCCCCTCAATGGTGGTAGTACCTTTTTGGAGAGGCAGCAGGCTCCAGAAACAGCAACAGCAGCAGCAGGGACCGGCTGGCTGGCTGGCAGGAGAGATGGTTTTCTCCAGCTAGTGGTGGTGGTGGTGGTGGTAATTTTTCTTTCTCTAGCTCTCCCCCCCACCCTCCCCACAGAGCAGGGAGGTGGGAAGGAGAGAGGCCAGCCAGCCACAGCAGCAGCAGCAGCAAAATCAGGAGTAGGGGAGGAAGAGGTAACAGGAACAGTGGTGGTGGTGGAAGCAGGGAGCAGGGCCAGGAGCTGGTCAGGCAGAGGGTGTGTCCTCTGCTCCACCCTCTCCCCAGCTGAAAGCAGCAAGGGACAGAGTGGTGCTTGGGTAAGGGTTTGCTAACTGTGTGTTTGTGTCTTTTTTCCTACAGCTGACTTCTGTTAGTTGTTTCTTGCTGCAGGTGGGCGCTGTTTGCACCATTGTTTCCTGATCACCTTTGAGCACCAGCTTCAGTCAGCCTGGTGCTCACTCTTCCCCTGTGTGTTTAATGCGGGGCAAGGGCTGACCTAGGCAGAGAAGGCTTTAAAAGCCAGTGCCTGAGTGACCAGGGGAGTTTGAGAGCGAGTTTGGGGAGGAGTTTGGTGGGGCCACAATGGTGAAGAGGAGCTGTACTGCTGCCAGTGCCCCTTCTGTCTCCTCCACCTGTGCCTGCAGCCAGACAGATATCCTGGGCATGGATATCTCTACCCAGAGCCTGGTGTGGACTTGCAGGGACTGTGGCCTGCATTTCCCTGTCACTGACGATCAGGATGGGGAGACGAATTGATGTGACAGGTGTCTTCTGGTGGAATCTCTCTGGAGGCTGTTGGGAGAGTTACAGGAGGAGGTGTCTCAGCTCAGGAGTATCCACACCCTGGAGAAGTTCCTCGACAGCATCCACGAGGAGAACTGCAAGGAGGGCACTATCCAGGTGCCAGAGACTACTGCCACAACACTGGAGATGGATGGGGAGCCTGTGGCAAGGGGAGGACACTGCCAGCTGGTTACCTCTGGCAGCAGACAGTACTCCACCCCTGCTCACAACCCACCCTCCGTTGTGGCAAAGAATCGTTATGAGGTGCTAGAGACGTTGAAGGAGGTGGAAGAGGAGACGCCATGTACCCCCCAGGCTGGGAGGCTCACAGCCACCACAGCTAAGAGGAAACAGAGTTGTGGTGGTTGGGGACTCACTTCTTAGGGGGATGGAGGCACCCATTTGTCGCCCTGACAAGGTCTCTTGAGAGGTATGCTGCCTGCCAGGTGCCCGCATCCGAGATGTTACAGAGGGATTGTCAAGAATCATCTGCCCCTCTGACTACTACCCCATGCTTCTCATCCATGTGTGAACCAATGATATTGTAAGAGGTGATCCTCAGCAGATCAAAGGTGACTACAGTGCTCTGGGAGTGCGGGTGAAGGAGTTTGGAGCACAGGTGGTGTTCTCCTTGATTCTTCTGGTCAAGGGTAGGGGCCTGAGCAGGGACAGATGCATCCTGGAGATGAACACCTGGCTGCAAGGATGGTGTTGTCGGGAGGGCTTTGGCTTTCTTGACCATGGGTTGCTGTTTCAGGAAGAAGGACTGGTAGGCAAAGATGGACTCCATCCTTCGAGGAAGGGGAAGAGCATATTTGGACGCAGACTGGCTGACCTAGTGAGGAGGGCTTTAAACTAGGTCTGAAGGGGGAAAAAGACCAAAGCCCACAGGCAAGTGACAATGTGGGAGACCAGGGGGAAGGGATGAAACTTGGGGGGTGCCAGGGCTGTAACTCCAGGTATGGAAGAGAGGGTAGTTGGAACATGGGGGGGGGATCAAATAATCATCTAATGAAGCCCTAATACCTGTGGCAAGTGGGGGAGGTCAACACCAAAAGAAAATGCAGGGAGGTAGATACAATAGAATTGAAAATCAAAATGGGAAAGTAAGGCAATTGGCCTGGTATCTTAGGTGCCTATACATGAATGCGAGGAGCCTAGGAAACAAGCAGGAAGAATTGGTAGTACTGGCGCAGACAAAGACCTATGATTTAACTGGGGTAACAGAGACGTGGTGGGATAGTTTGCATGACTGGAGCTCTGCAATGGATGGGTATAAACTGTTCAGGAAGGACAGGCAGGGAAGAAGAGGGGGAGGAGTAGCATTATATGTAAAAGAGCTCTATGACTGCTCAGAGCTTCATTATGAAAGTGGAAACAAGCCAGCTGAAAGTCTGTGGGTTAAGTTTAGAGGGCAGGGCAACAAGGGGGATGTCATGGTGGGTGTCTACTATAGACCTCCAGACCAGGAGGAGGAGGTGGATGAGGCATTCTATGGACAACTGACAGAAGTTTCTAGATCACAGGCCCTGGTCCTCATGGGGGACTTCAATTACCCTGACATCTGCTGGGAGGCCAATACAGCAGTGCACAGGCAATCCAGGATGTTTTTGGAGAGTGTTGAGGACAACTTCCTGCTACAAATGCTGGAGGAACCAACTAGGGGCCTTGCACCTCTTGACCTGCTGCTCACAAATAGAGAAGAATTCATCATGGGAGTAGAAGTGAATGGCAACCTGGGTAGCAGTGACCATGAGATGATTGAGTTCAAGATGCTGATTAAAGGAAAGAAGGAAAGAAGCAAAACGCAGACCCTGGAATTCAGAGAAGCAGTTTGGCTCCCTCAGGGAACTGATGGGCAGGATCCCTTGGGAGGCTGATCTGAAGGGGAAATGTGTCCAAGAAACTTGGATCTATTTTAAAGAAACCCTGCTAAGGGCACAGGAAGCTACCATTCCGATAAAGAGAGAGTGCAGCAAATGTGGAAGGTGCCCAGAGTGGCTTAACAGAGAGCTCTGCACTGAGCTGAAGCATAAAAAGGAAGCTTACAGGAAGTGGAAGCTAGGACAGCTGACTAAGGAGGCATATAAAGACATTGCTCGGGACTGCAGGGATAAAATCAGAAAGGCCAAACGACAATTGGAGTTGCGGCTAGCAAGGGATGTGAGGGATAACAGGAAGGGTTTCTACAAGTATATCAATAATAAGAAGAGAATCAGGGATGATGTAGGCCCCTTACTGAATGGGGCAGGTATCCTCCTGACAGAGGATGAGAAAAAACTGAAGTGCTCAATACTTTTTTTTACTTCAGTTTTTACAGGCAGGGTCAGCTCCCAGCCCACTACACCAGGTATGGTGGATTGGAGAGAAGAAGAGAGGTCCTTGGTGACAGAAGGTCAGGTTAGGGACTACCTAAAGAAGCTAGATGTGTACAAGTCCCTGGGGCTGGATGAACTGCATGCGAGGGAGCTGAGGGAGTTGGCTGATGAGATAGCAGTACCGTTGGCCATTATCTTTGAAAACTCATGGAGAATGGGGGAGGTGCCAGAGGACTGGAAAAAAGCAAATATAGTACCTATCTTCAAGAAAGACAAAAAGGAGGATCCAGGGAATTACAGACCTGCCAGCCTCACCTCAATCCCTGGAAAAATCATGGAGCAGCTTCTCAAAGAATCCATTCTGAAACACTTGGAGGAAAATAGAATAATCAGGAACAGTCAGCATGGATTCACCAAGGGTAAATCATGCCTGACCAACCTCATCGCCTTCTGTGATGAGATGACTGGATTTGTGGATGCGGGAAGAGCCATTCATGTGATATACCTCAACATTAGCAAGGCTTTTGATACAGTTTCCCACAGCATTCTCACTGGCAAATTAAGGAAGTACGGGTTGGATGCATGGACTATAAAGTGGATAGAAAACTGGCTAGATCAACGGTTTCAGCGTGTAGGAATCAATGGCTCCATGTCAAGTTGGCAGCCAGTAATGAGTGGTGTGCCCCAGGGGTCGGTCCTATGGCCAGTTCTGTTCAACATTTTCATTAATGATCTGGATGATGGGATAGATTGCACACTTAGCAAGTTTGCAGATGACACCAAGCTGGGGAGAACAGTAGACAAGCTGGAGGGCAGGGACAGGATTCAGGGAGACCTAGACAAATTGGAGCAGTGGGCAATAGAAATCTCATGAGGTTCAACAAGGACAAGTGCAAAATCGTGCACGTGGGATGGAAAAACCCCATGTAATTCTACAGGCTAGGAAGTGATCAGCTAAGTAGCAGCACTGGAAAAAAGGACCTGGGAGTCATGGTGGATGGGAAACTGAATATGACTCACGAGTGTGCGCTTGTTGCCAAAAAGGCCAATGGCATACTGGGCTACATCAGAAGAAGTGCTGCCAGCAGATCGAGGGATGTGATCATTCCCCTCTATTCTGCACTAGTG
>VOCP01029808.1:0-17615 GCA_007922195.1 Podocnemis expansa | reverse complement strand
AGTGATTAGAAAGCTGGAAGTTCTCAACAACTGGTTTTTTGTTTTGTCATTTCTGATATCAGCTCTATGTTCAGTTATGCTTTTACATAGGGATCAGCCTGTTTGCCTAATGTGTAAGGTCTGACTTGAGCGTTGTATGTGGTGACTAGTGGTGTTCTGTTGTTTTCTTTCTTGGGCCTCTCCTGTAGTTGGTGACTTTGGGGTACCCATCTAGCTCTGTCAATTTTTTTTCTTACTTTCCTAGGTGGGTACTGTAATTTCAAGAATGCTTGATAGCGATCCTCAAGATGTCTGTCTCTGTCTGTGTTTTGTGTGTTACCCAGCTCTGACTCTGCTGTAGTGTGGAGAGTGCTTGATTTGCAAAGGCTGTGGCAAAGGGTGCAGTTTGAGGACAGGCTGGGCAGGGGCTGATGGGTTCAGGGAGGCAGACTGATGTGTAGATGGGAAAGAAGAAGAAATGCCATGGTTTGTTGGAGGGAGGAATGGAGGGCAGAGCCCAGAGACCCTGCTGGCAGCAAAGATCAAACATGGTGCGGGGCATGACATGGGAAGATGAGAGCTACAGGCCAAGGGGATATTTTTCTCTACTCAGCCATGAGCGAGACCCATCCAACTACGCGTCACTGGGTCCTTTTCATCCTCGCTCAGCTGCCATTGCAGCTGCGAACCCCAGGGAGGGAAGCAGGATCTGTTCCTGAATGGTCTCTGGGGAGGGATGAATTATTAACATCAACAATGTCATTATCTATTTCCCAGAGCCTTTGCATCCCCAGCTGTTTTCCAGGGTGACACTTGCATCCATCTCTGGGCTTGGATGGAGTGGTTGTGTAACTGCCTCACTGCAGCATGGCATTGAAAGATCCCATCCAATCCAGAAATGCAGCCATCTTTGGAGCTGCTGGGTAAGCAACACCCAGCAACATCACACAGGAATCACTCACTGAGTGTTGAAATGCAGCTGATTCTGGGGTGGAGTAGCGCAGCTGGCCAAAAGCCACAGGGATTCTGGGAGCTCGGGACAGGAAGTGAATGAGAATCCCTAATCTACTGGACTTGGAAGCTGTGCACAAGCTTAGTTGCTGGTACAGAATTGTGATTGCAGTGAATAAGATGAGCTTGTTGAAACTAGGAGGGCAGAAGACACTCTGGCTGCGATGGGCCAGCATGCATGGCAGAGGGTGAGAAGCAGAGCACTGATCAGGGCCACCCACCTTCTGCCACATTGTTCCCTGCAGCTGATCTAAGGGTGGGTTGAGTCTCTTTAGTGGACAATCCTGCAATGTAAATAAAAGAGAGGGCCAGTTTTCTGAGAAAATGATGTCAAACTCTGACATCAGCTTCTGTAAATCTGAAGTGACCCCACTGATGTCAGTGGAGTCAGGGCACAATTCTGATCTTGTCGAGCCAGATGCCTTTAGGGAAAACCTAGCAGGGCTCCAGGGTATTCTGAGCTCACCGGTGGGTACTAGGTTATCAGCAGGGAAATTTAGATCTTCAAGCCATGGCAAGTTATTTGCACCTCCCATGGATGAAAGCGATGAATACTGGTACCCAGCTCAGTGGTTCCCAGCTTATGGCCTGGAGACCAAATGTAGCTCACAGGGGCTTTCAGAGTGGACCTCCCTTCCCTTCCCGCTGGCTTCTGAAGGGAGCTGCCGCCTATGAACCCAGGTTGAATGTGTAGCTGCAGGACTAAAAGACCAGCGCAGGCTCCGTGGTGCAGCTAAGGGGACAGGAGCTCAGTGCTCTCCTCTCCCTGGCTGTAGCAGGGTGCACAGCAGAGTTCTCTCCCTAGGTCCCATGGGTGCTGGGGTCTCTCCTGGTGCTGGAGAGAGGGGATCACGTATCTCCCATGCCTCTGGCTGCAGAAGCAAGTCACTGCTTAAGGACCTAGGTGAAGTACATGGGGACGCAGGGTGTGTGTGGTTTCCCTCATGGAGACAGGAGAGCAGCAAGAAGGTAACATCCTTGCTAAACTTTTTCTGTCTTGTTTCAGTAGAGCTGGAGTATGGGGCACTGCTGGCTGAGCCCTGTGGCTCTTTAGCACCACCCCCTACCATACACTGGGTCCAGATGAGGTTCTGTGGTCCCAATCCATCCCCAGTTTCTGCTGGCAAGGAGCTGGGAGCTGGCTCCAGCCACTGCTGGCAGGTGCTCAGGAGCCAAATCAGGCTCCCAGTGTTCTGGAAAAATTATTCCCAGAGAGGGATCAGGATAACTTGTGCAATAACAGCCCCCTTGAGCGTCTATCAATTTGATGCTAGCTTGTTGGAATAATCACCAGGAGACAAGGCTTTCCAAAAAAACACAGTTTATTAGTTGCCCACACCCCACTATTACTAAACACAAGCCTAAGGATGCTACAGAAAACACAGCCACAGGTAACAGGTAAGTAACCCCTCCCAAAACTACCTAACTACCACCCAAAAGGAAAAGGAATTAGAAAACCTATGCCTGCAACCTGATCTAAGCCAATCTATTGACAGTTTTTCTTCACCCAAGTGGGGCGTTGGCCTATGATTCCCATGTCGTCTTCGGGCCTCCAGGCACAGGCCAGGTTCCCCCACTGCGAGGAGCCCCGAAGGACTCAACTCAAGCAGTGGCGCTCAGGCCGCACCGAGTCCCTACTCCACAGACCGTCTGCTTCTGGATCCAGGTCCGGCGTCCTCCAAGCGTGGACCGTCTGCTTCTGGACCGCTTCTGGTCTGGTCCTGTAATGAGAGTCCATTCACCCTAAGCAAAGTCCAGGGATCCCAGCCTCCCAGGGTTGAGCAGGGCACTGAGACACAGTCCTAGGCTCCAAACCCGAGGCTTCCAGGACGGATCCCGCTTCAGGGTCTCTCCTGTGTCGGTTTGCTGAGTCCCACGATGATCCCTCTCCTATCTGCACTCAGAGCTTCCCGGTGCCTGAGCCAGAGTCCTCAAACAGGAACAGCCACTCTCTCAGTCCTCCTGCTCCACCTCTTGCAGCTGAGGGCTTCCGGGTGCCTCAGCCCAAGTCCCAGCAACAGAGCAAGTCCATGCTGTGCTTGGAAGTGTCCTCTAATAGCAGCAGGAGCACACCACATCTAGCCACTCTGCTGCCAGCATGCTCAGCTCTGCCAACGCTCCCTGCAGGCCACTCAGCAAGACCCACCTTCTGTGTGCACTGGTCTTCTGGTCTTCAGGTTCTTCCCAAATCCCTAATCCAAAAAGAAGAGAGTTACATTCTCCTGCTGTGGAGGATCCTACCAATCAGCCAGCAAAGCGCACAGAAGGTCCCAGCAATAAAGAGCCATCCCCCAATCAAATACAAAAGTTCATGGAAGGTTCTTGCAGCCCTTTAGCCTGCCTCCAGTCAAAATATAGGACTCCAAGAAAGTTCTTGTGCTGCCAGCCATGTGCTGCTAGCTCTTGGCAGCCTGCCAATGTAACCAGGCCTCTACTGCTGGTTAGGAGCACTTCTTTACAATTTACCAGTAGAACAAATACAAATAGTGGTTTTTAACAAAATTATCCCAACAAGAGGGCAGCGGAACATGCTCCGAGATGAGTCACAGGATGCAATTCTGGACCAGTCACTGTGCCACTGAACATTCTGTGATTGGTCAAGTCTCTTGTTGGGTTGGGTCTATACAACTGGTCAAAATCTTCCCTGACTGGTAGCGGGGAATAGGAGAAGTCCTTAGAGTTCATATGCCTCTGCTGTGGTGAGAACCAATGGAGGAATCGCTTCCCTGCCATGGCTGGAGTTGGCAGCGGGGTGTGTGGGGTTCCTTCTCGCCATCGTGGCAGGGTAGGGACTCCGTTGCCAGCTCTGGCTGTGGTGGGGAAGGGTCACACAGCCCCTATCCACCGCTGTATAGATGGGCCCTGGATCAGGGCCAGGGGCTGCCTTTGGGGCTGCTTCCCCAGGCACCGGAACCCCGAGTTACAGCCCTGCTGAAGATGACTTCTTTATCCCCTAGAATAGGAAGGCTGTGGTCCAAGTAACCATTTGTGAGGTTGGGCCAGTTCCCTGCCTGTACCTCACCTCCCATGGGAATCCCACTGACCCCACCCTGATAAGGCAGGCCCAAAAGTGCTTAGCATGCATCCTGGAAGAGAGGCCAGGCCATGTGCTGTAACAAATCTTCCCTCAACTAGAGTCTGGTTAAGGCACAGGTAGGGATGAATCAATCCTGTGTTTGCTCCAGTCAGGACACAAGCCAGCAGCTCTCTGGCAGCTCTCAGGTATCTAAGCACCAGAGGAGAAAGAGCAGCCCAGTGTGCTCAGTGATGCTTCAGGGCTGGGACTCTCCCCTGCCTTGCTGTGGAGACAGACTGGCCAGACTTCAGCCTGCTCAGCCTCCAGCCTAGCTCCCAATCCTCCTTTTGGCCTGTTTTAACAAGGCTCTTCACTCCTGCCTCCAGCTCCAACCTTTGGCTCCCCTAGAGGCCACTCCCACCACTTCAACCACTAGGCCTCACCATCCTTGCTTTATGAGTCCACTGAGATCAAGGAGGAATTCAGATTCCTCCTTTCCATGGGTATTACCTAGCATTTGTTAATACGTGGGCTTTCATCTACCCTTGTGCTGTGCAGTCCCATGGGCTTGTTATATTCCTTGGAACTTCTTCCAAATCTTCTCTAGTCTTCACTAGATGAACTAATGTTGTGTCACCTTCAAATGATCACATCACTGTTTGGCCCCTGTTCTAAAGAGCTCCTAAAATGTTTCTTGTACATACCATTGGAGGCGAATGAGTCTTCGGTCCAGCTTCGCTTCCCTACTTGAATGCAGAAGCACGCATGAGATTTCCCAGTTTTTCTAACCACTTGTAGTGTCTTTCCAGGATGTACAGCGTGGTGAGGTCAGATTCTGAAGACGTTTCATTGAAAGCTGAAAGTCAAAGGAAAGAGGTGAAAACCCTGATGGTGCTGATGTCATTGGTGCCTTGGGAAAATCCACTTCAGAATGATCCTTTGGCACATGGCATTATCTCACCAAGTACCTGGGGGCAGAACAACAAGTGTGCTACTCCCAAAACACCTTTGGGCAGAGAGGAGAAGCCATTCAATACCTAACTGCTCCTGCCCCTACCAGAGCCAGTCGAGAAAGTGGATCTCTGTGTGGAGTCTTCCAGGCTCAATTTGGTGGTGGAGTGGAAATTGTTGAAATCTCTGTGAAAATCATCAAGAGCATCCCTGTCATGATGAAGACGTCATCAGTGTAGTATAGGTAAGGAAGAGGTGTTTTGGGATGACACTTGAGGAAATGTTGTTCTGAGTCATCCCTAAAAATGTTGGCATATTGTGGAGCCCTGCGGGTGCCGATAGCAGTGCCACTGACTTGGAGGTATAAATGATCCTCAAATCTGAAGTGGTTGTGGGTGAACACAAAGTCACAAAGTTCAGTCATAGGCTGTGTTGTGGCATCATGTGGGATGGTTCTTCTAATAGCTTGTAATCCCTCCTTGTTTGGGATGTTGGTGTAAAGAGCTTCTCCATCGTTAGTGGGCTGAAAAGTGTTTTCTGGAACCTCACCAATGGACTGTATTTTCCTCAGGAAGTCTGTGGTATCTCCAAGATATCTAAGGGTGTTGATAACATAGAGTCTGAAGAGGGAGTCCACATAGCCAGATAGGCCGGTGATAAGAGTGCCAATGCCTGAGATGATGGGGCATCCAGGGTGTCTTTTTTTTTTATGGATTTTAGGTAGTAGATAGAACATCTCTGGCTGGTGTTCTGGTGGGGTTTCTGTCTTTGTGTTCCTGTGTTGTCCTAGGAAGTTTCCTGAGTAGGCATCATAATTCCTTTTGGTATTCTTCAGTGGGGTTAGAGGAAAGTGGTTTATAGAATGTCGTGTTGGAGAGTTGTTTACAAGCCTCGCAATCATAATTCAATTTATTCATGGTGACAACTGCACCTCCTTTGTCAGCCTCCTTAATGATAATGTGAGAGTTGTTTCTGAGGCTGCGGATGACGTTGCGTTCTGCAGGGCTGAGGTTATGATGTAAGGGATGTTGTTTGTCCATGATTTCAGCCTTAGCACAGTGGCAGAAACAATCAATGTAGAAGTCTAGTGACTTGTTTCGACCTCTGGAGGAGTCCACAAAGAATATTTTTTTCTTGTAGTCTTTGGATTACAAGCTATTAGAAGAACCATCCCAGATGATGCCACAGCACAGCTTGTGACTGAACTTTGTGTTCACCCACAACCACTTCAGATTTGAGAATAATTTATACCTCCAGTCCGTGGCACTGCTATGGGCACCTGCGTGACCCCACAAAATGCCAACATCTTTATGGCCGACATGAGGAAACATTGCTCTAAGTCTCATCCCAAACCACCTCTTCTTCAGCTATGCTACATTGATGACATCTTCATCATCTGGACCCATGGTAGGGATGCTCTTAAAGATTTTCACAGAGACTTCAACAATTTCCACTCCACCATCACTCCACACAGGAGATCCACTTTCTCGACACGTCAGTACAAATCAGGGATAGACGCATCAACACCACCCTGTACCAAAAACCTACTGATCAGTATAATTACCTACATCCCTTGTGCTTCCATCCTAAACACACCCCACAATCCATTGTCTACAGCCATGCCCTAAGATCTAACCACATCTGCTCTGAGACAGACAGCTTGAGTATCTCTGTCAAGCATTCTTGAAACCACAGTACCCACCTGGGGAAGTAAGAAAACAAATTGACAGAGCTAGAGGGTTTCCCCGCAGTCATCTACTACAGGAGAGACCCAAGAAAGAAAACAACAAAACACCACTAGTCACCACATATAACCCTCAAGTCAGACCTCTGCAACAGATCGTTAAGGACCTACAGCCTATTCTAAAAGATGATCATTCTCTCTCTGAAGCTTTGGGAGACAGAACTCTCCTTGCCTCCAGACAGCCACCCAATCTTAAACAGATACTCACCAGCAACTACAGATCTAACAAGAGAACCAGTAAAGCATGGAACACACCCCTGCAACAAAGCACGCTGCCAAGTCTGCCCACATATCTGCACAACAGATATCATCATAGGTCCTAATCAAGCCTGCTACTCCATCAAAGGCTCATTTACCTGCTCATCTACTAATGTGATCTGTGTCAGAAAATGCCCCAACACCTTATACATTGGACAAACAGGATGATCGCTGCGCAAAAGAATAAATGAAGAAAGAGCCGATGCCAGAAATCACAAAACAAAGAAACCAGTTGCTCAGCACTTCCATCTTTCTAATCCCTCAATAAATGATTTGTTTACGACAGTCATCAGAGGTGTGACTGGGACATCAAGACTTCAAAGAGAAACAGGAACTCAAATTAATATGCAAATTAAGTTGTGTGAAAGCAAGATTGAATTGAGACGATGGGTTCTTTTCCCATTACAAAACGTCATTTGACTTCAGGCTTGCCAGGGTTTGACCCTAAGAAATGCTCTGATTTGCTGCTACTGTAGGACCTGATCCTATGTTTTCCAGCCTCTTGCATTTCTTTTCATTCCATTCTGTAAGTTCACCCATCTTCAAAGTATCTGACAAAGTCGGATTTCCTCCCATGAAAGCTCATGCAAAAAATAAATCTGTAAGTCTTTAAGTGCCACATGAGTCCATGTTTTTTTTGGTGGACATACTAAGACACAGCCAAAGAACAATTCCCCCAATGGCAGTAACAGGTAATCAAGAACAGTGGAGGCATCAAGCAGGAATCATTTAGTACCAGATGGACAAGGGATTAGGCTCCAACTCCTGACACCCTATTTGGAGCTGGGAAAATGTTTCCAGCATGCATGCCAGGATTTCCTATAAGCTGATACTCAATCTGGGGGTGAGTTCCCTGCCCTGCACTGATTCCATTACAAGAGGGGCAGGTGAGGAATGGTATTAGCCATAGGTAAGAATAATAAAGTGCCTTTTCATTCCTCTCAGCCCTGCCTTTAGAGCCTTTCTGATTTTTATGCAGGGCGTCTCCCCCCCCCATCTGTCTGTGGCTCCGTACATGCTGGGAGCTAGGGTTGGAATTCTCCCGCTCACACAGGCAGGTCACTGGTTACTCGATGAGAGCTAGCTCAAGGATAAACAGGAGTGTAGCAGTGGCAGTGTGAACAGTGCTGAGTACACACCAGACTGGTAGTAACTGCTGGATGTGTATTTTGGTTCTGCACAGTCGTGCCTCTGCCCTGCTGTCCTGCTACCATACTGGGCTGTATTTTTTTCTTGCACTAGCTCTGATCAAGTGAGCAGGAATCTGTGTATGGTAGCAGGGAAATTTTCACTCCAAGTTTCAGTGTCGACATGGCCATTGGTTTCTTCTCTCCATTTTGCAGATGGGGAAAGTAAGGTCCAGAGACTCCAACCGACTTGCTCAAGGTTGCCCAATCTCCTGTCTCTCCTTCTTCTGATCGAACACCAAGATCACCCCTTTTCCTTAAACACTTTCCTTACACAGAGTGAGACACGTTCAGTCTTGAACAGGGGCTACACTGCCTCCTTCCACTACCCACAGGTACAGAAACAGAGAGAGTGAATTCCTTACCTCTATACAAGCAAGAGACACCATCCTCCGTCAGTGTTTCTGACAAGAAGGCACAAAAATGACGGATCGTCTTTCCTGGACATAAAAGGAAGCTCGTTACTTTTCCAATTCCTTCCTGAAAACTGATAAAGACTCAGCCATTCCCCCAAGACATTCATTGGGGAATTCAATACATTTGCTAAATATCTTCCCAAAGAAGGGATGAATCAAGCCATGCTGAGGTTCTACACAATGTCAAGTTTCAGAGGCTTCAAATCATAAACTAAATAAACAAACATAAAAATTGTATTCCATTGTAAGAGAAATGGTACTGAAATCAAATACATGATAATCCATTATATTTGCAACTACACATAGACAAAGAGGCTATGAAAAACTAAAGCCTTATTTGCATTATCAGTTGCAATTATGATACATTATCTTAGTTCTCTCGGACGTATTTAGAGGCTCTTCATGATGTGAGGCTTAAACCATTCTTTACTTGGGTTGAGCCAAAACACAGCCCAGACCAAAGCATATTAGTTAAAGCATCAGACACCCAGAAGTCCCTGAAGGACTGATTCCCAAAGGAGATTGAATTCACCAGATGCTCCAAGGTGTCCCAGAGGTGCAGCTGAGGTGTTGTGGGGGTAGGGAATTGATAGGGTTGAGACAGCTAAATTGCTCCCTTTCTCTTGGAATACATGTTTCTTCTGACCCCTCACCTCCCTTTTTTCTTAGTCTGGTGCTGTGAGAGGGAGCAGAGCAGCAATGTGGAAAGGGAAGTTAAGGGACGCCTTTGAAAGAGCAAGTGAGTTTGCTGTGCTTACCAGTGAACATTGCTGCGGCATGTCTTATTGTTTGCTGAGAGCTTTGAAGGTACTCTAAGGCCTGGAAGAGGAATTTGGGGATGTGGTTGAGGTTGTTCTGCATCTAAGAAAAGAGAAGGAAGAAAGGCACTAGATAGATGATGCACTTGTCCTACAGCTCTGTGTCCAGGAAAGTATAAGCAGACAGGCAGGGCGTGAGAACAGCCACTAAGAGTCCATGGGTCGTCACAGCACCTCTCTGCAGTTACCATCATGTTCTCCACAATCTCAGCGTTCATTTGAAAAGAGAAATGTCTCTAGTCTCACAGGTGTGGAGAAGAATATCAGACGTGGGAAGTGAATGTAACTGATCAATGTAGAGATGAAGATGCAGAGAGCTTGGACTCAGTTCCTGTCTCCCATCCTGACCCAGATGTGACCTGACTAGAGGGGTCAGATCCAGCTGGGAGAAGAAACAGGCCTTGGCAGGCTTGTGTTGTGTTGGCTCTCCTGCCACCCACCTGGTCAACCTGCAGCATGGACATGCTCTCCTCCACCCTTCTGCCTGTCTGAGTTTGCTGCCAAGTGTACTTGGCAGTCACAGAGCTTCTTAGTCCACAGTGCACACAGTGCAGCAGGAGAAGCAGATGGCAGGAGTGCCCCTCCATGGGGCACACACCATCCTGTTTTAAATATTGTTACTTGTCAGCTCTGTGTTCTTGGAGAAGCAGGGCATAGTACCCAGTGTGAAAGCAGGCTCCAACAGGCAGACTCCGGTTTCAGCAAAGCACCTTTATTACAAGTGGCCACAGGGAGAGAGACTCACATGGACAGGGAGAACTCCATCTAGTTAGGAGCACTCTGGAGGCGGAAAGTTAACCATAGTTATAAGAGTAGAAATCAGCAAAACAGGGGGATGTTTCCAATTGGCACAGTTACAGTTCCTTTTACATGATTGGTTATTGACCACATCCTAGATTACAAAGAGCAGGATAGAACAATAAGTTCAAAACAAACAGGTAAACACACATGTGCTCTAGCAGATTGCAGCTATAGTTAAATTTTGTAGATATGATGCATCTGGGTGTAGTTTTTACTGAACAGAAACAGATAAGGGCTATTATCATTGTCTGAGTTGCTAGAACTCACAGTGCTTCTAGCGGGACTGAGGGAGAAATATTTATCCCTCGGGAGCCTAACTCCAAGGCAAGAACAGCACTGACCTCGAGGGCTGGTGAAGCAGGGAAACGCTGTGTGGTGGGGGAACTCTTTCCCTCACCTTAATGAAACAAGACCTGCACACACCCAGCTCAGCAGTTATCAGACCAATTCTGGTCACAGAACCATCACTGACATCCAGAAGACTGAGTCTCCCTGACAGCATTGTGAGCTCCCTGGAGCCACCACCACCCCCAGTCAGCAATGAGCAGTTCCTATTGTTCACCTGAACCCAGCAGGGGTTAGGGAGTCAGAGACAATTTGAGGTGGTGACACTTTTCGCTTAGGACTCTAAGAGTCAGAATGTGACAAAAGCCAGGAAGTGCCAAGAAGTCATCGTCATTCCCAGGATAACTTAAGTGCAGTTACATCAGCATCAAAGAATTTTCTCCAGGAAATTCTATCGTCTAGTTGTGTTTGGTCCCCCGACGACAGCAAACCTTTAGGGTCTGCAAGCTGAGAAGCTCGTGACAGCAGGGACTCTGACAGCAGTAAGTGAAGAGAGAGATGGAGAAAATCCCCTTGGGGCTCTGTTTATGGAATTGGAAAGAGCTCCCTCAAAATACCCTCACTACTGTGAAGGCAGAAAGAATTGACTTACCAAGCACCTGAAGACATATTTCAGGCACTGGGAGGAGCCATCCCAGGCCATGCTGCGGAACAGGGTCTTCCAATCAGCCCACCCAAAAAATAGTGCACACCGAAAGAGTGTCAGTTTACATCTCTGCAAAAAAAGGGGAATTCAAGAGTTCTCAGTCAGCAAAGGATAGTCTTGGGGACATGTCACCTTACTGGGGTTCTTGCTATTTGTTCTCCACAGTTCAGGACTGTGCTTAGGAACTGGACCTGAGATTTGGCAGTCGAGAGCCATAAGATATCTCGGCAGCTGAGTCCTTGTGTTCAAAGAGACAGCCTGAGAAATGTGGGCCAGATTTGGATCCCAGTGTCTGAAGTAAAGGACCCACCCATCATGCTTCCCTTCACATCCCAGTTTCCCTAGCAAAGAAGGCAAGCTGTATGTGAATGCGGGAAAACTAAGAGCTTGAAACATTGAGGAGCTCCTGGAACGAAGGCAGGGCAGCTCTTCTCTCTAGAGCACCTAAGAAAAGACTGCAGTCCCCGTGTGTGGACATCAGCTCCTTAGACTGAAGGAGCACTTGCAGATCCAAGCAGCCTTTGGTTTTGCTGCCTCTTACTGTGATCTTTGGATGAAGCAGACCAAAAGGCTGAGCCTGTCATGGGAAGAGATGGTGAGGACTCTTTCCTACAAGGAGGCTTTTCTTCACAATTGTCCTATTTCGGGTGTGAATGACTATGGCGCTAGACTCCAGTGTGGAGAGGAGCAGAGAGGAGAAGGCCGTGGATGTGACAAGGGGCTCTTGAGATTCATACAGTGGGTGCCGGGGGGACTCAGATTCTCTGCTTTTTGTGAAGTAACTAATCTAACCCTTACCATGATCACTCTTTCATCCCTGTCTTCTAGGTGGAGCAGCAGGGGGAGCAGGCAGTTGACGACCTCCTCCTGCACGGTGGGTTTCTCTGGGTCTTTCAGCCTACTCAAGAGGTTTCCGAGCAGCGAAATAGCAGCTAAGCGGACATTGTCTCTCTCCTGGTAATGACACATAACGTGTGGTGAAGCCCAGGTAGGAGCCAGGCAGCGTCAAAGAGTAAGACGATCAATAGTCATCATTCACCCACAGCTTCAGTTTCCCAATTTGTGAAGTGACTTGGAGTGTGAGGGACTTGAGACAACCAGAACAGCCCAGATCATCTTGTGTGGAAGGTCTATGCGCTCAGCAAAAATGGTCATTGTGTGCTTAGACCCAGGCACTCTGCCCCTTACAGGAGGTTGCAGCGGGGCTGGGAGCATGTAGTAGTCGCAGAGGTTTGCTGAGAAGGGCTGGAACTAGAATGGGGCTTAATAGGAGGTCCCCCACCCCAGCAAGGTCATTCCTTTGAAGGTCTGTGGGAGACTTCAAAGGAGGGGAGGCCAGGAGATGACATGTGAGATTCAAGGCATCAGAGAGAGGGGGAGAGGGTGAATGTGGGTAACACAGGTTTTCAACCCTTACATCATCAAAGAAGGGGCGAAGTCTGGTCACCATATCCTTGGACAGGGAGCCAATCCCCTTGCCGTTGAGGAGGTAGATGATGTCCGCAGCTTTATTCATGGCCTCCATGACCCTGATCTCCATGTTGTCACCGAAAATGCCCATGACTTCTGGTAACTGGGCCTGCAACAACTGCATCTGCATGAAGGAAAAAAGGCTTTTTATCCTGGGAGACACCATGGGATATGTGCTGGGCCAAGCCATGCTGCCTGTTGCAAAGCATAGACAGGTCAACCCCATAACAGTGGAGGAAGTCATTTTTCTTTCACTCTTACATGTGCTTTGCACCCACCATTCCTTGACCAGAGGTTTCATTGAGTCCTGCTTGGCAATGCTCCAGACCCCACTAAGCAGGCTGCTCTGAGGCAGTCGGACTCCTCTGATTCCGTTCTTGCCAGCTGGGGTTTGTGTCTCTGCCTCTGCTGGCTCCTCATTGCCCTGTGCAAAAACTTCTGTCTCCTTCTCCTTATTTCAGGCCCCAAAGTGCTCTGCCCACCCTACATCTCTGAATTTGACTCCTGACACTGGGCCCTTCCACCTCTACTCAATCATTTACACTTGTCTGGACACCTTTCTTCCCCTGCCACTCTCATCTCTGGTTCCTCTGTGTTGAACATCTTCTGAATCCCTGTTGTACATTGTCCCCACCTACAAACCTGCTTTTGCAGGCTCTCTTCAAAAAGTATGTTTTTTCACACCAGTCCAAAAAAAAAAAAAGGCTAATTTATATGAAATGGAGACCTCAAGTTGCCCAGTCGCTGTATTCAAGCAACTGTGCCAGCTTCTGTCTGTAACCTTTCTTTTGCTTTCCCCATTTCCCCTAGGTTACCCTCATCCTTTCCCTGTTCTCTACAACTACGGGTCAGCTCTTGGGAGCATGGATGGCCTCATGTCTCAGTTCACTCAGCAAAGCACCACCAACACTTGAGTGTTGTGTGCTAAAGACGACAGCTCGCTTGGGGCTCTCCCTCTCATTGCTGGGCTATTCTGTTGACATTCTCTTTCTTGTGTTACTGGCTAATCCATTCCTCTCACCTTCTCTGGCTGGATCACAGGACTGCTAAGACCTCTCAGGCTGAGCTGATGTATAATGGGATTTGGGTCTTTCGTCCAATCCAGGAGCTGGAGCTGGAGCTCAGATTTTCTCAGGCTGGTGGCGATGGAAGGACTCTGGAGAAACTGCAAAGAGCCAAATCACCATCAGATTAAGCAGCAGAGGTCTTCCTGTAAGGCCTGTTCCCTGGACACTCATCTTTCCCAATGGCCAGTTGCTCATCTAGGATATCTCTAGTATCTATGGAGCCATTTTACTGTTTCAGTTGGTTCATTGCCAGAGGTTAGATTAATGCACAAGTAATAAATACAGCCCGAGAGCAACTGGACTCTGCTGCTATCCTTGAATCTCATGGAACTAATTTGGTGAGGAAGAAATGAGGTAGGGAAGCATGGCCTTGGGGAGCTGGAGAAACATACCCTCTTGACACATAATTGTATATCGCACATCCTGACTGGCGTTCTCCCACTGTCCCTCCCTCCAACTCTTTGCCATTGACCACAGCAATCTATTTGCAATGAAGCTAGACGGCTGTAAAGCTGCTGAGATCCTGACCATGTGCTCTATCTCCCCCCAGACTGCTGTGGGACTGAGAGGCTCTCCCGAAGCCCACTTATGCCAATCAAGTACTGAATCTCACCTCAATGAAGAAAACCATAGCAATATTTCTCAGTGTGTCCTCCTCCTGACTCTTGAGGATTGTGACTGCCTCTTTGAAAACTGCAGGAAGCTGAGGGTTATCAAACTCCGTCATGGCTCTGGAAGATGAGAGAGAAAATGTCTTCTGCTTAGAAAGGGGAAGAGTTAATTTCTCTCTATCTGGTGGGCTGAGACACCTGGCTGGAAGATGGGAATGTTTCATGCTGAAATCCCATGGAAAATGGCACACTGGAATCCCAGCAAGAGAGGCCCAATGCAGAGGAAGTGTTAGGTTCCTACCTTGCAAGCAGACCAACTCCCTGTGAGTAGTGACATCGGGAGGATATCATGTCCCAACCCTGCTGAAAGTGGATGGTGGCAAACTCCTTCCAGTATCTTGGCATGGAAAAAAGAGTCTTCACAGCCTCCACTGAAGTGCTAAAGAACAGCAAATAGCAGTGTCAGGATAGGTCAGCCTCAGGGATGGCACAGTGAGCAAAATGTGTATGATCCCTGAGGGGTGGTCCCCTCTAGAAGATGTTGATCTTAGCCTCCCCTGAGGGTAGATCTGGTGACAGAGGATGGGGCTTCCCTGCCAATGGGCCTTGTGTGGACTACAGTTGATTTGACTTTTGAATCAACCGGCAACACAGGTGCTTCTTAAGGTGCTTTGTGTCTTTCCTCCATCAGGTGAAGTACCTGAGTATTTTTGGCATCAAATAAGAGATCTTAAGCAGGGGCTTGTGTGGCCAGTTCCTCAGCTGGTTTAGGAAAGCCAAAACTCTGGCATTTTAATGCAGTGAAGGTTCCCCTTGGTCCACTGGTGTTCCCAAGGATTTGGATCCCCTTGAACTGTGCCCACATAAGCAATTGAATTTGTCTGTCTTCCTCCTGTGTATGTGTGAGGCTGGACATCCTGAATGTCTTGCTCCAGGCTGGCTGCTGGGGTTGCTCTGTCGGCACGCTCCTTGAGGGTGTTAGCCAGAGCTGAGGCATTGTGCAGCAAAGAACAAATTGTTTTGCATGGGCTAATAAAATCATTGACATTTCTTTGGCAGGTGACACACATGGATGCTCAAAGGTGCTTGTTGCCTGTTTTGGTTGTGAAAATCCCTGCCCTGTGGCCTGAGTCAGATGGGTGAGTGTGAGTCACAAGAATCCATGGCCATCCAGGGTTTTTCTTTAGGAAAGACCCTGCCTGTAAGTGAGCCTGGTCTCACTCCAGTATAGGAAGAAATGATGGCCATGAAGAGCCCCACATAATAGTAGGTGAAGAAATCAGTTTTGTTCCTTTGTGTCCTTACCTGAGAGGGCCAAGGCAGCTGGATTCCTCCTCCTCGGGGATAGATTTCTTTCTCGTCTCGGGGGTCTCTGGCAAGTGCAGCGTTGTCACGTAATGCAGGTGTCTGAGTATGAGGAGGAGCATCTGGGGATACATTTCCAGGATGGCTTCTCGGTATTCCCATACGAAAAGGAGCTCGTAAATATTGTTCATTGCCTGGAGGAGGTAACAAATGAGAGAGTTTTTACACTGAAATATTCAAATCTGCCCTCCTCCCCTGTTATCTTTCTCTATTATCGTCTCACCATTTCCTCTCCATCTAATTAAGAAAGTCACTAAGGGAGAGGGAACCATTTTGGAAGCTCCTGAATGTTCACCCATTCCCAGAAGAGAAGCAGCATCAACCCCTGCTTCACTATGCCAAATGCATAGCTCCACCTGTACAAGTGGCATAAAGTCAGCTCTATGCAGCTAGGTCTACAATGTGTCTGCAGAGACACAGCGTCTCTTTCATCCACTTCTTTCAGGAGCCTTCCCACCATCCCCCTGCTGACAGTCTAATGGACACAGGTGCCTCAGGTAAAGGCACTCTATGCTGACAGAAAGAGCAAAGGACAGACAGACGCAAATGCTGAAATTACTGTGGTGGCTGTATGCTGACATAGGTTAGGTCAACTGACTTTTGTAGTGTAGACGTGGCCTGAAGATGAGAAGTGGTGAAGGGCTGTGTTCTACCCTCCACACAGATGCCTCAGCCTCCCTGTGATGATGGGTTCATCAAGTGACTCCTCAAATATCACTTACAGCCAGAGACACGCTGCAGCTCCTCTCATCCCTCTCTCTCTCCTGGAGCTTGTCCAGCAGCTGCCGCAGCACCTGCCTGGTAAGCTGTGCTTCTTCACCCAAGACCTTCCACAGCTCAATGGCACATCTGCAAATTGAGAAAGAGAAGTCAGGCCTTCCCTGCTTGGCAGCTCTTGACTTCACCAGCCAGAGATGTGAAATGCTGTCAGAGGATACACTCATTGTTGCACGGAGTCTGAGCAGAACCAGTCTCTTCAGTGAGTTCTCAATTTCTTCCTTTCCCTATGTTGTTGTGACTGCAAGTGATCTCCTATCTCTTCAAGCTTCTCACCATGTATTTAGCACTTACTGGGAACAAACCAACCTCAATTGTCTAGTGTTCCACTAGTGCCAATCCTGAGTGATTTGACTGAAGCCTTTGTAGTTACTCTGGCTTTTCAGGAAGGTAGTCTAGACCCAGCATTTCTAAGACTCCTAACATGGAAGGACTGGACTTCTTACTGACAAGACATTTCACCCAGTCCCTTGAACTTATAACAGTACCAAGCATTATCTAAATCAGTGGTTTTCAACTTGTCTGCTGCAACACATAGGTGTGCTGTAAGAGCTGTCCAAGTGTGACATGAAATTTTGTACAAAGACAGTCAAAATCAATGTAAAAGAAACATGGTTTCACCTTAAACACTAGTCTTTCCCACCAAAAGTATAACTCATGAAACTCATGAAAAGTTTAAGCAAGGTATTGGTCTTTTGATTCTGAAATGTGAACATTGTAAATAGAGGTGGCCAAAAGGCAAAACTGAGATGTGTATTTTTTTCTGATGGAATTGAAACATTCATGCATTTGATCCTTCTTCAGCTTCTTGTATGCACTCTGTTGTAAAACCTCTCTAGTAAGACTATAACCGTCGTAAATGTAAGTAAATGTGAGGTTTGTGTGCAATCAATTCAGCTGAAAGAATGGGCTGTGCCATTGAACTGTTTGTCTGATTGAAGTGTGCCATGTTAGTGCAAAGATTGGGAACCACTGATCTAAAGTGGGGGCAGGGAGGGGTCAAACTTTCTGACTTGAGGGCAGTGGTGACTTTAGAAGAGAAGCAGACAACAACATAGGGTCCAAATCCCTAAGGGGCCCCATCCTCAACTCAATGGACAGAAATGAAAATATAGAAGATGATAGAAATTTTTCCCATCTAGCAGAGCCAGGA
>ML682287.1:0-23437 GCA_007922195.1 Podocnemis expansa | reverse complement strand
GGAATCAGGAGCATGTTTTGTTCCTGACTGGTTTAAGTACCACCCGTTGGTGGTTTGGGGTACGGCCCCTGGCTTTGCAGCTTGCCCTGAGTTTGGCACGTTCAGCTTATCCCCGGAGGCCCGGGTGACACCCTGTAAGTAATATGCCAGACAAAATCATGTATTTTTAAAATGCCTGCCAGACAGAGGACACGTCCTCCTTTTGCCTGACATGTGGTAGCCTTAGTCTATTTCAGCAAAAGAAGCAAGGAGTCCTACGTCACCTTAAAACAAACAGCTTTATTTATCTCATGACGTTTTCCCATGTGTTACGCTCCCTTGCATTGATTTTCATCGCATTCTGTACGTTCCCCCATCTTCGAAGCATCTGACACACTGGGATTTTCTCCCGTGAAAACTCATGCGATCAAGAAATCTGTTCATCTGTTAAGTGCCACAGGACTCCTTGCTTCTTTAGCCTAAACAGGGTGGTATGCTGCTGTGTTAGCAAGATCGGAATGGCTTGAAGAGCTGGCACGTGCGGCTTTCAAACAAGTCATCGATTCAAAGGACAGCATGCGCTCTCCTCCCTGTATTACCTGTTCGGAAACAATTTTGTCTTCTAGCTCTTTATCAGTAGCTTGAGTGTGTTGGGGGGGGGGGAGGATGTGGTATTAAGCAGCTAAGTGGCTACCTTATACTGTCAGAATTTTTCTCAATAGCCTTATCCCTGTGGCAAAGTTTTCAACTGCTGTTGGAGAACATGAAGTCCCATTTCATGCTAAATACATAATCATGCAGTCATCAGGAAGGAGGAAACTGTTACTTGAAAAGAAAATTAGGACACTGTCTGTAATTGTTACTTACTCCTGGCCCTGGTAATAAGACTTTCAGAGGACCTCCAAACTATTAATAAATAGATCACTAGCTGACCTTGGTTTCAAGCACTAACCAATGCTCTCAGGCATGTATAAATAAATGTCAAACACTATTTATCCCCTATTTCACTGACATCCAGTGTGGAGCTGGGTGCAAAGGGAGAATTTCCTCACCTTGGGAGCCACAACTATGTCAGGTGCTCCCTGGGATTTGGTGGTTATTTCTAACACTGAACCAGATAGATTATGATGGTTCTCCCAAAAGATTTACCGTCACACATTTGCTTACTGCAGCCTTCAAACTATATGACTGTGTGATTGACTGGTCAGTTTGTATCTCTGAGGGTCTGCTGCATCCTTTGGGTGCCTGAGGCTTATTTAAACAAGTGATGGTGGATACGCAAACCTCTGATTCCATTACCCCTTTTTATAAGCGTGTCACATGGTTATGCATCAAGACGGATAGGGTTTCTCTCCATGCCACCCCGGGGTTGCCAGCCCCTGGCTCGCATACCAAACGCTGCACACGGGCTCACCCCGAGTGGCATGTGGCACCGCTCAGGTTCCTCACCAACCCGGCCCCCGGCATGGCAAGGGGCAATGAGAGTTGCATACTGTAGCAACAGGCCCCCACTTCCCCACTGGGGAGCAAGGCCAGCAGGGAAAAAGAAGCTGCAGCATGGGGCTCCTGAGCTGCTGGGACCTGGGCCCAGATCTAGCCAGTAACTGGAGGCCACCCACTGGTGGAAGACAACCCCGGCCGGGAGCAGAGGCTGCCTGCTGGCGGGAGCCAGCCCCACTCCCAGTCTGGGTCCCGGCCAGGAAACCAAGGCCTGTCCTTGCCCCTTTTTGGCCCCAGCAGGTGCAGAAGGTGCACTGGGTGGCGCTGGCATGAGTGTGGGGCTGATGAATGTTGTTGCCACCTGGTGTAGCCTGTTAGAGCGGTTTTATTGCATCAGAAAAGAGAAGAGGTACAGGCACAGAAGGCAGGCTTTTTTGTGACCGTCCTCTGCAGGAGGGGAGAAACACGAGACTCTCTGCAGGTGCCCTTTGCCCATCTCCCCAAGGCAGACATGGCAAGACAAGGCAGGGGTGAGGAGCAGGCCACTGAGAGAAGGCTGTGCACTGGCACCAGGAAGATGCCTGAAATGGGACAGAGGCAAGTGGTCCATTGCAGGAACTAGAGACGGGGCTCACCGGCCGAGGCTGTGGGGGCTGCTGCTTCCTTGTTCCTCTGCCCCCCCCGGTCCCTGTTTCCACTCATCCATAATCCCTCTGCTGCCCTCCACCCCTGCTCCTTGCCATTACCCCCATCTTTCTGCCACCGGCCCCACTAATCCTTGTCCTGACCCCCACCCCGGGTCCGTGGCTTGCCCCCATCCCTCCTCTGCCCCCCTTCTTGGTCTCTGCCTTGGAGGACCCCGGAGCCAGGCTCCCTAACCTCGCCCCCTGCCCACCTTGGGGCTGAGAAAGGAGACCCAAAGGAAGAAGTGTGGCGAGCCCCGGCCGGGACTCAATCTCCCATCAACCCCTGCAGGGCCAGCGCCATCATGGGAGTGGTAGTGCCAGGTGTCTCCTCCCACTCGGGCTCCAGGGCCCTATCTCAGGCAGCGAAGGCCGTTCGCGCCAGCGCTGAGGCTCGGGCATGGGGTCAGAGCTTTCCCCGCCGCTCGGGACAGGGGCTTTACCTGCCGCTCCCGCGAGGACCCCCGCTGGCTCCTAGGATCGCTCGGTCCTGCCGCCAGTCTCCACCGTTGGAAGCGCGGCATCATGGGAACTGTAGTTTCCAGCCGCTGTCTCCTCAGGTACCTCACCCCGCTCAACGCCGCCCCCCCCCGCCACCTGGGGTCCAGTCAGTGCCCCCCTCCCTGCCCCACCTCCTCGCCCCATTCCCACCCAGGGCTTATAGGGACGGGCTCTGTGGCCACGTTGAAGAAAGCGTGGGGCGGTGGGAAGAAGGGTCGGGACAGTGGGCTGGAGGGTGCAGAGGAGGCTGGGGGAGTGGAGCGAAGAGGTGGGAGCTGGGGGCAGGGGGTTTAGGGAAGGGGGACTGGGGCTGAGGAGGACATGGGGGCTGAGGGGGGCAGTAGCTGTGGTGGGTGAAGGGGACCTGGAAACTTAGGAAGCTTCCGCAGCCTGCTAACATATTTTAGCCCTTGTCCCCATGTGACACCCCCCCTTGGGGGCCTGCTTAGCTGCCCCCCATTCCTTCTCCTCCCCACTTCCTCCATCCCCCCGTGCCGTGTGGGGGCCCCTCTGCCCCTCTCCTCCCCGCCCCCGCCCCGCCGTCTCTCCGCCCCGTCCGACCTTCTCCAGCGCCCTTGGCGAGGCTCCCTGACGCCTTGGACCCTCCAGCCCGCCGGTCTCTGCCGAGGTTTCCCGCCGCTGTCTCCTCAGGTACGTCAGGCCGCTCCGCGCCGCCGCCGCCCCCGCTCCGGGTGGGTCCCCTCAGCGCCCGCCCGCCGGCCCCCCTGCCTGCCTGCCTGCCTCCCCCCCTCCATTCCCAGCCCGAGGTTAAAGGGAGGGGGAAGGCCCCGGAAAGGCGTTCCGGGCCCCTCTTTTAGGGGACAGCGATCCCGGGACCCCACCACTACCCGAAGGGGCGAGAACTCTGGCTTCTGGCGCGCGCGCGCTCCCCTCAGGGCCGGCTGAGGGGAGCCCGGCCACCCCGCCCCCGCGCGCTCTTCCCGCCTTCTGGGCCGGCCCCGCCCCGCCCCCTTTGGCCGGCCCGAGCTGCGCGCGAGGCCCCGAGCCCGTCTCCGGCGCCCGCCCCGGCTCCTTGGGCATGTCGGGGGGGCAGGTCTGGGGACAGGCAGGCAGCCGGCCGGGAAAGCAGGGGTGGGGAGCTGGGAAGAAGGCGTCGGGATAGGGGTCGGGGGGCTGTAGGGAGCGGGGGTAGGGAAATGGGGGCAGAGGACGTTAGGAATGGGGTTTGGGGCTGAGGAGGACATAGGGAGGGAGGGTTCTGATGGGGGCAGACGTTTTGGGGCAGGTGTTTCGGGGTGCCAGTGGCTGTGGTGTGTGCTTAGCGGGCCTGGAAATTTAGAAAGGTTCCAGGTGCTACTAAAATCTACTCTCACTCTCCTTCTCGCCTGTCCACACCCCCTTCCCATGGGGGCTGCTTAGCTCCTACCAAGCCTTTCTCCACCCCAATTACTCCATACACCCATCCTCTCCTGCTGCATGGGGGCCCCTCAGCTTCCACCCCTGTGCCAGTCTCCTGCCTCTTTCCTGCTCCTCCCCCCTCCCCCCCACTCTTCTCCACCTGCTCCCACTCCTCCGACCCACCTATTGCCCAGTCCCTGCCCCATCCCACCTTCTGCCAGCCACTTTCCAAGGCTCCCTTACCCCCATTTCCCTGTCATGGGGAATGACTCATCCTGCATTGCATGTCTAGGGTTCACAAAAGGGTGGGGTGTGATCTTTGGCTGGTGACGATGTGGTTTGAAGGTCTTGTGGAGAGGGTGCTCTGGGCAGGTGCGCTCCCCTGATGCCCCATCCCTTCTACCTGCAGAGCTGAGGAAAGCCAGAGAGATCCGATGAGCAGAGCAGCAGCTTCGGGAAAGAGCAGAGTGACATGAGGATGGAGTGTCAGGTGACTTCCGTTGAGTGAAATGCACTGGCCAGTGCCAAGGCCTAGGAGAATAGCAGGTATGCACCCATGGCACACAGCAAGCTGATGATGGGCATCTAGGGTTGTAACGCGTCCCTGTCCCATCTCCCGGAGCTGCCCGAGAGGGATAGCCGGTGAGAACCATCTCATCACTGCAACAGATGCCTGAGGCCCACACAGGTAGGGTTCCCAGCTGTCTGGCAGAAGGAAGACATGTCCTCCGTCCTCCAGGCATTCTAAAAATAGGCGATGTTTTGGGAGAGTGGGGTATTAGGGTATAAATTTTTACTGTGTGAGAGTCTTTTTTAATTGAGAGACAAGAGTTTAGACAGCTTATTTTGGGTTAGTTATTTTTTATGTAATTTTTATTGAGGTATATAGATATACATAAGAAAGAAAGAAAAAGAAAAAATGTAGCAGCAAGTTGTGAAAAAAATTATTAATAGTTTTATTAATTTAATAACTAGTTTACAAAACATTAGTTACTTTGTGTATTAATATTTCATGATTATTAGATGGGGTAATTGATTTATAAATGTGGTTTATAATTTTTATGGTGGAAAAAATTATATTTTTAATGTTGAAATATTTTAGTTAAAAGTTAATAAAATGCTTAAATTTTATAAATTTTAAATAATACAAATGCTTTGGGTTTTGGTTTTGGTTTTGGTTTTTTAGACACTATGGGTTATGGCCGGTGAGGCTAGCTATGGGCTGTTTGTGGCTAGGAGTTATAAGGGTTGGTTATAGTGTTAAAATAGTTTAGTTAACTATTTTTATAATTGGGCTGATTAGTGGAGGTAGAGGCTATAAATACCAAAAAGGTTAAGCAATAATAATATATATTAATAAAGATTATTAAAATTATATTTAAAAATTTATTTTTTAAATAAGATTATTAATTTGACTAAATTATATTTATTATATGGATGTTATTTTTGGAGGGTTTAGTAGATTTGTTTTAGAGAAGTGAAAAATTAGCACAGTATAGAATTTAGGGAGCAAAAAAAATTTGTACTTGGTTAGTTTTGGATTTTATAATTATTAGGTTTGATTGTAATTAGTTCATAACAAGGTTGTGTCTTTTTAAAGAGAAATAAATTTGTATTGGGTTAGTTTGGGACTTTAGAATTATTAGGTTTGATTGTAATTGGTTATAAGGTTGTGTGGTTTTGTTATTTTTTTTAGGGAGAAGCAGCAGCCCGCCGTGGGCCCTGCTCTTTGGGAGTGCTTAGGTAAAGTTTTAAAAAGAAGGAAAAAATTGGAAAAAGGAAAAGATTTGTTAAAAAAAACAGGCACTTTTTGTTGATTAGGCAAAGGGGTTTAGAATGCTGCTTTTTTAAGTTAGTGTGGGAAGGTGTTTTGGGCTGGCTAAATTTTTAGTGGTGTGGGAAGCTGTTTATTTTTTGCCTTTCCAATGAGTTAATAGATTTAGGGTTTTTTTTTTTATAGCTAAAGCTTATTCTTTTAGTATATTGTTTTTATTTGTTTGGGAAATTGTTGTTTTTGATTATAAATTGTATTGTAATTTAGTGTTATAAATAATGGGTTTTTTAGGGTTTAAAAATGGTTGGGAATTAGTGTTGCATGTGTTTTTAGTGAGTTTTTGAGAGATTGCTATGGTATGCGGCTGCTGATTTTGGGAGATAAAGTTATATAGAGCTATTGTTTTAATATAGGCTTGACAAGTAGATGTTTTGTTAGATTATAGTTTGTTGTATATACAGGTTTAAGGTTTGGTTACTAATTGTTGGGATTTTTAGAAATATTTTTTTTGGTTAAATTGAGGCTAAAGGTTATAACGGGGTGTTGCATAGTTAGAAAAATTATGGTAATAATTAGTTATGAATAAGTGTAATATTTGAATAAGGAAAAAAAGGTTTATTAGAGTAGGTAAGTAATGGAAAAAATGAAGAAGGTTAGAGAAATTTTAATTGGAAAAATATAATATACTAGGTATAAGTTAAGGGTACAGGGTTGTTATAAAAGACGGTAGCATGAAATGGAGATAAGTTGATGCTGTCAAGGTTGGCTTTTTGAGTATGTAAATTAAATAGTTTGTTAGGAGGTTGTATATTTTGTTTGTATGAAGATTGGTAATAAGATTTTGTGAAAATTATTAAAAGTTTATAAGTTATATAAAAAATTATAAGGAAAATAATATGGATAAACATTTTGAAAGGAAATGTGGTTTTTTAGGGTTTTTAAATTTTGGGGGCATGATTTGATTTGTTGTGAATTATTTGTGAGATTGAAGTAGTAAAGTTTATTAAATTTTGTATAATTATGCCCCACACGAAGCAGCAAATAATTTAGAGTTAAATGATTTTGCAAGACAGCCTTTTTGATTTGAGTTTGTTTTTTATTTAAAGTTTGAATTAAAGTAGAAGTGAGGTTAATAGTGTTAGCTAAGGAATAGGCTAAGCGTGATATGTTAAGATATGCTGCCTCCGCCAGGTTTGGAATTTTTATTAGTGAGATAGTTAAAGTTATAATTTTTGTTTTAGACATAAGGTGAAGATTATTCTTGTAGTTGGTAGGTAAAGACTGGATTATTTGGTTGTGTGTTTTTTTTATGGGTAGAGTATATAATGAAGAAAGATGGTTAAAGGCGCAAGATTTTTTGAGTGTTTGAGTAGGAATATAGGAATAAGAATTATTATTATATAATAAAATAAATTTTTTTTTATTAAAAATAGAGGTTGAGTAGTGGACGAGACTTTGATTAGATGGGTATAATTTAATTTTTTTGGTAGGGTTTTTGGGGGTTTTTGGATAGTGGTTTAATAGATGCATTTAGGTGTAGAAAGTGTATTTGTTAGATTTAGTATTAGAGTATTTTGATTTGTTTATGGGGTAGGTTTATTTATATGTTTTAAATGTTGAATTAATGGTATTTATTGTTTTAAGGAAGTAATTTTGGAAGGGGTTTATTTGTTAAGAGTGTTAAGATTGGATTTATTTGTTAGTGTTATGAAGGAAAGAGGAACACTAAAAAAAACAGGTTTTATTAACCCCACCGACAGTTAAAGTAGAGGTTATATAAAAGTGAGAAATATTTAAACTGGTTTGTATTAAGTTTAGAAAAATATTGTGATTAGTATTATATGGAAATGCTTAAAGGATAAATGTGAAATTAAATAAGAAAAAAATGTGTGTTAACCTTTGGGATGGGGTTTTTATAGTAAAAGAAGAAATAAAGGTGAATGTAAATGCTAATAATAAAAAGGTAAACGGCTTTTTTGAGTAATAAGTTTGATTTTTAATAAGATGGTGGGATAGGTTTGTGTTGTAGAGTGGTGAGGGAAGTTATTGTAGAGTATTTTTAGGTTTTAGATAACTCCTCCATGTTTATTTGGAATGAAAATTGAAATGATTAAATTTTATATGTTTTTTGTTATTTTAATTTTAGGTAATTTGTATGAGTTTGTTTTTGTTTTTTTTTTGAAGTGATTTTGTGGTTTGATTTAATATATAAAGGGGTAGTTATTGGGGTGGAGTATAGTTTTTTTGTAATATTTATTGATTTTGTAATTTTTGTGGTTATTGAATTTATATTTGGTTATTTGGTTTATAGTTAGGAATTTATATATATATATATATAGTTTTTTTGTTTAAAGAGTTGTAGTTTTATTAAGTTTGGTAAGTGTTTTAGGAAGTAACTGTTATTACTTAATAAATCAAAAAAAACTATAATTAAATTTGAATTTTTCAGTTTTGAATTTTTTTTTACCACCCCTGATGACTGTGGATGGTATGGAATGTTAATATGCTAGATTATTTTATGGTTTGGGGTTTAGTTTTTTTATGTTTTTGGTATTGAAGGGTGGTCCCCCATCTGAGTTTCTTATTTTTGGTGAACCCCAATAGGATTTAATTTGGGTTAAGTTTTTTATAATGTTTTTAGTTTTGGTTTTAGGTAAAGGGATACAAGTAGTTATTTGGGATTTTTAATTAATTATTATTAAAGTTTTAGGGAATTGAATTGTGTTTGGTAATGGTTTTATAATGTTTATTTGTTAAGGTTTTTATTGTGATAAAATTGTGGATTAAAAGTATGTATTTGGTGTTTTTTTTTTTTGGAAGGGTTTGATTAAGGCGCACAGTTTATAGGCATTATGTGTTTGTGTTAGAAGTTTATTAGACGATATTTTAGCACTAAATTGTTGTAATTTTGTTTGAGTTTTTTTTCGTGTTTTAGATGTTTATGAAGTTAAACAGTAAAGGGATTTAAGTTGTTAGTTTTTGAAATTGGGGCTATTTGTATGGTTTTGTTTAATTGACTGTGTTTAATATTATGGTTTGGGTGATGTGTAGGTATGTGTTGTATTTAGATTTTTTAGATATGTTTGTTTATTATATTTTAAATATATTTTTATTTTTTATGAGTGTAGGGTTTTTGATAATTTAGTATGTTTTTTTGAATATATTTGTTATTTGTTTTTATTTTTTAAGGTTTGTTTTTATGATATTTTATGGCGTGTTGTAGAGGGTTTTTTTTATAGTTTTGATTTTATATTTTTGGGTATTGTTGGGAGTATTTCAGTGTATAATTTGTTGTTGATTATATTTAATATATTGTCATTTTGTTTTTGCCCCTCCTTTTGTGGTGGTATTATTATACAGTTAAGGGTTTCCCCCTGGCAGGGCTCTTTTTACTAATAATTGTTTTTAGGCAAGAGGTTTTTTTGCCTTTAGTTGTGGAAATTTTTGTTTAAATTTAATAATTAAATGGGTTTATATTTGGCTAGTTTTTTTAAAATTGTTTTGCGGGTAGTGGTTTCAGGCTTTTATTGTTGTTAGTGGGGCAATGTTATAAAGATTTTTTAATTTTGTTGTAAGGAGAGGATTAATTTTAGTTAAGTGAAGTAAGGCTAATAATGTTTTTTTATTATGTTATAATGATGTTGAGTATTTTGTAGGTGTATATTTTGTTTATAAATTATGTTAGGTTTTTGTATGACTTTTAGTTGTATTTAGGTTTTTTTAGGGATTATTGTGATTTTTAAAGGTTTTTTTGTTGGATTTTAGTGATGTAAAGCTTGGAGTTTTTTTAAAGTTATTATTAAGGCTGCGAGAGCAGCTTTTTGTTTGGCTTTTTCTATGGCTAAAGTTTTGGGTTGACCCCGGATAGCCTTTAGTAAGGCTTTTGTTGTTATAATTTGTTTAGGTCTATATTGTTGATTATAATTTAGAATTTTTAATAGGGTTTGTAGATTTTTATGATTTTTATGTTTTTTTCTACTTTTTCAAATGTTAATATTAGAAGTTTTAATTATAATGTGATTTTTATTAATTTGTAAATTTATAAATTTGAAGGAGGAAGAAGGTTTAGTGGGTTTTTTTATAATTTTTTTTAAATGGTGTATTATAGACTGTTTAAGGGTTAAAGTTTTTTTTTAATGTTTGTTTTTTTATAAGTATGTTATTTATATAATTGTTTGTTTTTTTTAGGTTATTGGTTAGATTTGTTTGGGTTACCTGGGGGGAATTTATGTATTTTATGGTATATATATATGTTATTGATAGAGTTGATTGTTAAATTGAAAATTTAATAATTTTTGTTTATTATTCAGGGGTATTGTATAAAATATATTTTTTAAGTTTATTATGGTATTAAATTTAAAATTATTTTGTTGTTTTAAGTGTTGTTTTAATTTTTGTGTTTTGTTTTAGGGGGTGATTATGGCCAGCGGGGCTATGGTTTGGTTTGTTTTTTAATAATTAATTATTATGCACCAGTCTCCATTTGGTTTTTTAAATTTTTATGCTGGGGACTGATGTTGGGTATAGGTGATTTTGGTAATGTATTTTTTTGTTTTTATTTTTTTAAATTGTTGTTTATGGTTATTTTATTTTTTTTAGGGATTGGGATTTTTTTAAATTATTTTTTGTGTATTTGTTTAGGAATATATTTTTTTAGGTGTTATGGTTACGATTTTTATTTGTATAATTTTTGGATAGTGTTTTATGATATTTATGTTTAAGATTTTTTTTCAGTAAAATTTTTATTTTATATTTTTTATTTTGTATTTTTAAGATTAAAAAATATAATACAAAAAATATTTTTAATATGCTTATTTTTTGTTTTTTAGGTATTTTAGAAAAATTGGTTTTATTGATTATAGTTATTTGTGGTTTTGTGTTTAATAAAAATCTAATATTTTGTTGTTGTTTAGTTTTTTAATTTAGTAGTTCATATATTTTAAAAGTTTTGGGGTTTTTTGTTGTATTTATTGTTGATTTGAGGTGATTTATTTTTTTGGTAGTGATTATTAGTTTTTTTGTTTTTTGTTTGGTTTTATAAATTTTAAGGATATTGTTTTTTTTTTTTTGTTTATTAGGTGTAAGTGTTTTTAGGTTTTTGGTGTTTAATTTTTTTTTTAAGGAATTTGAAGATAGTTTTTTTTTTTGTGGGGTAAAGGTGTGGTTTATTGTTTTATTTTTTGTTTTTTGTTTATGTGGGTAGGCTTTGTTTTGGTTATTATTTCTATTGTTTTTTAGTATTTATTGTTGTAGTTAGATTTGGTATAAGTATTTTTAGGTGGTAGTGAATGTTTAGGCTAGGGGAGATTTATGATTTGGTTATAGATTTTAGTTATGTTGGATTTGTTTTAGGCTCCCATCCAAATTTGTAATGTTTTTTGTTTTTGTTTATTAGTTATGGTTTTTTAAATAAGATTGTTATGTTTGGATATTAATTTTTTGTAATTAAAAATAAATTTATAAAGTGTAGTACTCCCCTGTTCCTTTTTTTTGTTGAGATATAGTTTATTGTTTTTTTGTTATATTTTTATTAGGTTGGTAGTATATAAATGCTATTTTAGTAATTAATTGGAGTAATTTTTGTTTATTATTTATTGAATTTTTTGATGGTATAAAGGTTGTAGGTTTATTGGCTGTTAATTAAGCAGTTAAAGTAGGTATGGTAAGAGGTTATTATTGATTATTATTTATTGGTTGTTTTTGTGTTGCCCCCTGGCTCCAAGAAAATTTTTTTGTAATGAATTGTGTTTTTGTTTTATTAATAAGTTTATTGAGGTATTTTAATATTAGATGCTTTATTTACTGTAAAATTGATTGATTTGATTTGTGTTGGGTTTGTTTTTTTAATTGTGTTAATTTGAGTTTTGTGTTATTTTTTATAATAGTGGTAGTAGTTTGTATTTTTTTTTTATTTTTTTTGTTGTTATTGTTTTTGTAGTTTTTATAGGGAGATTTGTTATTTGTTGTTTTTGGCCTCCCAACAGGGGAGTTGAGGGTGTTATTTTTTATATAATTTTTTAATTTTAGTATATGTTGGGGGTTTGTCCTCCTCGTTATTTGTATTTGAGTTGTTAGATATTTTATTTATTTTAGTTTTTTTTATTAGTTTTGTTAGGGTATTAAGGTGTGTTTGTTGAGTTGTTATTAAGGTTAATGTTTTAAATAAAAAATGTTGGTTTATTTGATTGGCCCTTTCACTACTTAGAGTGGTGGTTTTAAATGTATGTTTTACTATTGTTTTTTGTAGGTTTTTAATATATTGTTTGAATAGTTTTTTATTTGGTTTTGAATTAATATATAATGGAATTTGTTTTTTTTAATATATATATATTTGGGAGGTGTTTAATTGGTTGATTATTTTGTTAAATTGGGTTATTATTTGGTTTAATTTAGGGTTTGATGTTTGGATTTGGGTTATTTGAATGGTTGTTGGTTTGTTTTTTAGGTTTTAGTTTATTAGTATTTTTGTTTTTAAGAGACGTTGTAAATTCTGTGTGTATACTTGGACCTCATATGTATGTCTTTCCTAGTTGGGCATTAGTAAATTAACTAATATGCCCAGGTCTTTTGCATCATCATGATGGAATAATAAGTGTTGAATGGCATGACCCTCTTGGCCCTCATAGGGACACTTCTCGCATTTTGCCAATCCTGTTCGTGACACCATGTTTTGGGAGAGTGGGGTATTAGGGTATAAATTTTTACTGTGTGAGAGTCTTTTTTAATTGAGAGACAAGAGTTTAGACAGCTTATTTTGGGTTAGTTATTTTTTATGTAATTTTTATAGAGGTATATAGATATACATAAGAAAGAAAGAAAAATAAAAAATGTAGCAGCAAGTTATGAAAAAACTTATTAATAGTTTTATTAATTTAATAACTAGTTTACAAAACATTAGTTACTTTGTGTATTAATATTTCATGATTATTAGATGGGGTAATTGATTTATAAACGTGGCTTATAATTTTTATGGTGGAAAAAACTATACTCTTAATGCTGAAATATTTTAGCTAAAAGTTAATAAAATGCTTAAACTTTATAAATTCTAAATAACACAAATGCTTTGCTTCTTTTTTTTGCTTTTTAGACACTATGGGTTACGGCCGGTGAGGCTAGCCATGCGCTGTTTGCGGCTAGGAGTTACAAGGGTTGGCTATAGTGTTAAAACAGTTCAGTTAACTATTTTTACAACTGGGCTGTTTAGTGGAGGTAGAGGCTATAAATACAAAAAAGGTTAAGCAATAATAACATATATTAATAAAGATTATTAAAACTATATTAAAAAACTCATTTCTTCTAATAAGATGATTAATTTGACTAAATTATATTTACTACATGGATGTTATCTCCGGAGGGTTTAGCAGATCTGTCTTGTTAGAGAAGTGAAGAACTAGCACAGTATAGAATTCAGGGAGAGAACTAAATCTGCACTTGGCCAGTCCTGGACCTTACAATTATTAGGTCTGACTGCAACTAGCTAATAACAAGGTTGCGTGCTTTTAAAGAGAAACAAATTTGCACTTGCCCAGTTTTGGACTTTACAATTATTAGGTCTGACTGCCACCGGCTACAAGGTTGCGTGCTTTTGCCACCCCTTTCAGGGAGAAGCAGCGGCCTGCCGTGGGCCCTGCTCTTTGGGAGTGCCCAGGTAAAGTTCTAAAACGAAGAAGAAGAAGGAAAAAATTGGAAAAAGGAAAAGACTTGCTAAAAAAACAGCCACCCTTTGTTGATCAGGCAAAGGGGTTTAGAACGCTGCCTCTTTAAGTCAGCGTGGGAAGGTGCTTTGGGCTGGCCAAACCCTCAGCGGTGTGGGAAGCTGTTAACCTCTCGCCCCTCCGATGAGTGAACAGATTTAGCTTTTTTTTTATAGCTAAAGCCCACCACCTCAGCATATCGCCCCCATTTGCCTGGGAAATTGTTGTCTTTGATCACAAATTTTATTGTAATTTAGTGCTATAAACAATGTTTTCTTCAGGTCTTAAGAACGGCTGGGAACCAGTGCTGTATGTGCTTTCAGTGAGTTCTTGAGAGATTGCTATGGTATGCGGCTGCTGACCCTGGGAGATAAAGTCACATAGAGCTATTGTTTTAACACAGGCCTGACAAGTAGATGTCCTGCCAGACTATAGCCCGTTGTATACACAGGCCTAAGGTTTGGTCAATAACTGTTGGGACTCCTAAAAATATTTTGTTCCACAGGGTTGTAACGCGTCCCCGTCCCATGTCACAGAGCTGCTCGAGAGGGATAGCCGGTGAGAACCATCTCATCACTGCAACAGATGCCTGAGGCCCACACAGGTAGGGTTCCCAGCTGTCTGGCAGAAGGAAGACATGTCCTCTGTCCTCCAGGCATTCTAAAAATAGGCGATTGTGTTCAGCTTTTTACTAATCAGTAGAATATTTGAAAACCCCCCTAGTAGAACAGCTAGCTCAGGAGCCCCACAGAGTGATCTTCCCCCAGCGGCTGGGTTTTGGAGCTGTGAGCTCAGAAGTGGTCTCATGCACATTTGGCCCAATTGCAGCTCAGCACCAACTACTTCTGACTAAGAGGCTGGGAATCCCCTCTCTGTCAATCCCCAGCTGCCCCCTGGGGGCTGCTCAGCTCCCACCCCCCTCCATGCTGCTCATCCCCATTTTCCCCCGGACCTGTGAGGGCTGCTCACCTCAGCTCCCAACCCTCTACCTTGCCTCCATCCATCTTGTAGAGGCACAGATAGGTAATGAATTTCATTTACCTTTAAAATATATGTTGTTGTTGTGGCACTGGGGGGGCACACCAGGGTGACCCTCACAAGCTGAGAAGTTGTCCCAATCAGGATACAAAGGACCAACACGACTTATTTTGCTTAAATCACTATTTATGTAACTTTTATTATTAGCTATTTATATGGAGGTGTATATATGTAAATAAACTGTTAGTATTTGGTGGGTTATAACTATAAACCAAATATATTTTTATACTGCTAAACCAAGGTAAACAAACAGGCTTACAAGTTCTCACAAATTACCTTATCTTAACTTTCTACACAATGTATGCTTTTGCAATTCTATTTTCTTAGGCTATTTAAAAATTTCCCAAGTATAGATTACCAAGTCAATAAACAACAAATACAGGACTAACATTACCAGTACTCTTATTCCAATTCCAGTGCCTAAGCCTGAGGCAAAACCCCGATGCCAGTCCTAGTTGGTACAGTTTAAGGGGTTAGGGTTATGATTAAAAAAAAAAAAAAAAAGGAGTACAATCCCTGGGCAAGAGACTTCACTGAACTCTCACACACACCAATACATAAAACGCAGCCCAGGACAGCACGAACACCTTGCTTCTCCCCCTTGCTCTCCAGACACCATGGGTCATCACCCGGTGAGGCTAGCCATGGGCTGTTTGCGGCTAGGAGTTACAAGGGTCAGCTGGGGTGCCTGGCGGGGAATACAAGTGGACTTTTTCTCTGTTTCTTGCTTTCACACAACTGCTGTTGCCCAGAGAGTGTAGGAGAGGGATTAGTAATAACAAACACCAATTTAACCTTAATTGCTAAAGTTAATGAAGTTAGAATAAGGATACATGTATCCACTCCCTTAAAGGCCTTTCCCAATTTAGGTTTTAAATTTGACCCAATTATATTTACCACATCTGGATGTTATCTCCGGAGTGACGAACAGCAGATCTGTTTTCTTTTGAGCGAGTTAGAGATAGCAAGATGTGATAGAACAGCCCGGTGTTAAGACAGCTCTGGCTGTGGACCAACAGGACAGCCTTCGGGCTCCTATCTGTTGCCGTCAACCCAGTAGCCCACCGGTCTGGCGTCTACCAACTGCAAGCTCCGTGCACTTGGCTGGACCGGTGTTAAAGTGGCTCGACCAAGCGCTTCACAGGACAGCCTCCGGGCTCCTATCTGTGGCCTTAGAAATCAGAGCCCACCGCGACCAGCTGCAGTGGTTGAACACCCCCTGCCACCCTCTTCCGATGTGGGCTCTGGCCCTCCACTCCAGGGTGAACAGGTGAAAACTGAAAACTTAGTAAAAGAGTTCAAAAAGGAGAAAAAAAATAACCTACAGACTCCCTTGGTGCTCAGTCAAGAGGTGATAACGCCTGTGGCTACAGGCGGGGAGAGAGGCCTGGGGGGTGGCCAGGTCCCGGGGCGACACGACAGGCTACCAACCTATCGTCTCTCCAACGTGCCTAGACCAGAACCCCAGCTTTATGCCCTGAATCCCTGAAAATTAGCATATCACTGGTTGGCATGCAAGCTTACTGACACTGGTCTGGTCAGTAGAGGAACTCATAAGTCTTTCAGTTGTAACTCATAAGTTTTGCAGCTGTCAGGTATAGTTTATTTTATCACCTTCTTCAGGTCTGGTTCCACTCGGACTGGCAGTAACTCTTCTTGAAGGCCTTTACTCCCTGCTGTCAAGAGATAACATCACCTAATTGTTTCTTTTTCTCCAATTAGAGACCTGACAAGCCACATTTCATCCAAGGCGGGAGTTTGGCCATAAAAAAAGAAAACAAGGAGGAGTGGGAAATTCCACCTCTCACAGTTGTGTAGATGTCCTTCAGTGTCATAAGTGAAATAATTCTGTAATCCTGTGTAATAGACATTACAACCAGTGTCGCGCAAGACTCCATAGTGTCAGTTTGGAATACCTGCTTAAGCATTGTACTGCATTTTGTATACTTGATGAAAACTGGTGCATGCTGTGTAAGTTCATTGAAATGAGTGAACAAGGTGTGTGAATGAAGGGTGGGTGTGTGAAGGGATCAGTCTCAACTGCCTGCCTTTCCTGATGACAGGTACCATCTAAGTGGCTGAAGAAGGCAGACCTCTTTGATTGAAGCCAATAGAAGGAGCCACCCCCCCACACACACACGCAAGGAGAGAAAAGAACACAAAAATATGATCAAGTCTGGCCACTATCAGGCCTCAAGGAACGTGCGACAGGACTGGTAAGTAAATCACACTAGCTTGCAGAATTTCTTGTGTGCTTGCCATGGGTTAGTTTTCCTACCCCTCCTCCCAGCCTCCCTCCTCTTTCATCCACCTGTCCCCTTCCTATGAGGGCTGCTCAACTCCCACCCCTTCTTCCTACCTCTACCTCCCCTTGCCACGTAGGGGCTGTTCAGCTCCCACCCATTCTTCCTGGCCCCTAACTTCTCCATCCGTCCCCTGCTACTTGGGGGCTGCTCAGATCCCACTTTCTCTGCCACACATCCGCACCTGCCCGCTGCGATGTTGGGGCTGCTCACCTCCCGTGCCTCTCCCTGCAGCCCACCTCTTCTCTCCACCCATTTCCGACTGACCCCCCCCCCCCCCGTGTGGGCCACTCATCTTCTATCCATCCTCCTTGCCCCCCCACCCCCTCTGCCTATCGTCACCTGCCTCCCGCCATGTTGGGGCCACTCAGTCAGCTCCCACCCCTCTCTGACCCCCATCTCCTTCATCCACCCATGTCCACCTGCCCTCTGCCCCTTGGGGGCTGCTCAGCATGCATTCCTCCTCCATCCATCCTCACCTGTCCCACCCCATGGGAGCCACTCAGCTCCCACTCCTCCTCCCTGCCCCCCACCTCCTCCATCCACTCATCCTCACCTGCCTCCCACCATGTGGGGGCTGCTCAGCTTCCATCCCTCCTCACTGCCCCACCTCCTCTACCCACCTGCCCCCCCAAGCTTAGTTCCTACCTATCCCTGCCTGCCCCTTGTCATGGAGGGGGGGCTGCTTGGCTCCCACCCCTCTTCCCTGTCCCAGTCCCTCCTTCCACCTGGCCCCCGTCCTGTTGGGCCTGCTCACCTTGCAGCACCACCCTCTTGAGCCACCCATCCTCACATGCCCCCGCCCTGTGGAGGATGCTCAGTTCCCACCTCTCTGACCTGCTGTATGCTGGGCCTGGCCTCATCCCACCTACCCAACCTGCTCCCCAAATCTCCCCTTCCCCTTTCGCCTCTTATTCACCCCTACCTGCTACTCCAAAGTCCCGCTTACCATCTCTCCCCATTCACTGCCCCCAGTTCATAGAATATTAGAGGAGGAAGGGACCTGGCTCATGAGGTCATCTAGTCCAATCGTCCCCTAAAAGCAGGACTACTGCCTAGCACTAAATCGTCCCAGCCAGGGTTTTATCTAACTGGGTCTTAAGTGTTTCCAGGGACAGAGATGCCAGCACCTCCTGAGGCAACCCATTGCAGTGCTTCACCACCCTCTGGGTGAGAAACTTTTTTTTCCTAATATCCAATCTAGACCTCCCCAACTGCAACTTAAGACCACTGCTCCTTGTTCTGTCTTCTGCAACCACTGAGAATAGCCTACCTCACTCCTCTTTGAAGCATCTCTTCAAATAGTTACAAGTAGCTAGGGTATCCTCCATGTCTTCCTTTTGCAGACTAAATAAGCCAAGTTCCTTTAGTCTCTCTTCCTGAGTCATGTGCCCCATCCCCCTAATCATCTTCGTTGCCCTTTGCAGGACTCTAATTTGTCCACATCCTTTCTGCAGTGGGGAGCCCAAAACTGGACATAGTATTCCAGATCGCAGCCTCACTGGTGCCAAACAGAGGGGCAAAATCACATCCGTCGATAGGCTGGAAACGCTCCTACTGATGCAGCCCGTTCCTCTATTGCTAATCCTGCTTTCCCAGAAAGCCATTCCCTCCGCCCACAGCCTGCCTCCTCCTCACCTCCTGTCCTTGCTGCCCCCAAGCTTCCCTTCCAGGCCACTCTTGTGCTCTCTGTATTCCTCCCCCATCTTTGTGTCTGGGGCCTCGAGCGTCCCTCGGTGCATCTCAGTAGCTCTATAGCCCTCTCCCCTTAAGCCCCATGTTCCCTTACCTTGGGGCTTAAGAAGTTCCCCTGGCCACCCTCACCTTATAGAGTTGGGCCCCTCCATGTACATCACACACCCAAAGAAGTTCTTCATGTGCTTCTCGCCCCTTGTTGAATTTCTCCATCAAGGAGCCCTGTGGCTGGAAAGAAGGTCATGCCCTTGCTGTGGCTGGGCTTTCTGTCACGGGGAAGGATTCATCCTGCATTACATGTGTAGGGCTCACCAAGGGATGGGGTGCGATCTTTGGCTGGTGGTGATGTGATTTCAAGGTCTTGTGGAGAGGGTGGTCTGTGCAGGTGCGCTCCCCTGATGCCCCATCCCTTCTACCTGCAGAGCTGAGGAAAGCAAGAGAGTTCCGATGAGCAGAGCAGCAGCTTCGGGGAAAGAGCAGAATGGCATGAAGATGGAGTTTCAGGTGTCTTCTTTGGAGTCAAATGCACTGGCCGTTGCCAAGGCCTAGGAGAATAGCAGGTATGCACCCATGGCACACAGCTAGCTGATGATGGGCATCTGGGGTTCTAACGCTTCCCTGTGCCGTCTCCCGGAGCTGTCCGAGAGGGATAGGAGGGAGAGAACCATCTCACCACTGCAACGGATGACTGAGGCCCGCACAGGTAGGGTTACCAGCTGTCTGGCAAAAGGAAGACGTCCTCCGTCCTCCAGGCATTCTAAAAATAGGCAATTGTGTTTGGCTTTTTACTAATCAGTTGAATATTTTCAAAAAACCCTAGAACAGACAGTTCAGGAGCCCTGCAGAATGATCTTCCCCCAGCGGCTGGGTATTAGAGCCGTGAGCTCAGAAGTGGTCCCATGCAGGTGTGGCCCAATTGCAGCTCAGAAAAAACAACTTCCCACCAAGAGGCTAGGAATCCCCTGAATGTGTGTGTAGCTTGTTGCTGCTTTGCAACAGCAGCTTAGTTAGCTCAGTGAATAGAGCAGACTGCTCTTAGCCCCAGGATTATGGATGCAAGACCCATGTTAGGCATTTTAAATTTTAGATTTGTTGTTCCCTACGAAAGGGCTAAGTCAGGGGGGAAAAAACAGGGACACTAATAATATAAAGTACACCATAAATAAACTGACTAGTAGGGTCCAATTAAGTAAAACTAATAAAGGGGCATATTTGACTTGGGGAGAAAAAATCAGGCCTTCCCCCCCCCCCCCAGCAGCCCGTTTTACAATTAAAAAAGAAAACTAGAAAAGAGGTCCGTTAAATGCTTTTCTTGCTTTACTTTTTAGGTGCTTTTCAAGTTTATATGTTGCAAGTTTACTTTTTTAACCTTTTTTTAGGCTCTTGAACACAAATGAAAGGGTCATGAAAAACTTTCCTTTAATGCAAAATCCAGGTTTTGGTAAAAGAAAACCATTTTGGTAACTTCTATTTTAAAATAGTTTGAAAAAAACACATGACATTGTGCAGTTTAAATGCTGCATTCATTAATCATTACCCATTTTCCATGACATAATATGGTAATGGCAGCTATATTAATACTACCTTTTTCTCTATGTCCAATGTCGTCCTTTTTGGAGTTTGCTGTCCTCCTTGCTGTACTTCGTTATCTGGGAACCAAAGCAGGGCCACAGCTCTGATAGGTCAGCCAGCATATGCTCTTGGCGTCGTTTCTTCTCTGTGCATCATGTCCTTTCATAGGATGGGCAGGTGTTCTAGGTCTGCATCACGTGAGGCTTGGTCTCAGGAGCCTGTGCCACATAGGCAGGAAGGATTGAGAATTGTGTTGGGTACTGGGCGCTACAGGGATGAAGGCGAGGTCTCATCCAGGAGACCCATCTGTGTTTTCCATCTGTCCTCTTCAGCCGTTGGGGCTGGTGTGGAGTGGAGTGAAGCGGAGAGGGCAAGATCTCATGCAGCAGTTGAACTTTAATAAAAAATGATGTTGGGTGTTTGGATTATGTGCTTTGCTTGTAGACGAATCATCCGGGAGGCCCACGCAGAAGGGAGGGTGGCAGTATATCTGCGCAGCCTGGACAGTCATCTACCCAGAGACGAGCAGCTTGATCAGGTTTTCCTGGGACCATTGTGTGTGAGAATTTCTGTATTGGGCCATTAGCAAGCTTTCTCTGGGACCATGCCACCTGGGGTGTGGCTCAGAAGCAGAGCACAATACAGCTAGAGCAAACTTACAGGTATGGAGCACACACAGGAGCAGTGCCTTCTGATGGTTAGAAAGGGCAGCGTCCAGTGTCTCTGGTGCCATTACAGCAGTGTCCTCCCCCCCGATGGCCAGTTTGGAAAGAGGGTTGTGTGTTGTTCCCACCATCATGGTCAGCGACACAGTTGGAGTGCGGGGGGGGGGGCGTAAGAATGCCCTGCGTGCGTGTCTGTGTGCACGTGCGCTTCTAGTGCAGATGTGATGCGCGCGCGCACACGCACACAGTGACTTCAGCATACAGAGCATGTTATAACTTCTCCAGTAGTAGCTCAGGGGCTTTGTTTCATATCAGTTATTGTACTTTTGACAAAACAATGTTAAATTATATCATAAACGGTCCCCGTACTTTAGCTAAGTTCCAAAGGGGCAGCTGGGTTAGTCCAGTAAAGCAAAAAGAGCAAGGGGTCTTGTGGCACTTAAAGACTAGCACATTTATTTATCGCATGTGTGTCGTGGGAGGATATGGCACATAGTCTTAGGCTTTAAAGAGGGAGAACTTACAGAACTGAATGAAAATCAGTGCAGGGGAGTGTAAGACATGGGATCAGGTCATACTGCAGCAGGCAATCAGAGCATTTGTAAGGAGTCAGACTCTAGGAAATGGCAGCCAGAGGGCTGTTGAAGTCAAATTACCTATTACCATGTGAAAAGAATCCATAGTCAGGATTCAGCCCTGCTTTCACACAATTTAATTTGCTGATTAGTTGGAGTTCTGCTGTTTCTCTTTGCAGTCACCTGCAGATGGAGATCTGAACTCATCTGTGAGATGCACCGCATAAAAGCGAGGGCTTCTGAATTCTGCTTTTCTACCTTGCCTGGATCCTTAAGCAGCTGCTGTCGCTTCTCATTAAGCTGAGGCACTCTGCGTCAGTCCCTTTCCCTAGCCCAGAGCAATGCAGGGGAGGGGGCTGATCAGAAGCGGTTGGCTCCTGCTTAGCAGGTGAATTAAACAGACCACCTCTCTGAGCTGGAGCCCACCTTGTCACACAGTGGTAGTCTCGGCCGAGAAAAGGAACAGCAGTGAAGGGATGTAGGGAACAGAAGAAGAGATTAGAGCAGGCTTGTCCAACCTGCTGCCTGGGAGCCAGAGGCCAGCCCCCACCAGAGCTTTCATTTGGTTTGTGGAGTGGTGCCTCAAGAGTCTAGGAGCTGGGGTGGCTGAGGCCCTTTCACCCGTGCCTGAGAAAAGAATTGCAGGGGGGCTCCTTACCCAAAAAAGCTCGGACCCCCGTGGATTAGCACAACTGTGACTGTTTAGCTTGGTACATGATGATGGAGGGAGATGACAGAGATGTATAAAAATCATGGTGGTTGTGGACAGTGTAAATAAAAATGAACTAGTGTTGATCCTTCTTTGTAACACAAGACCGAAGTGGGGCTCACCCAGTACCATTAATAGGCAGCAAGTTGAAAAGAGGCATAAGGAAATGCTGCACAGTGCACAATAGTACGGGCAACATGTAGAAAGTCTGATATCAGAGGAGGGTTTTGAGGCTAAAAGTAGAAGTGGACTCCAAAGAAGAGTGGGGTGAGTTCCTGGAGAACAGGTGTGTTGCACTGAAGAAGGTGCTATTTTAAATAAAATTACTCTCTCCCTCTGCTGGGGGCACTGGGCTAGGCGTAACACCGAGGACCATCCCCAGGGTAGTGTGACTGGGGCGGCTGCCCAGGTGCTTTGGGGGGGGGGATGCCGTGTGGCTGCACTGCCGCCCGTTCCGTGCCAGGGAACGGGTGGGTGGTCAAAAGGACAGGCCGGTGCAGCACTGCTGGTCTGCCCCCCGCCCCCTCCGTGCTGCTCTGGGCTCTGTCCGGGAGCAGGGGCCAGTGTGGCCACTCTGTCTTCCTCCCTGTCCGTTCTGATCCAGCATGGAGGCCAGAGCAGCGCATGTAGGTTTGAGGCACACTGGTACCACTGCACCAGCTGCCCTTTTGGCTGCTCACGTAGTCCCATGCATGTGGGCAGCACAGGGGTGCACCCCTTCCCTGGTGCGGCTGGCTCTGTCCCCCAGGGATGGCTCTAGTAACAACAGCATTTGGAGAAGTAGGCCCTGCCGCTGTTCCCCCTACCTGTGTTCTGGTGGAGCCTACTCTATCTGTACCCCTTAGTGTGGGTCAGGTTAGGCACGGCAGTGTATTCTACAGATCAGCCCTGCGCAGCAGTAACCTCTTGTGGCTGCTTAAGAAAAATCCCCTGTGTTATCTGCTCACCCTAGCCATTTCCACGGACCCCCCCCCCACCCGCTAGCCAGACATGACAATGCACCACAGGTATGTGGATGGTCTCCCTGCCACCACCACCGCTGCCTCCCCGACAAACAGACACAGTACCCTCTGGTGGCTGTAATGGTGGCATCCATTATCCCTGCAAAACAATTCCGTGAGCTTTTGTGGAATCAAATCCTTCTTCTTCAGAGGGCTCGCTGAAGTTGTATGCGGTGAGGATGATGGTGATGACGAGTGGTGCCCATTCACGGCCATCCCTAGGTGGGGACAAGGCCCTAGGCCAGTGGGGTGCCCCAGAGCATAACCCTGTGATCCTGCCTCTCTGCTGAGGGAACCAGTCTGCGCCAGGGGGTGGAGATGATCCTGGGCGAGGGCCGTAGCCCCGTCACATCCCGCTCCCTTTGAGGATGAACTGTGGACAGGTGAGATAATGCTTGTGTGTAAATGCCTCAAAGCACTATTCTAGGCCTCCCCCCTGCTCTTGTGTG
>ML682286.1:144228-277472 GCA_007922195.1 Podocnemis expansa | reverse complement strand
GTCCGGGGCCGGGCGGGCGGCGGGCGGGAGCGGCGGCGGCAGCGGGGCGGGGGGCCCGGCCGCGGGGGCGGCGTCATCGCCGGTGGCCGCCAGGGTCGCGCCGGGGGGGCGGAGCCGGGGCAGCGGTTGGGACGCTCCGCTCCGCCCCGCCGCCGGCCTCGTTCTGAGTGCAAGATGGCGGCGCCCGCGAGCCCCTTCTGCCGGCCAAGATGGCGGCGCCCGCCATGGCAACCGGCCTCGTTCTGATCACAACGTCACGCTCAGCCTCGTTCCCGCCCTGACGTGGCGGGCGTTCCGGATAGGCCCAAAGGAACCATGGGGGCGGGGCTTCCAGCCCTCGCCTCAGTACGACGGCGCATGCGCTGAGGCGTCGTAGCCCTCGTCCCCGGGCATTCTGGGATTTGTAGTTCCCCGCGCCCCGTCCCGTGACCTCTGACCTTTATCCTTACCCGATTCAGAAGGCGCAGGAGAGGGAGGTTGGGGGGCTGGCTGGGGCCAGGGAGATGCAGGGGCAGAGGCGGCAGCTGGGGGGAGCCTTCCTCCCCCCCTTAACACCATGGCCAGCGACACCCCTGCAGATGTTCCAGCTGTGTTTATTCCCACACCAGGTGTGGCTCCCTGCTGGAGGGCTCCCAGGGGGAAGGTCCCACACCTTTCTGCCGGACCCTCGGAGGCGACGAGTGGCTGCGGGAATCCAGGCCATGAGGCCACTGCTTCTGCCCCCCACTGGCCGCTGCTGGGGCGCCCAGGGCCTGCGATGGTCCAGTGGGCAGCTGGGGCGCATCCCCCCTCCCCGGCCTGCTCTCAAGTTGGCGCAGCTGGGCATGGATGAGGCGCAGGAGACTTGTGACGTCGCGGAGCAGGGTGGCCTCAGGCCGCCCCGGGTCCTGGGAGACAGCAGTTGGCAGGGGGGCCTGGGTGAGGAGAGAGAGAGACAGAGGTGACATGGGGGGTGGCGTCAGAGCATTGTGGGAAGCGGGAATCATAGTGGGGAGGATCCCCTGGCCATGGAGGATTATGGGAAAGGGAGCGAAGGCTAAGCAGGGCTAGCGATGGGCTCCCTCCTTTCCTGCCCGTGGGGATCCTGGGACACAGGCCAGGTGTGGCAGGCACTCACCCTCTGGTGCCAGGCCCAGAGCAGACCGAAAGCCAGGATGGCTCCCGTGGCTGCCAGCAGCGCCCAAGGGAGTGGGGCACAGGGACAGCACTCTGAGGTGGGTTGGGCCAGAGGCTCCTCCAGGCCTTGCAGTGGCAGCTGCCCTCCCACCCGGCAGCGTGCGGGCTGGGACCCGCCCAGCTCGGAGACCCTTGCCAGCAGAACCACCAGCACTCCTTGGGCCCACATGGCTCCTCCCGGTCTGCCCGGGGGCCCCTGGGTTCTAGGTTCCTCGGGCCCATTGTGAGGTGGGGGGAGGAACCCAGCAACCTGAGGGGGCTGCAGGTCAGGAGTGAGGGACGCCTGGGAGCTCTGGCTGTCTATCTTGCCGTGACTTGAGGACTGGGCACCCTGGTGATTTACATGGAGACCCCCCCCACCAACTTTAGAATTGGGAGTGAGGATGCCTGGAGGGAAGGAGAGTCTAGTAGTGGGTCAGAGCAGGCGGCCTGGGAACCAGGACTCCTGGGTTCTCTCTGGGGGTGTGGGGGTCCAGTGGTTAAAGCTGATCTCTCCACTGATACTGGCTGGTGCTTTTCCCCCAAGTCACCACTAGGGGGCGCCTTTTGTTCCCTTTTCCCATCAGAGTGGCCATCTTTGAGAGCCCCTCACTCCCACCCCCCAAGCCCTGCCCTTGGGTGTCAACATCTCCATGGGGGGCAGAAGCTAGGGTATGGCCTCAGAGACGTTTCTCTCCTGCCACCACAGGTTGCCCCAAAGATGCAGGGATGGGGGTGTCCAGGCCCTGCCACCCACCCGTGGGCACCCAGCTGACTCTTGGCCTGGCCCCAGCACCTCTGATAAAACATCCTTTATTTGCTGCTTCCTCCACCCCCCTCCCCGGGTGGCTGCTGGCAAGTGCCATTGTTCGGCTTCAGCTGGAACAGGGTGTCCACGGGGGGGTGCAGAACAAATGTCTTTGTTCCTCCGCTTCACTTGTAAACAGAGTCTCGTTGCTGCTCTGCCTTCAGGGACCCCTTGCCTGGAGCAGAGATGCGGCCACCTCTGGGGTTGGGCTGTTGGTTATAAGACATCCTCGCCCGGTGTAGAGACACAGCCACCTCTGGGGCAGGGTGGCTGGTTACACGGGGACCCTTGCCGATGTGCAGACACAGCCCACCTGTGGGGTGGAGCACACTTCCTTCTAAGTGGTGCACCTGCCCATGCGCAGTTTGTGAAACCCATGCACACAAAATAAAGCACGCACACAAAAAATTCAACTGTGCTAATAGTAGCACACACAAAAAGTTTTTGTGCAGACAGCCTATGAAGAATTAGAGGGAACACTGGGGGGGCAGCTGGCTATCTGGGGAGATCCTCACCTGAGATGCAGACACCTCTGGGGCGAGGAGGCTGGTTGCTTGCACAGGCCACACTGATGGGTTGTGACAGGAGCTGTCAGCCATGGGCCCGCATCCAGGAGCAGGTCTGGGTTCTTCTCAGAGACAATTGGTCCCTGCCGGGTGAAGTTTGCTGGTGGCGCTGCCAGTTCTGTGAGGCCCCTGTGCCCAGTGGGGAAGCAGGCCAGACCTTGGGCCAGCACTGACAGAGAGACCCCTTGCCCCACCCTGCCCCTCAGTGTCCCCAGTCCCATACACAGGTCCAGGATGCTGCTGGTGGTTTAATAACCTGAAATCGTGTAAAAGTTTCTTTATTACAAATGGCTCTTCCTGGTGCTTCTCCCAGCATCAGGGACTCCATGCCCCAGAGCTGCCTCCCCCGCCCCACAGCTGGGCACAGCCCCCCAATAGTTCTGGGGTCCTTGCTCAGCCCAACCTCACTGCTCCTGGCCCTGACTGCCCCCAAGTCCAAGGAGTCTCTCCCACTGGATTAAAGCCCCCACCCTGAGCAGATGGTCCCCCCCCGTCTGGAGCCAGGAATTCTGCTGCCCATGGCCCCACCACTCTAACCCCCAGCACCTGCTCCACTCCCAGAGCTGAGGCGAGAACCCTAGCCCCCCTGTTCTGACCCACTGGACTCCTCCTCAGAGCTTAGAATTGAACCCAGGAGTCTTGGCTCCGTGTCTGCCCCCCAAGGCACGTCTTGTGTTAGTACCATCCCGCCATCCCCCCAAGTCCAGTCAGGCTCCCCCCAGCCCTCTTCACATGTGTGGGCTGTGGTGCGGGGCCAGGCGGGGATCAGGCTGTGGGGCCACGCAGTTGGGCCAGCTGTTCGGGGCTGGCCAGGGACCGCAGCAACCCGTTCTCCCACTCCAGTGCCGCATTGCGCTCAGCCAGCTCCTTGATCTGCTCCCGCAGCACCTCCACCTCCTCCCGCACCGCGAACATCAGGTGGCTCTTCACCAGGTCCTGGAGGCGGGCACAGGGGTCAGCTCGCCACTGCTGGGGGGAACCTGGGAGTCCTGGCTCCCAGCCTCCCCATCTAACCTACCGGCCTCCCTCCCCTCCCAGAGCAGGAGAGGGAACCCAGGTGTCCTGGCTCCCAGCCCCCACTCTACCTAGTAGACTCGCCCCCCAAAGACATGGGGAGAACCCAGGAGTCCTGGTTCCCAGCCTCTTCTCCTCAGTCCTAAGTCACCATCCTGCTTCCCCTCCCAGGTGTTCTGGCTCCCGGCCCCCCCTGCTGTAACCACTAGCCCCCACACTCCTCCGAGAGGCAAGGAAAGAACCCAGGCGTCCTAGCTCCCAGCCCCTGCCGATGCGCTGGGTTTCCATCACTCACCATGGCCTGCTCGATCTTGTTGTCGATGGCGATCATGCTGCTGCCTGAGCCGCTGCGGGGGGAGTGGGAAGAGCAACAGTGACATAACCCCTCGCTGCTAGACCGGCCCTGCCAGTTACCCTCACTCCTGCCCGCAGCCCCCTGATCCCCAAATATGGTCCTGGCTGCCCAGAATGTTGCACCCCAGCCCTGAGTCTCACCCCCGGGGCAGCTGCTCCCAAAATTGGGCTGATCGTGATTCCGCCCTGCAAACTGCCCACTCGCAGATCCACAACTTGCCCCAACTCTTCCTCCCAAAATTCAGGCAAAAAGGACCCCAAAGTCACCTCCAAATCTGCACCCCTAGCAGCACCCCTAGGCATTACAAAATCAACCTGGCCCTCGCACTGGCACCCCCCAAAATCCCCTCTGCCTCCTGAATCTTCCCTCACTTACCTCAGCCCCTCAAAGCCTTAACCTTCTCAACACCCCAAACCTTCCCCGAATGTTCCCCATCAAATCATCCTAACTGCAACCAGCCCCCCAAATCTGCTCACCACACCCTGAAACGGGACCCTCAAGATGCAGCCAGTCAGCATTGTGCCGAGACACAGCCCCCCAAGACCACCGCTCCCAAAGATGCAGCCCCTCCTCTCCCTCCCTGGCCCCAGTACCTGTGGAAGATGACCAGCAGGGAGAGAAGGGTTTTGTCAATTTCTCTGCGCCAGGCGCCCAGCCGCCCTCGGCTCTGGGGCCCCGTCCCCCCAGGACCTCCCAGCTTGGCTCGGGCAGGGGAAGAGCCCCGGGAAGGAGAGGGGGAGGAGCAGCCACGGTGCCGGGGGCGGGCAGGGTCTCTGCTGTCGGGGAGGGAAGCACAGCCACAGCCCCGGGGCTCCCCCTGCGCCTCGAAAGCGCTCACTCGTGACTTCACCGAGACGCTCGGCAGGTCCAGGGCCATGGCTCCCGGGGATGCTGGTTCCCCACACTGATGGGATCCAGGAGAGCTGCGTCTCCTGGGATCCCCCACCACCGAGTCTTCTGATCCCGATCTCCCTGGGATCCACAGATCCAGATCACTTGGGACCCGGTGCTTCCGGCTGCCAGATCCTGGGCAGGGGGCACTGTGTCCCTACCCTGGCTGTGACTCCCAGGTGCAGCTGGACCCTGTCCCTACTCTCCTGCCCCCTGAGCCAGCTGCCTCTCACCCACACGCTGCTCAAGCCAGGGGGCAGAGCCCCTGAGGGTTGGGGGGGGGAAGAGGCAGGCAGCTGTGGAGCGACCTGGTCCTGCTGTGGCACAAATGCCCAACTGTTCCCTGCCAGCCGGCGCTGCCCAGCCTCCGCTCATTTACTCCCATTGGCTGGGCCCCACCCCAGCCCCCCTTCCCTGGAGGTGGGGGGAGGGCCCAGATGGGGCGTGTGGCACCAGGCCCAGCCGGCTGCGGAGAAAGTGAGGGGCTCGTGCCTGGAGCGGGATGAAAGGAGAAACCAGAGACACCCCCCAGCCAGCCCAGGGGCCTGGCCCCAGCCCCACCTCAATGAGCACAGGGAGGGGACGCTGCCAACTCTGGTGCTGGTGCCGTGCAACCCCGATTTTTGACCAGGAGGCTGAGGGGGGATTTCTCACGCTCCGCTCTTCTGCTTACATCTCCCAAGTGAAGGAATAATGGGGGGGGGTGGTCTAACCCTAACTCTAACCCTAACCCAGCCCAGGAAGGCACCGTGGGACTAGAACCCAAGCATCCTAGCTCCCAGTCCCTCCTTCCCCACTTCAATCCCCTGGACGCCACCCCCTCCCAGAGACAGGAGAGAACCCAGCTGTCCGGCCCCCCATTTCTAATCTCATGATTCTATAAGTGAAATTTCTACCTGCCAGAAAGTTGGAAGAGCCAGCACCCCCAGTGGTGAGATTGCCTCTCCTGGCTCCAGGTGCCGGGGGAGAGGGGCTGGGAGCCAGGACTCCTGGGTTCTCTCCCACCTTGAGGAAGGGAGTGTGGGCTAGTGGTTAGAGTTGGGGGAGGGGGAAGACAGGACGCTGGGGTTCTCCCCCACCTCAGCGAGGGGGCAGCCAGGGTGTGTGTCTGTCTTGGCATGGCAGGAAATGCTCCCATTCAGTGTGGGGGTGCTACCAAGGGAGGGAAGGGAGAGACAAGACTTTAACCTGTCCCTCCCAGCCAGTAACCATGTGGTGTGGCAGCGGCTGGGAGTGGGGGCAGCAACAGGGCTGGGGGTGAGATGGGAAGAGGGGGTTCTGGCTTCCTATCCAGCCCATGAAGAGTTAAACAGATTGGGGGGAAGGAGGTGAGGAGGCTGGAAACTAGTCTGGCAGCTTTAATGAGGGGGCAGCCCCCAGTCCTGGAAGAGGAACTGCACCCCCCGAAGAGGCTGGTGACCCTCACTCCTGACCCACAGCCCTCACCGCCCAACTCTGGGCTCCCCCACCACTGCCTGTGCCCTTCATTCCTGACCCTCAGCCCCAGTGCAGGAGACAGGGACTGGGGTCAGCTAAAAGGTGAGGGACCCCCCGACACCCCCTCAGCACAGCAGCCCCTTGTTTTCTCTCCCATGCACTAAGCCCTGCAAACCCTTCTGCAGATCAAACTGCAGAGGGCACAGGCCAGCTTTTGGCACAGGCCCTACAAAAATGTCTGCCCCCCTCCCCACACACAAGGCGCCTGGAGAGGGGGCAACGTGGAAGGGGATTAACACAGAACAGGGCTCTGGGCCATTTCTGTAGGCCCTACCAAAACACAGGTTGGAGGGGGACCCTGCTAGGCAGAGCCATTGTGGCTGCTGGGGGAATTCAGGGGGGGCCAGTACCCAGATCAGGGAATCACAGCAACATGGGAGGCCAATGGCTGGTGTCATGAGGTCCACGCCCCAACCTGCCATGCAAACTGGAGGTAACCTAGAGACACCATGGCTGCCTTTTCATCATAGGCCTCCTGGGAACATCGGGCCAGTATGTTATTGTAGGGTCTCTCAGAGACACCAGGAGCACTAGTCTGTTATCATCATCTACCAGCAGGTACACTGAACTGGCCCAGTGGCCTGTTATTGTGGGGCATCTCTGAGTGACCTCTCCCCCCCGCCCCCCAAGCCGTCAGGCACCCACTGAGTCACATCCGCTCCACGCGGCTCAAATGCAATTTCCCCCCCAGCTTCCTTCCTCTTCCATGAACATGTCACCCCAGCCAGCTGCAGCTTCCTGCCCTGGCCCAGCTAGTCTTAGCACAGCACCCCCTCTCCGCCTTCCCCCAGGCCCGCCCCCCCAACCCACTCCTTGGCAAAACAGGAAGTCCCACCTTCCACCTGGAGCCCCAGGCAGGAAGTCCCGCCTCACCTCTCGTCGTCGCTGTCCTGGTGTCCCCCCATAGCAAACATGGATCGGGCCAGGCTGAGACGGGCTCCAAAGGGATCCGATGCCTTCCGGACGGGGCTCCCTTCCCGGAACAAGGGGGGTGCCGGGGATGAGGGGCGAGAGTGGGAGTCCCGTGGTGGGACCTGGCGAGGAGAGGCAGCATTGGAGACGGGACCTTTCCCCCCACTCCACCCCCAGCTGGGGCACTGGCTGGCTGGGGATACAGAGCGAGAGAGATGAGCTGGTCCCCCCCTCAGAAGCCCTGAGAACTGGGAGGGATCACGGAAGAACCCAGGTGTCCAGGACACTCCCAGCTCACACGAGTAGCAGACGGGACCCAGATGTCCTGCCCCACCCCACATACTGAACAGCATAGCACCAAAGAACCAGGCCCAGCTGGAGTCACGCTGGTGCCCAGCCACCACGCCCCCACCGTTCGCAGATTTGACTTGGGGAGATGGATTCCTCCCCTCCTCAGTATCAAGGGGAGCCAGTGAAGGGAGGAGGCGAAGAGCAGGGGGCAGCAATGGGGGACAGCAGGACCTGGAACCTGTTTCCCCACCCTGGGACCGTCCATCCTGCTAGAGGAACGGTTGTCAGCTCTCAAACACAGGGCCTAGAAAAGGGCCTGGAGTGGGGCCACCCCCTCCTCCAGTCACTCTGGTCCTCTCTCCCCCCACTGCCAGACCCATGGGCCAGTCTGGTGTCATACCACCACCTCCTCCAATGGCAGCAGCAGTGCACCTCCCACCATGCGGCCCAGCGCCACCGCTGGGTCAGATTGGGGAATGAGTCCCTGGGCCCTGGTAGCATACGGTGGGGGGCAGTTCCACAGGCCAATGCTGGGACAGGGGCAACTGGAGGCACAAGAACAGGAGAGGGAATGCAGGCATCCAAGGGGCTGCCCCACTGCAGTCGACCCCTCCCTGTCTGACCCCCAACCCCCTCCTGCCCAGCCCTACCTGGGGATAGAGATCCCCCCTCCAGTCCCAGAAGACATGACTTCAAATCAACCTGTGGGACAACCCGCTGGAGGATTTCCCTTAGGAAGGGCTTAGGCATCTGGCCAATTCTGGGCATTGCGCAGGCCCCAAGGCTGAGCCAGGGGACCCAATTCTGGGCTGATCACCACCCTGTGGCTCTTCCCTCCCCACCAACGAACCCAGGCACCCAGGCCTCTTTACCTTACGCCTCTCCTCCACCTCCCAGCGGATGCGCTGGGTAAGGCTCCGGTGCAGCAGCAGCTCTTCCACTCCCGGGCCTGGCCCAACGGCCCTGTCACTTGGTGCTATCCCCTCAGGCACGGCACTCCCCGGAGTCCTTTCTCCACCCCCCAGCGAGTGGGCCAGGTGCTCGCTCGGTGGCGCAGGATGGGCCGTGCCCTGCGAGTGGCCGTGGCCACCCCAGCGCTGCGGCAGGGGGGCAAAGCAGCCATGGGGCCGGGCCAGCTCCAGACGGGAGTCGAGGGACTGCGGGTGCCGGGTCGGGCCCAGAAGACGCCCCACGGCCTGGTGCTCGAGCTCCCGCTCATAGAAGTCCAAGCAGGTCCAGCGGCCCCGTTTATACGGCTCTCCCAGGCCTTGGTCCAGCTTCACCACCCGGAACCGGGAGGCACTGGCTGGGCCTGAGGGCCCATTTCTGGGCCCACCACCTGCCTCCTCGGGCACCTCCGCATCAGGCCCGCCGGGTGGCACCTCTTGCTGCTCGTAGTCCGTGGTGATGCTGGTGATCTGGAAACTGCTCTTTTTCCTGCCACCGCTCATGGTCCCGGGGCCCAGCTCCAACGACAGATGAATCCCCCGGGGGCACGGGCTCACCGGAGCCTGGCCTGCGCAGAGCCCATGCCAGCTCCTTTGGCCAGGCGCTGTGCCACGGGCGGCTGCATCCCTGCCGGCAGGTTGGGGAGACGGCAAAGGGCTCCCCGGGTGTCGATGAGCCTGGGGCCCACTGCCCCCTGAATCCTAGCTCACCTGGAGGTCAAAGGTTATAGGAGAGGTTACAGGTAGTGGGCCCCCCACACGCCTGGAGGCAACCGGTTTTGGGTGGCCCCCCACATCCTGGGACCCTGCCACGGGAGAGAGGAACGAGGGGGGTCTGGCGGGAAAGTTCCCCAAAGTTGGGTGTGCAGGGGAGGGGACAAGGGGGTGCCCCGGGGTGCGGGAGAGGACGTCTCTCAGGATGGGGGGAGCTCTCCGGGCTACCCCGGGGGCCCGTCTCCGCAGCGCGGCCGCCTGTTGACAAGTCCCCGCTCCAGGAAGTCCAACCCCCGCCCCGACCAGCTGACTGCTCCCCCCCACAGCACCCGCCCCCCCCCGCAGCATCCGGGCCCGCCCCCTCACTGCTCCGCCCAGCCCCGCCCGCGCCAGCAGGGGGCGGGGCTGTGCAGCCCGTGTGCGCGCCCCCGTGCACGCACACCGGCCAGCAGGGGGCGGGGGGGAGCAGCGCGCTCTCGCTCGCTCGCTCGCTCACGCAGCCGGCAGGGGGCGGGGCGGGCCGGGCCAGCTCCGTGCACACGCGCGTGCAGGCTCACGGCGGCCGGCAGGGGGCGGGCCAGCTCTAAGCGGCTCCCCCTGCTGGCAGCCGGGAGAACGACACGGAGCCCCTTCGCGCCACTGGTCACGCCCACTCCCGACAGGGGCGGAGCTTATGGGCGGCTCGCCCCGCCCCTTGAGCAAGCCCCGCCTGTGGCCCCCCTGCGAGGCCGGTGCCCAGCCGCCCCACCCCAGAGGTGGCCGCATCTCACCCCTTGGCAAGGGGCCCCTCCGAGCAGCTGCACCACCCCAGAAGTGGCTGCATGACAGTGCCGGGCGAGGGGGCCTTTTCTGCCCCCCCCCCCCCCGGCCAGCCACCCCCTGCGCAGTGCCCTGCCGCTCGGCCAGCCCCGGCTCCCGCCCTCCTCGGCTTTGGAGTCGGAAAATCATCTCCCCTCGTCCTGCCATTAAGGCCCCCCCCCGCAGGGCTCAGGGGATCGCCGGGGAAGGGCAAGGCTAGGTCTGGCTGGAGGCACCGGGGGGTTGCGGTGGGGGGCAGTGCAGGGCTCGGGTCAAGCTGGCGGAGCTGGGGGCCGCGGGTGCAGAGTTGGGGACACCTGCAAAGCGAAGGGGGTGCAGGTGGGGCGGGGAATGGGGGGCAGGTCAGGAGTGAGGGACACTGGGGGGGTGGATGAGAGGTGGGGGGCACCGGCCGGGCTGGGGTCCGGGCGAGGGTGGGGTCGCGGGGCGGGGCGGGCGGACGGGGGGCGGGCACGGCGGAGGAGTGGGGGGCCGGGGCCGGGGCCGTCTCCTCCCCCCGCCTCTCTCCATCCCCCAGCCCCGGCGGCGCGGCGCGGCTCGGCTCGGCTCGGGGGAGGCGCCGCGTGTCTTGGACGCTGCGTCAGCGGCAGCGGCGGCGGCGGTGGCGGGTCGGGATGGGGCGAGCGGAGCCGGGCCGGGCAGGTACCGGGGCGAGGAATGGGGAGGGGATCCGGCGGGGAAGATGGATGGGGAACCTTGGGGGGCCGGGAGGACGCACGGAGGGTGGGTCTGGGGGGCAGATTGGACGGGTGGGGAGGGGAATGGGGAGATGTGGGGCACTGGGAGGGGGAGACTGGACAGGTGGGGAGGAAATGGGGAGCTGGGAGGGGCAGGCTGGAAGGGTGGGGAAGGAAAATGGGGAGGTGTGGTGGTGGGACGGGGAGATTGGAGATGTGGGGCTGGGAGGGGGAATGGGGAGGTGGTGGGGGAGGGATGTGTGGTGCAGCAGGGCTCAGCAGACAGCCCAGACCCCCCCGCTGGGAGCTGAGGAAGGAGACTGGGGTGAAGCTGCACCCAAAGTCCCTGCCCAGTTCCCATGTGGGGAGTCAGCCCCAAAGCGCCACTCTGGGGGGGGCTGGATATGAGTGGGGCAGGGGGCTGCAAGGACGGGCAGTGATGGACTTGGGGAGGAGTCTGCACCACGTGGAGGATGTGGGGTGCTCATGAAGGTGAGAGGGGCAGCAAAGGGGACCCCAGCTTGCTGTGACCTCCCCTCTCTCCCCCAGGCCCATAGACACCCCTAAGCCACCTGGGGGCAGCACTGGTGCCAACGATGGACCGAAGACCCCCCTGAGCTGAGCCCAGAGTGGCGCCGCGGAACCCAGAGCGGCACCAGCCCACCGGGGCGCTGCCCCCCAACCAGCTGCTTGTCCACTGAGGACCCTGGTGGGCAGAGATGTCCCCTGCCCCCCACTCTTGCCCCCCTGGATAACACCGTCCCAGGCTGGGCAGGAAGGGGACAGGAGACGTGCCAAGGTGCTGAGCGGGTTGGGGCAGCACTGTGGATCTGTCCCCTTCTTCCTGCCACATCATCCTGACCCCCAGCTCCACTCCCTCCCCAAAGCTCAGGTGTGACCCGGCCCCTGGAACTGGGGCACTGAAGAGGGGCACCTGGCTTGTGGATCTATGGGTGGGGCACAGAACCCAGGAGTCCAGGGGATCCGCCTGTGGGTGTATGGACAGAGAGAGAACCCAGCAGGCCAAGGACTCAGCCTGTGGCTGTGTGGGGAGAAGAGACCAGGAGTCTGGGGAGAGAGAACCCAGCAGCCCATGGGATCAACTTGTCACTCGAGAAGGGGGGAGAACCCAGGAGTCCCGGGTACTGGCCTGTGGGTCTATAGGGGGAAGGGGATAGACCTCTCCCCAGAGCACCCATCCCTCCCAGTGAGGAGAGGCCCCAGACCTCATGTCCTCCCCGCACCCCCATGGTGGCACAGACATTCTCTAGCGGGCTGTCTCTCTTGCCCTGCAGCACCCCCAGACCGCTCACCTGTGCCCACCCCGCACCAGCCGGGGGAAGATGAGCACGAGCCCCCAGGAGGCCCTGGTCTCTGCCTTCCTGCAGTTCATTGAGGAGCGGGGCAGCCGGGCCTACGGGGCCCTGGGCCAGACCCGCCAGCCCGCACAGCCGCTGCGCAGCGACATGAATCTGCTGTACCGAAAGAGCAAGCTGGACTGGAGGCAGCACAAGGACGAGGAGGCCAAAAAGGGGTAAGCAGGGGCCAGGACAGCTGGGTTCTCTCTCTGCCCAGCTCAGGGAGGGGAGTGAGGTCTGGGTGGTTAGAATGGGGGGCTGTGAGCCAGGACACCTGGGTTCTCTCTCCAGCTCAGGGACAGGAGTGGGGTCCGGTGGATCAGAGCAGGGGGGCTAGGACACCTGGGTTCTTTTTCTGGCTTTATCACCCAGTTGATCTGTGTCCTTGGGTTGCTCCTGTCTGTTTCCTTAATGGCTTTATGACAAAGAATCCCCAATCTTGCAGCAGAGTTCCTAGAGCATAGCATTCAAAAGTGGCCACCTCTGGGTCAGGGCAGCTGGTTATACAGCTGAGGTCTCAAACGTGTGGCCTATGGGCCACAGGCAGCCCCTAAAGCTATTTCCTGCCACCCGCAACAATGCTATTGTTACCAATATTTGTAATATTGTTGTATGAAAAGGTTTCAGCAGTGCGGCCCTCAGGCTATTGTACTTGTCCTCATGCGGCCCTTGTCATGATTTGAGTTTGAGTCCCCTCTTATATAGGGACTCCTTGCTCAGGTCCAAGATGCAACCATCTCTGGGGTGAGGTGACTGGTTACACAGTGACCCATCACCTGGCATCAAGATGCAGCCATCTCTGGGGTGGAGGCAACTGGTGATAACAGGGACCCTTCGTCTAGTGCCAAGATGTGACCTTCTCTTGGGCAAGGCAATCTTGCCCAGTGCCAAGGTGTGGCCACCTCTGGGGTGCGGTGGCTGGTTATCATCATCCCAGTGATTTTGGGGGCAGGACATGAAGGGACCAACATGGCCTGTGAGAGGAGAGCGCCCCTGGCTGGGCAGCAGTCTTGCTGGGCCCTGCCATAGGGTGTTGAGGGGAGCCAGGTCCCGGGATCTGAGGGAATTCCCCTTCCTGGAAGCCGGGTCTGAGCTGGCCTCTGGCCCGGTCCTCCAGGAAGCTGGGGTAGCATCCAGCATGTGCAATCTCTGCCCAGCCACTCAGCCCTTGCTAATCCAGTGGGCAGCTGCTGCTGGCACTAAGTGCCCTATAAATAGCCCCTGGAACATCACCTGGCTGGGTGGAGTCATCTCTGTTCTACTGATCAGCTCTGGGCACAGCTAATGGGACCCTGGGTATTCCCTAAATTCCCTTGAAGGCCTCCCCTACTGGTTGGGAGGGGGCTGAGACACGTCCTAGACAGTCATGCTGCCAATGTGGCTGTGTCCAGCTAGAACAGCTGTTGCAACAATAAGCTGTGATCTCAGCTAAGGACATGAGTGAACATTTTGCACTATGCATGCATCTTTGATGTATGGGTGTACTAGCAACAATGAGCTGCAGATTCAGGATGGATCATTTGTTGCAACAGTGTGGCACAGGTTCGCTGTGTAACAGTGGGTGACAATGCTTTCTATAGCAAGGGTTGTGCAGGTGCCAAGTGGAACAGTTGCTGCAACAGTGTGATTTAGACACATGCTGGTTGCAACAATCTTACACAGGTGTAATCACAGTTACACCAATGCAGCACACATTCAGTGTCAATGGAAACTGCAAGACCATTATACAGGTGTGAGTTAAAACAGTGGTTGCAACAATGACCAATTGGGTGCCCATTGTGTCTGTCACCAGCAACTGGAGGCACATGTAGAGTGGATCATCAAGTGCCATGACGTGATGCACGATCAATGGAGAACAGTCAGTCTAACAATCAGGAATAGGCATGTCGCAGGTGCATACTGGTAGTGGCAACAATGTGGCCCAAATTCAGTGTCAGCAGTATTTAGAAAAATAGCACAGGTTGCACGTGCGTTATTATTGGACAGGTGTGGAGTAGGCCATCTGTTGGAACTCTGTACCCTTGCTTCAGTGGACAATAGTTGCAGATAGGTATTTCAGGTACAAGACAGAACAGTTGTTGCAACAACGTGGGACAGGTGCAACGTATGCCATGAGTTGCACAGCACTAGCTGCAAGAATGCAGCATGGCTGCAATGTAGAGCACTGAAGTCCATAGACACCAATTGCTGTTTCGCTGCCCAGACACAGCACTCGGTTGCACTGCTAGTATATGTGGTACCTGCAGCAGTTTTGCAAATGCTGTTCTATGCAGCTATGTGACATTATTGCAACTACTAGTATCCATTGCACTTGTCTTGAAATCATGGCTTCACTGTGTAACTATAAACCACCATTGCAGCTACTCATATACATTGCACCTGCACTTATCTTATATTCACTCATTGCACAATAGTGCAACTATTAGCATACACTGCACCTGGTCTTGTTTCACTGATGTCTATGGCCCTGCTCGCCAAGCAGAGGTGCCATGCACTCCCCTAGTTGCAGCAATGGGCTGAGATTTGCAGAGCTGCAATTCTAACAGAACACTGCCTGTTTTGAGGGAAGGAGGAGCCCCTCCCCAGCCGGTGTTGGCGTCTGCCCCCTTGGCAGGCCTATGGGGAGCAAGGGGTTAATGGGCCTAGCAGGCACCGAGGTCACCCAGACACAGTTGCTATAGAAACAGCTGGGCCATGAGCCAGGATCTTGCTCCAACCCAGGCATCTTTTGAGTCCCCTCCAGTGGGTGAATGGGATTCAGGAGAGGGTGGGGGAAAACTGGGGTGTGAGGGGGCTGAGTGGAGGGTGGCAGGGAGGTGTGGGTTGGACAGGAACTGTGGGGGCTCAGGTGAGGTGGATAGGAGGTGTGAGGACTGGGTGGGGGGTGGCAGGGAGGTGCAGGTGGCAGGAAGATGTGAGGGGGGGACAGGAAATGTGGGGTGCCAGGTAGGGAGTAGCAAGGAGGTATGGAGTGTGTGGGGTGTGTGTGCATGTGTGAGACAGACAGACAGGAGGTGTGCGAGAGCAGGGGGTGGCAGGAGGGTGTGGGGTGACCAAACATGGGGGGCTACCAGGAGGCAAGGCCGTGTGTGAGCACAGACCCTGTCCCCTCTGCCCGCTCTCAGATCTGCTCTGCCCAGCTGTCCACATGGCCCGTCCCCTGCAAGACACTGCCCCTCAAGTGTGGGGCAGAGCCTGGGGCAACCAGCGGCGCCAGTCCCAGTGGGCCAATGTCAGTGTCTTCACTCACAGCCAGGCGGCAGCTCTCACACCCCGTTTCCCATGACCAGCATAGGCTGTGGGTCGGCAGAGCTGGGGGGCCAGGGGTGGCTTAGAGGGGCTGTGGGTCAGGAGTGTGGGGCACTAGTCCCATCTCTAATCAGTAGATTCCTCTCCTGTTCCTGATCAGGAACGGAACCCAGGCGTCCTGCCCCCATCAAGCCCCATTCTCATGGAGGGTACTTAGCTGTCCTTTGCCCCTGGTCCTGACCCCCTGCTTTTTGTGTCCCTGCAGCTCCACCAAGGACCCAGGCGTGGGGAAGAGCCGTGATGTGGCCTCCTTTCGCCGCCACTTCCGGCTGGGCTTCATGACAATGCCAGCGTCACAGGAGCATGCGCCCCAGCCCTGTGCCGGCAGCATGGCACCACGCTCCCTCTCCTGCCACTCGGTGGGCAGCGTGGAGAGCGAGCAAGGCGCTGCCAGCACCAGGAAGCCCCCAGCCAAGCCCACACGCCACCCCAGCACCCAACTCAGCACAGCGGGCGAGGGGCAGGCAGTGGAGGAGTCAGCCAGCAGCAAGAAAAGTGGTGAGCTGGTGGGGGGCTCAGGGGTGCTGCGCAGCAGGAACCTGGTAGGGGAAACCCTCCCCTGCTGGCTGGGCCTGGCCCTGACGACTCAGTGGATCACTAGAGGGGTGGGGGGCAGGTTCTTAGGATGACATAATAGCAGAGCACCAAGTAAGGGGTTCTCATACAACCAGCTGCCCTGACCCATAGGTGGCTGCATTGCAGTGCCAAGTAAGGGGTCCCTGTATAAGCAGCCACCCTGACCCAGAGGTGGCCACATCTGATCTCTACTCTCTCCCACTGGCAGGCCCCCAGAAGTCGTGCTCTGAGAGTCGGGAGTTTGGCCGCAAGGTGCCTCCGCAGAAACCTAAGAGGAGCCCCAACACCCAGCTCTCGGTCTCCTTCGATGAGAGCGACCCTGGCCGCTCCCCAGTGCCTACTGCAGGTGGGGGGCCACCACAGCGATTCAGCCAGTCCTTCTCCCTCAGCCAGCCCAAGAGCTTGGACACTGAGGATGAGGAGCCTGTCTACATCGAGATGGTGGGCGACGTTTTCCATGGTACTGGGGTCCCCCAACAGCCACCGCCCACGGGCGACGAGGACTCGGACGAGAGCGAGGCTATCTACGAGGAGATGAAGTACCCGCTGCCTGAGGAGGCGGGCGAGGGGCGGACCAACGGTGGGCCTGCCTCCCCCCACCCCCGCCAGGTGAAGAGGGGGGCTGGCAAGGGGGTGCCAGCCAAGACCTCCCCTTGTGACATCCCCCCACCTTTCCCTAACTTGCTTCAGCATCGCCCTCCCCTGCTGGCCTTCCCCCAGGGCAAGGTACCAAAGGGACACCGAGCGGGCAGCCAGGAAGTCTGCAAGCTGCCCATCCCCTGTCATGCCAAGGAAGCGCCGGCTGCCCCCCAGCCACCTGGACCCCAGGCCCTGGTGCCTTCTGGCCGTGCCCGCAGCCACTCCACCCCACTGCCCCCGCAGCCTGCTGGTCAGCCGAAGGTGGAGAAAGAGCTGCCCAGTTCCCACAGCATGATCTGCCCACCTGCCAAACTGCCACCCTCCCTGCTGCCTGTGCCCCAGCCAGGCAAGGATAAGCCAGCTGTCTCCTGCACCATGTTGTACTCGGCCGTCAAGGTCACCACCCGCTCGGGGCTGCCGGCTGAGCAGAAGGAGATCTCCGTGCTGCATGGGATGCTGTGCACCAGCAGTGCCAGGCCAGCCACCGTGCCCGCTAGCAAGCCAGCTCCACGCCCAGCCCCACCCCTGGGCATGCTGTGGACTTACCCGGCCCCCTGTGGGGGGATGAAGCGGCCACCGGCCTACGAGAGCATCAAGGGAGCAGGGGCCAAAAGCTGTGGGGCCGCCGCCACGCCGCCCATGGTGAAGGTCCAGCTGCAGGACCGCGGGGCTTTCGCCAGCGTCACCTGTTCCCATGTTGTAGCCGGCACAGAGGACGAGGTGCCAGGCGCAGGCTGGGCACTGCAAAGGAAGGGACAGTTTGGTAGTCGGAAAGGCAAGGAGCCAGACAGTGAGTATGGGGCACCAGTGGTAATGTGGCCCTGGATGGGGAGGGGGGTAGAGGGTCTTCCCCTCTGAGCCTCTCCTTTGCCCTGGCAGAGCCTGTGGAGGGTGCCCGGGTGTGGAATGGCAGCAGTGAGCCGCAAGTGAAGCCAGAGAGGGAGGAGAAAGGCCTGGCAGGACCCTCGGTGTCAGGGATCCCCGTCCGGACCTCAGGAGCAGAGGGAATGGTGCCCAAGGTGCCAGGTGGCCGACCAGGGCTACCCATCCCATGTCAGACCTTCCCCGCCTGCAGCCGCAATGGAGGTAACACGGCTGGGGTGCTGGGAGGAAGCCTGGCACAACCACCACTTGCCTCCCCAAACCTCTCCCCCAACTGACCCCACCCTGAAGACTCAGGTTGTGGAGTCTGGACAGTTCAGAGGGGTGCTCTGGGCAGTGGCCGCTGCTAACCCCAAGTAGGGCTGGGGGCCCCAGACATGACTGGAGGGCCCGCAGGCTGGGGAGGTGAGTGGGGAGAGGCCACACTTCAGCTGATTCTGGGGAGCTGCGTTGTGGAGGCAGGGGAACATGGGGGGGGGGGTCTGTGCTGTGGGGGCAGAGCAGGGGGCTCTGGGGGGGGTGAGACAGGGGGCACTGTACTACATGGCAGTGGATCTCACTGCTGGTTCCACTTTCCAGATTTCACCGGGGGTTACCGCCTGGGCCGGTCAGCCTCCACATCTGGGGTGCGGCACACTGCAGCCCACACGCAGAGACCGTGCAGCCACCCCAGGGACACGGCCAGCCTAGTAAGTAGCCAGCAACCAGAGACCCAGAGCAGGGGCAGGGAGGGCCTGGGCTGCACTGGTGCAGGTTGGGGGTTAGAGGGACTGGCAGCGCTGGAGAAAGGGGCTGCAGGTGGGGAGCGAGAGCACCAGCAGGGCTGGGTGGCCCAGGAGCAGGCTAGCAGGGACTGAGGGTCTGGAGTGAGGGGCACCGGCCAGCTGCAGAGCAGGCCTGGGCTGGCAGGGGCTGCGGGGCCAGACTAGGGTACGGGAGGTTGGGCTCCTCTCCCAGATCGCGGAGGGGTGGGTAGGCTGGCTCAGGATGGTCTCCACCACAGCATCTCTCACTCTGCCTCTCCTGGGCAGGGCCTGCCTGCGCTGGGGCCACTGGGGCCGAGCGCTCAGGAGCGGGACGGGAAGCTGCTGGAGGTGATTGAGCGGAAGCGCTGCCTGTGCAAGGAGATCAAAGCCCGGCACCGGCCCGAGCGCAGCCTCTGCAAGCAGGAGAGCATGCCCATCCTGCCCAGCTGGCGCCGTCCCACCGACAGCCGCAAGACAGGCACGCTGCCCTGCCGGCGCCAGCAGACGGTGCTCTGGGACACAGCTATATGAGCTGGGGGCAGGCCAGCGTGGACTCTGCTGCATGTCAGCCGCGCCGCCTGGGCCTAGCTGGGGTTCATGGCCCAGGCAGGGCGGTGAATTGCTGGCCTTCCGCCTGGCTGCGGTGGTGACACTGCAGCACCCCTGCTCGAAAGACCCTCTCATACAGATGGGGGGGTACTCACCTGGCTGGACTGCAGGTGAGGTCAGGATCGGGGGTGAATGGGGGGCTGGGATCAGAGGCTGGATCCCAGGTGGTAGGACACCATCACCTTCTTTTGTGGCCTCCAGAGCAGATCTGGAGCTGGAGGCACCCCCTGGAATAAGGGGTCAGCAGTGCCAGGTGCACCCACAAGCTGCCCTTCCATCATCAAAAGCAGGGGTTGAAGTCATAAGAGGAAGAGGGGCATAGCTGGGGTGGCCAGGTGTGAAGGTTGGGGATGGGGAGCAGCTCAAAGCTCTCTGGGGGATTATAGAACAAAATTTACTCCACCTGCCTGACCCAGCCCCCCCAACCCCAGAACAGGTGCCATTCTCCTTGGCACCTGCTCCCTTAGCCGCCACCTCCCATTAACGTTTTTAGACATACGGCTGGACCGATTTGGGACGCTGGCGTGCTTTCCCCAGACCCCAACTGCCTGGAGGTGTTAGCTGCACGGCTGGGGGGATGGATTCCTGTCAGGACACTTGAGTTCTCCCGCCCCAAAATATTTAACAAACTCACTGGGGTGATGGGAAGCTCTAGCAAGCGTACCGAGATGATGAAACTGCTTTGCAAAATATTTATGCTGGGGTGGGGTTCAGTGGGGTGTATTTATAGAGAAAAAATAAATCATAAAGCAGGGTTTCCCAGTCCATTTGGTCTGGCTCGTTTCTGCCATGATCTGTGTCTTAAGGCAAGTGAGTCTCCCCAGGCCAGGCTTAACTTTTACGTCTAGGCTGGTCTGGGCAGATTTTGAAGTGAGTTTTTATCTGGAACAGTTCCCAAGGGAAGGCCAGCCTGACAAGTAACCAGGGCCCAGGATGGGGGAATGGGTGTAAAGTGGAGGGTTATTTTATTTTGAATGCAGCTGGGTTTCCTGCTCTTTAGTGGATAGTTGTCTAGTGGTCACAGCAGGGGGAGCTGGAGCCAGGACTTCTGGGTTGGTGCCCCAGCTCCACCTTTGACAAGGCTCTTCACCTTTCTGTGCCTGTTTCGCCATGGCTGCAACGGGACGGGGTTTAGAGCAGGGCGTCTCCTGGATTCTATCCCCAGGGTTGCCCCAGTGCACTGCATGACTTCTGGCAAGCTATTTTAACCGCTCTGTGCCTCAGCTTCTTCTCTAGACAGGCCTTGCCAGTGACACTAATTCTCTTGGGGTATGTCTACACTGGAGCCTTCAGACCCCTGCAGCCACCCTGGGCTTTTATTAAGTCAACTTAAGCACTTCCTTAAGTTGACTTAATAACACTGCCTTTTAAGGTCCACTTAATGGTGAAGTCGACCTTATTAAGTCGACTTAAGCCAGTGTAGATACAGAATAGCAGTTAAGTAGACTCGTTGGCCTCCAGACCTCCTCCCAGAATTCCTGGCCACCAGGAAGGGTTGACCTAGCACCTGCCAGTGTGGACGCAGGCAGTTAACAGGAGTTTCCAATGTGGACTCTCTAAGTCAACCTAACAAGGTCAACTTTAAGTCGACTTAACAAAGCCTCCAGTGTAGACATCCCCTTGGAGCTCCTGACCCCCTCCTCTTCAAGGAGGCTGGGGAGGAACTGCCCTAATGACCATCCTAACCCATGGCACTCCAGCCGTGCCTTCACTAGAGGAAGCGGTGTTCTGATTGTGTGCAGCGTGGCCGGTTCCTGCATGGTGTGGGTGAGGCAGAACACGTGCTAGCAGTCAGCTGGCGTAAGGAGGCAGCTTAGAAACTCACCCCTGAGCTGTTAACACACCTGAAATGTGCAAACAGCCACCTTTTCACACACCGTAGCACTTGCGTCTTTCCCTAGCACTCAGGTGGGCACCAAAGATCTTGCCTGGGCTGCACTTCTCAGAGAATCCGCAGCCCTGGCCACACACCTCAGCGCTTTTCCAAGGGAAAAGGTGCCTGGCTGGATGGCATTCCTAGCATTCGGATGAAGCCAGTTAGCGCAACAGGGGGATTTTGCAATCTGCATTTTTTTTTAATTTTAGATGATATGACCAATTACGCTCTTCTGTCAAAATAAACTTGAACTCAGCCTTTCTACTTTACCTAGATGGATTTTTTAAAATTTAGATTTTATTATTAACTGTAATGATCTGATGATTATATAATATAATCTAACATTTTAAAAAATTCATTTGCCAAAAGAGGAACTGTTTCAATTTTGACTTTGTGTTTACATATAACTGTATATCAGATATTTATAAAATTGTTTGATTCAAATTTTGAAATATATAGAGTATGATCCTATATAATTTTATTTATTATATATTACACATTATAGTATTTAAATAAAAAGGCCAACCCTCAAACAAAATGTCACAATGAAATTTTTTTTATTTTTTATTCCAATTTGTATTATATATACTGCATATAATTAGACTTGGATAGATTAGGTTGTTTTCGTAAGTGTCAGTCAACATTGATTTTACCAGATACACACCAATCCATGAACAAATTTCCATCAAGGACATGAAATCTTATTACAGGGTATGAATATTTACTTTGTATATTTTTATGAGATGTTGGCAATTTATGTTTTAAATGGTTATTAAAGCTTTAACTTTTTAAATCTCAAACTCGACTGCCATTAAGTTCTAGAGGGGCAGCAGTGTTAGTCTAGTTCAGCAAAACAAACAAGGAGTCCGGTGGCACTTTTAAAGAGTAACACATTTATTTATTGCATGAGCTTTTGTCAGACACTTGATTTTCTCCCATGAAAGCTCATGCGATATATAAATGTGTTACTCTTTAAAAGTGCCACCAGACTCATTTGTTTTACTGCTGTTGTTAAGTAATCATCTGACCCCCCCATTGTCTGATTCCCCATAATTTTCTCATGAAAATTTAAATAAACATTGAAAAAATGCTTAAAATCCATAATTTTGCACTACTGTGAAATTCTGAATTGATATAGAAAAATAGTTTAAAATAAATAGACCTTATCAATCAAAATTATTTAAAAAATGAAACTCTGCCAAGCCTACATATGCTTTTATATCTAATTTTAAATAAAAATTGTTTGTCTGACTTTTCAATTTTAGATTGAACTATAAACTACAATTTTAAAATACCGTGACTTATAATACATTCTAACTTTTTAAATTGGTTTGACTAATTTCAAATAAATCATAAATAACAGTATCATATTTATTTTATAAATGATCTACATCTGGGAAAAGTCAAACAGAAATGAAATGTTTATCTTTCATTACCATCTGAATTATTCTTGGTATGGTTTACTATTATATATTATGAATCATAATAGCAACAAATAAAAAGTCAAAATTGAAACAAAATTTCCTATTTTATCCAAATGAAATGATTTCCAAAAGATTCACATAGCAGGGAATTTAAACATTCTTTGGTTTTCAGTCTGATCTACAAGGAAAGTGGATTTCAAAATGAGCAGGTTTCACACAATGAAAATTCTGCTTCCCGCCAGCTCCTAGTGAACATTCTGGGACCCTGAGCCAGGGACCTGGAACTGTTTGTACAGTGGGGTTGCTGAGAGGCACTGAATCAAAGTACAAACCCACATAGGACAGAAACAGGGTTACCAGATACCAAAGCACAGAAAGGAGGACATTGGAGGACACAAGGAGAAAATGTAGTATTAATGTAATATTCTTCTATTTTTAGGGGGGCCTGGAATGCTTCCCCCTAAAAATAGGTTGTTCCAAGGTGTTCCAGCATACTTTAACCCCTGTAAGTAAAAAGCCAGACAAAATCATGTATTTTTAAAATGCCTGCTGGATGGAGGACATGAAGGTAAAAAGGAGGACATGTCCTCCTTTTGCCTGTCATCTGGGAACCCTAGACAGAAACCACTTCAAGCCAAGGGGAGTGGTAGCACCATCTGCACTTATGGCCTGATGCTCCCACTCCATTCCTGTTCTGAACAGGCTAGGTGAGGATTCACACTAACCATCTCCACACCAACACATGAATGTTATGCCCTGGGTCAACCCCAGCCTTCTGTCTCCACATTTAGGCCCCAGCACAAATGAGCATTATTTTAGCAGTTTGAGGTTGTTTTGGCAGCACGGGGGGAATGGTGGCTTTTTGGTTTCTTTTTGCATTTCTGGAGCCAGGGTTTCATAGTGAGGAGTCCTCGGTTCTATCACTGACTAGCTCCAGGAAGTGGGGTCTAGAGGGCTGGGAGCCAGGACTCCTGAGTTCTCACTCCTGGCTCTGGGGGGAACGAGGAGTCAGGTGGGTTAGAACAGAGGGAGGTGGGAGTCAGGATTCCTGGGTGTTGACCCTAACTCTGGGAGAGGAGAGTTAACTAGCAGTGACAGCACCTGTTTCACTGTGCAACCCCAAACAAGTCCCTTTGCCACTCTGTGCCTCAGTTTCCCCCCTCATATTACCGCTGCCTCAGCAATGGTAAGGCCTGATGCACATCCCTATAGAGCTTGGGGATCTAGAGACACGTCAAGGATTGTACCTCTAATTACCTTCTTTCTGGACAGCCAACACAACTTGCTGGAAGCCATTTTGTCACTGCGCTGGGGTACGGTCTGTGCTGAGGGAGGTCCTGAGGCTGTGGAACAAATGTGGATGTATTTTCAGTAGGATCACTGCAAAAAAAAACACACAAACATGTTGCCAAAAACCAAGATTCCAAGTGTTCAATTGCCTCTGGATTTAGGGTTATTTATTTTTGGGAAGGGGGATTTCTTTTGTAAAGTGATTCTGTGCACTATTAAAAGAGAAAGCAGCTAAGCGTCCTCTCTGCATGTGGAATGGCATTTCTTCCACTCAAGACAGGGAGGCTGATGAGCCAGATCAGGGTGAAACCCCAAGCCACCCCCCAAGGTGGCCTTAGCAACCAGGAGCATTAGGCAAAGGCCCACTATGTGGCCCCCATATGTCCTCACAGCTCCCCCTCCATGGCCTCTGGCTCCCCAGCCCCAGGGCCAGATTCTCCGCCTCCTGCCTGCTGACTGAGGCAGGTGCAGATTTTGGGGTAGGCAAACAAGCAATGGAGCCCCTTACTGCTTGGGGCCCTAGGTATGCACCTGCTTTGCCTACCCCAAAAGTTACCTCTGGACACTCCAGAGCTCAGCTGAAACATGGCCTTCCAGTTCAAAAACAGAAGTCGCTAGTTTGAGTCTACAAGGGAGCCTGAGCTGATCATGAGCAGAGCTACCCCAAGTATAACCAAGGCAGTGACACTGCCTGAATCTGCCGAGAGCCTGAGCCAACAGCTAAGGCAGGGAGCTGTCCCCACTGTAAGTGGTGCTGTAACGGTGGGCAGAACTGGCAAGAGGTGTATGGGGGTGGATCTGAGCACACTGCACTGCTATTGCCTGGTTCTCGGGGGTGGGCCCCCCCCCAGACACAGAAAATGGAGCATTCGTTAGTGGCCGCTCTGCTCTGCGCACAGCAGTCCCACACACGAGCTGAAATCTAACTAGACTCAGTAGGATTTACGGGCATTTAGTAAAGGGGTGAGGTCACCAGATTCCTAGTCCCTTTAATTAACTGGGGGTTGAAAGCCCAGTTTGCAAGTCTCTGGCTCGCTGGCCCTCTTTGCTGACTGAGCTTGATTTTGGAGGCGACCATGGTGCTCAGAAGGGTAATGGCAGCTGCCACTCCCACTGACACAGCATCTCTCAGTTCCTATGTCGCAAGGCTAGGCTCCAACACACAGCAGTCTCTGCTGGATCTTCAAGCATTATTAGTGGCTCTAATACCTTAGACCAGGGGCCTGCAACCTGTGGCTCTGGAGCCTTGTGTGGCTCTTTAGCTGCCCCCTTGCCACCAGGGGACCCTCTGGGCAGCCCACTCCTGGCTCTGGACCCCCACAATTACTGGGGACCCTGTGGAGTGGCCTCTTCTGGTTCTGGGCTCCCCTCCACCCCACAGGGAGACCATGTAGCAAGCCCCATGGCCCAGCTCCCCCCACCAAGAGGCTACACCCATTGCAGCTCTCAAAACACTTAACAAAAGGTTTTTTAAATGACTCTTCTTATCTTTTGGGTTGCCACCCCCTGCCCTAGACCTACTCCCTTGCCGGAGCTAAGGATAGAACTAGGGGTCCTGGCTCCCAGGGTCCGCTGCACTATCCCCCCAGACCTCACTCCCCTTCTACAGCTGGGGATAAACCCAGGAGTCCTGGCTCCTAGCTCACTGCACCAATCACCAGGCAATGCTTTTGCCCTTTTCCACCCATACCATTGAGACAATAAATGCATCTAACAAAGACATCTAAGCCCCACTCTCTTTTGTCCCTTTCCTAAGATAACCCTCCCCTAATTTCCAGAGCTGCCAACTCAGCACAGCTGATGTCCCACCAGCTCATTACAGAGGGCTGGGTTTGACGGTAAGCAGACCTGAAAAAGCAGGAGACAAAAGCCATCCCCAGGGAAGCCTGCATTGCGTTGCGCTCCTGCAAAGGAGTGGCAGGAGGGCAAGTGTTAGATATTTCATCACTTCTCTTCTATGGTCTACAGAAAAACAGCTAGGCAGCTTCCCTGGGACTTGAAATTGGGGGTGTGGGGGGGTGGTTGGGGTGCTCACTAAATTGGTATAACACTTACTAGCTGACAATTGGGGGGTGTTGGGAAATTCAGAAGGGGTGTGGGGGGGTGGTAAGGAAATCTCTGCCACAGGCAACAACGCTCCTTTTTGGGACAGAATGGCTGATGGCACAAAGTGGACCCAGCTCACTGACACTCACGTTGGAAACAAGATGCAGGTTTTAAACAGGGAGGGGACCAAATGGGGAAAAACACAGACTCTTTTACTTGGAGCTCTATGGGGGGAAAGTGTAAGATAACAGCATACATCAGTAACATTGACATTAGGACTTGAACTGGTATAACTTCAATAGTTAAAAAGACCTGCACCCCTAACTGCCACAGTTATACTAGTACAAAATCTGTGCATAGTCCTGGCCTGCCCAGTCAGTGGTGAGGGGAAACTGAGGCACAAAGCAAGGAAATGGCTCGACCGGTGTCCAAGTCAGAACAGAACCTGTACCCTGCTAAACCCACTGCCTCAACACTGGGTGGTTCTCAAACATTTTGTTGGCACAGCTGTGTTAGTATGCAAAAGTCACCCACTACCTGATAGCTCTGCCATGGGAGTTGGGTGCCAAAATGCCTCTCTGTGCCTCAGTTGCCCACCTGTGAAATGAGCAGAACTGCCCTTCCTTGCCTCATAGGGCTGTGGGAAGGGAAATCCATTAAAGGCAGGGGTGGACAAAACTGGCTCACAATTAGGCACTGATGATTTTACGTTTGGTCACTGGCAGGTGCTCCTCCATTATATTGCTGCAGTGGAGCTACACAGACTGCTAAAACTGGTTGCTGTGGCAACCAGAAACTATTATTTGTCAAGGCCTGCATTAAGGCTAGGGAAGCACATGGCAATCTAGTGATGAAAGACCGTGTATAAGAAAAAGGGATGGTAATTATTCTATAGATCACACTACACAGACAGATGTTCCCTTCTGTGAATTATGGGAAGGCACTGGAACACTAACAGCACTTGGTCACAGCTAGCCCACAGCCACACTACACACCTCATCTCCATAGAGCCAACTTAGATTACCAGCACTCCCGAAGCAAATGAGGGCTTTGGATGCACAGGGGAATGGCATTCCAGGCAGTCCTGGTGCTATGACATGAGTTAGATTTGTGGTAGAGTCCCACTTTCACCAAGTGATCAGGGATGTCCCTCCAACATCCCACCAGCCCAGCATGTTTCAATCAGTTCCCGCGCCTTTCCTCGCTCCGCACAACACCTCATTCATTTTCACAAGAACACTGCCTGGGGAGGTGGACTCGCTCCTTCCTCTGGCAGCCTCACGGTGAATTTCAATCAGGCAGGCACATGGAGGTGGGGAGCAGGGTGACAGATGCATGTGTACACTGATGAGGACAACACATCTTAGGACCCCCATTGGCGAGCTCACGTGAAACAAACTGGAGCCATCCCTTCCTTCCCTCACACAGCTTCCTGCCTCAGGTTCCCTGCACCCCTTTTGCTGACACTGATCATTGGCTTGATCCTTCTGCTGCTCTGGGAACTGAAGTACTTGCAAGAGGTTGATGTGTTCATCAGGCCCAAGGCCAATGCTCTAAATGGAGCATTAATTAAACAAACAGGCACTGCATTTAAACCTCCCCCACCCTGTGATAAGTGGTTTTTGCTCTTCTTCTCTGGATTCCAGAAGCATCTGTAGCACTTGCCCAGAGCAGGATGCACTATTCCAGACAGGACCTCTCCAGAGCCGGGGTGAGAGTCAGTGCCACCCACAATGCCCACCCACTGTACTGCAAGGAGAAGTGTGGGGGCACTCACCTGTCCTTTCTGCTCACCCTCACCCAAGAGCTAAAGCAAGGGATTTGCAGGAGCCTGATTCAGAGAGGGAGAGTGCATGTCCTGATACTGGAATCTGCATGGGGACAGTGCAACCCCCAGAGACCCAATGTTTCTCAGATGCAACCAAAAGCAATTGTTCTGTGGCCATAACAGCCTCCATTACATGGGTGCAAACTGGACAATGCTCAGCTGTTCCTTCTGGCTGCATTGACTTGGTGTTTGCACTGCTGGCACACAGAGGCACCGAACAAACTGGTTTTCAAACTTAGGATTGGGACCGGATATCAGGTCACAGACCCTCAGATACTGGGTCACTGTGCCCCCTGCTGCCACCACCGAAAGACTGGAAAGCACTGCTCAAAGATGTCATTGTTGGGTCGCAAGCATGAATGATTTTTTTTCAACTGGGTCTGGGGAAAAAAGTTTGAAGACCCCTGCCCTACACCATGCAGCCCCCCAGGAGCAGTGAGCGCTGTCCGGGGTTCTCTGCTTGGTATCCCCTTCCGAAACTCTAGTTTTGAACCTGTAACCCTCACACCCGTCCCTGTTTTTTTCTTTAGTTGTCCCCCATCATCTTTTGGTGCCCAGAGCCACTTCCCCTTAGGCTGGGGGAAGGGTTTTAGAAGTAGGTGGGCTTACGCCCACCCATGACCTAGGTTCTTCAATAGGACCATGCGGCCTCCTCAGGGGCTCTGGGCACCACCTCTGGAGATGTGGGGGCTAACATGCACAGAGGCAGAACTCGGATCTCTGCAGGCGGCTGGTGAGCAATAGAGAAACAAGGTGGACTGGATGTTATATCTTTTAGTGGACCAGCTTCTGCTGGTGAGACAAGCTTCTGAGCTTGCACAGACCTCAGGAAGATAGAAAAAACATTACCTCCACCCCCTGGTCTCTCTATTATTGCAGCAGACAGTTTAGCAGAAATTCTCACCAAAATCAGTGTAGCAAGATAAATCAAGACGGACAAATAACCTTGTCTGAATAATGCCCCAAACCTGAATGATTAAAGCCCAAATCTACAGCAACCCTGTTGGAAAATGAGTGAAACCCAGTGCGAGCGCAGCCTGCAAGAATCCCACTAAAGCAGACTCATTAGCAGAGCTCTCGTGTTTCCAACACGCCTACTCCGCCCCCTGTAAGCCGGGGGCTGCGAGATCTAACACTGGAAAGGTGCGAAGTGTTAACAGCCCAGTCCCTTCTTACGGATGAAGTGGGAACAGCCCAGCCCTGCTCCCCGGATCGTGCTGCATTTTAGAAGGTGGGATGGATCTGCAGGCCTGATTTGTCTTGTGTCAAGTCAACCTTGGTGCCTGGTTGCCACCTCCAGAGGGAAATGCTGTGCTGAGCGCCTCCTTCTGCAATGACAGGAAACTCAGATAATTTCTGTCACTCCTAAGGCAGGTTTCCATTGAAAAACACACCCAAAGATGCTTTATAAATAAGGACCAGTGGTGGTGGGATGCCGCAACCAGGCAGCTGCTTATACAGCGACACCTCACCGGACACAGCAATGCAGCTGCTTCTGGGGTGCAACAGATGGTTATACAAGGGTCCCTCCCTGGTGCTGCTGAGATGCAATTGTTTTTGGAGAAGGGAAGCTATTTACACAAGGGACCCCTGGCCTGGCACACTGCTGAGATGCCTTTGGCATCCGGGCCGAGCTACAACAGCTGTTTGTTAGACGGCCAGGGTGGCAAGCTGGTTCTGTTTATTTGCCCCTGGTTTCTTGAGACTTGAGCAGAGCTGGGGAGGAGGAGGAGGACCCCATCTCTCTATGGGGGAAGGACTGAGGGAGGGCTCCTGGGGGAAAGGGGACCCTTGGTCTCTGTGAGGGGGAAACAGGAAGGAGGGTTTCGTGGGGGAGGAGGCCTGGGAAATTTTTTGAGGGACCTGGATTTCAGTGTGGAGAGGGGCTGGGGACAGGGCCCTGTGGGAGAAGGGGGCCCTGGGTCTCTGGGGGGGACCCCGATTTCAGTGGGGGGAGGGGCTAGGAACATGGCCCTGCGGGTGCAGGCTCTCTGTGGGGGAGGGGTTGGGGCCCTAACGAGGCCCCCACTTCTCTGTGGGGGACCCAGCGTTCAGTGGCGATGGGGTCGGGGTCTGATGGGCGACCCAGGTCTCTGGGCTAGGGGCAGGGCTCGAGGCTATTTTTTGGCGGGAACGGCGGTTGATGACGTCGCGCCCACCTGTCGGCTCACGTGCTCGCCCGGGCGGGCGCGACGGGGCTCTTTCGCGCCTCCAGAGCCCGGCGCATGCGCACTAAAAATACCTGCCGAGCCAGCGCGCGCCAATAGCGCATGCGCAAGGGGAAGCAAGCCGGGAACGCGGGAGGCACAGGCTCGCGCGCACAGCCGCTTGCACGCGGGGTGCTAGCGCATGCGCAGTGGCGAATCAGGAAAGGGGGGGTCAACGGCGCAGGCGCGGCGGCGAAGAACGCGACGGAGTGGGACGGCCTGCGGCAGTTGGCGCTTGCGTACTGCGTTCCGCCGGCGCTGCCCCGCTGACAGGCCAGCGGCGTGAGAGGAGCGGGGCCTGATGGCGGCCGGGGCCGGGGGCAGGAAGCCCGGCTCCCCGCGGGACGCCGAGTCCGAGGTCTGGTCGCGCCGCGTCAGGGAGCTGGTGGGCTCCGGCCCCGGCAACCGCCTCTGCTTCGAGTGCGGCCAGCGCGGGGTCACCTACGTGGACATCACGCTGGGCAGCTTCGTCTGCACGGGCTGCTCCGGGGCGCTGTGAGTCAGGGGGCGGGGCCTGCGCGGGCGCGCGCGCCTGGGATTTAGCCGCGCGTGAGCGAGGGGGCGGGGCCTGAGCGGGCGTTCTAAGTGGGCGGGGTTACGGCCCGGGCTGGGGGCACGTGCGCTGCGGGGCGGGGCGGGGCTGTGGCTGAGGGGGCGGGGCCAGGGGTGGGTGTCTTGGGGTGCGGTGGGGGAGGGGCCCGGTTGCACCCCATTCCCCTCCCTGCAGCTCAGAGCTGTGGGGCACCATCCTGCCCTGCCTTACAGGGGGGTCCCCCTTGCCCCGCGCCCCCAGCTGTCAGCTGGTCAGGGTGTTCTACCACTTCAGCGAGCACCCCGACTCCGCCTGCACTCCCCCCACTTTCCAGTCCTGGGGAAGCTGCCGGTTGCTCCCCGTGGGGTGGGGCCTCCCCGACTTGCGCCCCCCCCAGGGCCTGTCTGGAAGTGGCACCGTGAAATGTGCCGGTGCAGAAGTTCCCAGCGTGGTGCGAGCCCCTGGCCACCCCCTGAAACGCTGCCCCAGGGAAGGCAGTGCAGCCTGCAAAGGGCTTGCTGAATATTTCATTAACGTCTGTTTAATAATGCATCGCGACCAGCAGAAATTCCTCTGTGTCAGCAATGATGGGGGCAGCACCAGGGCACTGCGCACCTTGGGACTTCCTCGGCCACAGCCTGATTCTCTTTGAGCATGGGTTGTAGAAGTCAGGACTCCTGGGTTCTCTTCCCAGCTCAAGGGGGAGTGGGGCCTAGTGATTAGAGCGGTGGAAAGGAAAGCCAGGAAGCCTGGAGTCTGCCCCCAGCTCTGGGAGGGGAGAGGGGCCTAGTGCTTGTGGGAAGGGAACTAGGATGCCTGGGTTCTGGCCCGACTCTGGTTGGGGAGGGGTCCTCCCAGTGCCAGACTCCTGCTGGCTCCTAATGTCTGCAGGAAAGGCAGATCTGTGATTCGCTTTGTTTTTGTTGCAGTCGGGGGCTGAACCCCCCACATCGTGTTAAGTCCATTTCCATGACGACCTTCACTGAGCCTGAGGTGCTGTTCCTACAGTCCCGTGGCAATGAGGTAAGCGGGTGAAGAGGGCGTATGTTATGCTAATGCCAACATTGACGCCCCATTTTACGCAGAACCGAGGGCTGCTGGCTCCCACCCCCTCCCCTCTGATCCCCCTCCTCTCCCCGAGCCAGGGAGTGAGCTCCAAGCCTCCTTTCTCCAACAAAGGCTTGCTCCCACTAGGCCTGCCGGAAGGTTTGGCTGGGCTCCTTTGATCCTCGCACATCACTGCTCCCGGACTCCAGGGACCCGCAGAAACTGAAAGAGTTCTTGCAGGAGAAATACGAGAAGAAGCGCTGGTAAAAGCGGGTCAGCGGCTGGGTGGGGCAAGCAGGCAGTCCCTGGGTCCTAGCCACGTGCTGGTGCCCAGGTGCCAATGGTGGGCTCCAAGCACTGATCCCGTCTGCAGATTAGTCCTCAGCCCCAAAGGGAAGGTCACTAAAAATGACCCCCTTCCCCTCCCAGAACTGGGAATAGACCCCAGGAGTCCTGGCTGCAAATCCTGCCACTTGCTCTGACCCACCAGACTACCCTACCCAAAGCTGGATATCGAACCCAGGAGTCCTGGCTACCCACATCCTGCTGACATCTGTATTTTTGTAAGCCAGAAAGCATCTCTAACAGTGGTAGCAGGGTGCAGTTTTCTCTGCAGCTCAACTGCTGCTGGTAATGTGTCTTTCTGGCTCCCCTTCAGGTACATCTCACCGGATGAAACCAAGAGCTCCACCTCTGTGACCAGCCAAAGCTCAGCCCCAGAGGTGAAGCCCCAGCAGATGCTTCTAGGGGACTCTGGGCCGTTGCTCGCAGCTGCTGGATCCAGTCGGGTAAGTCGGGCTGTGGCTCTGAGAGGGGAATGGGATTAGTGGGTTAGGGTTGGGGGGGCTGGGAGCCAGGACTCCTGGGCTCGCACCCTGGTTCTGGGAGGGGAGTGGGGTCTGCTGGGTTAGAGTTGGGGGGGGGGGGCTGCGTTAGGTGCTGGAGGCCAGGATGCCTGGGTCCCAGGTCTGTTACCAGTTGTGTGTCTCAGACCGTGGGCCAGCCCCGCCTGTCGCAGCAGCGTACCCCCCAGCCAGCCAAGAAAGCCAGCACGGACCTCCTGGCAGACATAGGAGGGGACCCTTTCGCCGCTCCTCAGCCGGCACCCGCCTTCGCCATGTTCCCTGCCTTTGTGGGTGAGTACGGGGGGCAGGGCAGTTGCGGGGTCAGCTGCGCTCTTCCACCCCTCCCTATGCCATGCAGGACTGAGCTGTGGCCTCCATGTGGTGAAACCAGGTAGTTCAGGCAGGGAGCCCCCAAGCTGGAAGGCTAGGTGGGCGCTGATTACGATAGGGCCCTGAGCTAGCGAGGGCCTTGTGTGGTGATACGAGGTGATGCAGGCTAGGAGCTGGCTGTCGGGGGAGCCCTGACCTAAATGACATCCCCTGCCCAGTGGTGTTAGTGCAGTGGGAGCTGATTGAGCTAGAGAGACCCCGAGTGGGACCAGGTAGCGCATGCTGGGATCTCTGGAACTAAGAGCTGAGCACTGTGTCTGTTCAGTGAGGAATCCTCTCTGTTCTCCTGTCTCCTGCACTCCAAGGGATGCTGGGGTAGGGAGGGGGTGTCTGGGCTCCCCACAAGCCCAGCTGGAGTCTGCATCTTGCCCAGGATCCCCTCCTCTTTGAGCATCACCTGGGACTTTGGGAGCAGCCGGCCACCTCACCACTCCCCTGATGTTCTCCCCAGGCCAGGCTCCTGCCCACGCTTCGTTTGCCAATTTTGATACCTTTGGGTCCAGCCCAGTAGCATCAGTGCCATTCCACACCCAGCCAGCAGCCACAGGTAATGCCCAGAGCTTCCTTGGAGCAGGAGGGACGCTGAACGGGAATTGGAGAGGGGTTACTGATGGGGCTGGGAGTGCTCCTGCATTCTCTCCCTGGCTCAGGAGCATATGCAGGCCCTCAGTTTGCTTCAGCTGAGTTTGACAAGTTCCCAGTAAGAACTGGGACTGCACTGGTGCATGGTTGCCACATGTGGGGATCCCTTTGCTCCAGTGGGTGGATATTTCTGGGGCGCTGTACCCGTCACCTGCTCCCAAGGCCTGGGGTCTGCCCAGCTCTGTGGGGATGCGTGGGGCTTGTCTATGATGTGTTTAACCCTTTCCTCTCTGCTTCCTGTTCCCAGCCAGCCAGCCAGTCCTGGGCAGTTACGGCTTTGGTGAGATTCTGACCCTGGTTCGCTTTTCCCTTGTGGTGCTAGACTGAGGAACCAGGACTCCTGAGTTCTTTCCCCAGCTCAGGGAGGGGAGTCGGGCCTAATGGGTTAGAGCGGTGAGAACTGGGAGCCGAGATGCCTGGGTTCTATCCAGAGCTTGTGGCATTCGCCGCAGGAACAGGGGTTAAAAAAATTAATGTTGTTTTACCTGAGAGTTACCATGGGACCTGTCAAAGCTAATGTAGCTTTCCAGGCTTGCATTATCACCTGAGATGAGCAGTAGGGCCAGCACAGGGAAGGAGACCAGGGGATTCTCCCAGGGCGACCTGGAGGCTGCACTCCCGGCACTCCCCAGCACTGGAGGGAGGGGGTGAGGTGGGATGACCATGCTGTTCCCTTCTGTGCCAGCAGGGGGTGCCCCGGTCAGCAGCTTTGGCGCCTCGCCCTCCAGTCACCCCAGCGGTGGGATCTCGGAGATGGGCGGTGTGCCCAGCAGGTACCGTATTAACCCCTGGCAGGGAGGCCCTAGGTGTATAGCGCCACCCTCTGCTGGTGGGGTTAGAGCTGTGCGCTCCCCACCCACTCCCCCACCAGCCCCAAGTGGGTTTCACTGACTCCATCTCTCTTCTCCGCAGCTTCTTCGGGACCATGAGCCAGCCCCTGGCCCCACCAAGCTCTGCGCCTGCCTACGGGGGTAGGTGGGTTTTGCTTGGGCCCTTGGGGCTCTAGCTCCCATACCCAGCCAGTAGCAATGATTCCTCTCTCCGTGCCGCCCTCTCTTCCAGCCTACACCAACCCCTTCGCCACGCCTGCCGCCCAGCCTGCCCGGCCTTCCACCAACCCCTTCCAGCCCAATGGCACGACACCAGGTAACCCACCTGTGAGAGCGGCTCCACTGGTGGCCAAGTTTGGGGCATGCTGTCACCCCCGCTCTGGGCGAGGGGGGAGGACTAGTGGTTGGGGGTGGGGGGCTGGGAGCCAGGACTCCTGGGTTCTGTTCCTCACCGTGGAGGGGGCGGGGTCTGGTGGTTGATGAGGGAGTGGTGGGAGCCAATCCCTGACTCATGAATTCCCTCCCCAGGTGGGGGGGGGGTACTGGGAGCCAGGACTGCTGGGTTCTCTGTGTTGAGCTCTTCTCTCCCCCTGCAGGTTCCACTTTTGATGGGTTTACTGCAACCAAAACGGGGCAGCCGGTTGGGATCTCCACCAATCCCTTCATGGTGAGGAGCAGCCCATTCCTGTTGCCTGCCATGGTTTTAGGGCAGAGCCACTTTGCTGACTCTCCTGGTTGCCCACATCAGATCTGCCCCATCGCTGGCCCTCAAAGCACCCTCCTGGCTGATTTCTGCTCTCCCGGGGGGGCAGTGCCCCGCTCCCTCTTCACTGTGGGGCCTAGGCTGAAAAGCAGCCTTGATTTGGGGTCTGCACTGGGTCTGGGAGCATGGGTCAGGGCTCTGATGGATGCTGGGAGGTTGGAGAGTCTGCAGATACGTCTGTCTGTCTGACACCCCATGTGTCCTGCTTTCTTTCCCTCCAGACGGCCGCTCCATCGCCACCTTTTGTCATCAAGCATCCAGCCACCAACCCTTTCTTATAGCGATGCGCCCAGATGGCCCAGCTGGGGGCCCCTGCTGCCCTGCTTTGGGCTTTTCTTGTCCAGGGTGGGCAGGCTGCTACAGCGACAGACCCTCACCCCCACCAGCTTCTGCCTGCGGACCCCCAACGCTGCGGGGACATGCTGGATGGAGTGCTTAACTGCTGCACCAGCTTCTGAGGCACCATGCTGTGGGAGAGCTGGCCCTTTGCGAAGTGTAGGGCCCAGCCCCTGGCCATTCAAGGACTAGGAGTCTAGGTGGGGATTTTTAAGCAGGGCAGCGGCAGTGCACACCGGGGGGAGGGGGCGTTTGGGGGTTGGCCCTTCAGAAGGGTTCGGGATCCTGCCTTCATGTAAATGGAGCCTTGTAGTCCAGCTGTGACCTCAGTGGGAGCTGAAGGCCGGGATCAGTGCATACTGGGAAAGGCTGACCTCTGCTGGTCAAGACTGGGCTCTAGCCGCACCCTACTCTCGGGAGTTTCTCCCTTGCTGGACCCACTGAGGTGCAGCCCTGCCTGCTCTTAATGGGGGGGGAACGAGGAGTCCTGGCCCCCAGCCCGCCCCCATGGAGCCAGGGGTAGAACCCAAACTCCTGGCTCCTCCATTTGCCAGTCTTTTCAGCCAGACCCTTGGCCAGCATCTCTGTTCCCAGGGCTCCCCTAACTTGCTGCTGAAACTAGAGTAGTCCCAACCCCCCTATAACCAACTAGCTTCCCTCTGGGGGGAGATCACCCCCCAGCCTGCTATGTAACCTCTCACTGCTGCTCTGGACAGGTATTGTCCTGCCCACCCCACACCCCTGCTGATTGGGGTGGGGGAGATGTTTTGTATGCTCCCCCCTGCGTTCTGATTTCCCACCGCCCCCCCAAAAGACCCCAAGTCAGGGCCTATGCTGGCAGTGTTTGCCAGAAAGAAATGTGAAGGATCTTTCTATGAGCGAGAGAAGTGGTTTTTTTGTGCTGGAAAAAGTTCTTGCTGCTGCTCTATAAAAATCTATATTGGACCTTTGCTGCTGCTGCCTGTGCTCTCTGAGGATGGGAACTGGGGCCCCAGCTCCACCTGCAGTGGGCGCTGGGAAGACGTGCCATGTTCGGCACCAAATCTAGCTATCCCTGCCCCGTTAGCCCACAAGCACTTGCCTTTTGTGTCTGCTGTGCAGGTGCGTGTGAGCGTGCTGCTGAAGCTGTTTGGGGCTGGCATGAGGCCATGTGCACTTGTGATCCCACACGCTAACACCCGCACGAGTGCTGGCAATCCTGGGGGCAGAGTTTGTATGCAAACATCCTGGCCTAGACACACCCGGAGGATCTCCCCCACTCCTGCTTTTGTGGGTGTTTGCAGTCAGTTACATGTGGGCACTTGTGAGCCTTCAGTGGTGCCACTGTGAGGGTGAGGTGAGTCTGGCTGTGCTCTCCCCATGAACATTTGTCTGTTAACGCTCTTACACACACATGTGACCCCGCATGAGTGCTGCTGTGATCTCACACTTACACTCCTAGTCCTGTGTATTGTGTGCTCAGTCGTGCTCCTGTGTGTGGCACTCCTCCCTTGCATGGCTGAGTTTGCACAGCTGCTCTCTCCCAGTTTTTGGCTCTGCATATTTACAGTACCTCTCACACATCTCTCCCCTACATGTGGCTGTCAGTTTTACATGCTTTCCTTGCACATTTTTCTCTCCTGTATGCCCCCTCTGGCTTTCCATGGTGCTCCCAAGTCCCCTCAGGCATGTGGCACGCTCACAACCAGATCTCCTCTGCTGCCCACATGCCCACCCCCTGCTCTACATTAGCAGCCGCTGCGCTGCCGACTGTCCCCCCCAGGGCCTAGCGCCAGCGTTGCCCTGGGCTGTGCTCTGGCCCAGCTCACCAACTGCTGCACAATCTCCATGGGCAGAAGCGGGCTTGGGGCAATGCTGGCTCTCACATGGCGAGGAAGAGCATGCAGCCCTCCAGGACCTGACCCACAGCTGGTGCAGTCCAGTGTCCACTGTGGCTTTCAGTGCGCCATGTCGGCCTTTTCATCCCCATGAGTCTCCTCTGCTCTGTCCATGAGGGGTGCTTTCTGCCACCTAACTCAGCCAACCAGTCCTCCCACCCAGACCCAGATCAGAGCCGGCACCCCCTCCAGGGGAATGACCCTGGGCTCCTGGAAACAGATTTGCCGCAAAGCAGCTGTGTGGGCCCAGCTGCTCCAGCAGGGCCTGTTTACCTACAAACAGCAGAGGTGGGCACGCGAGTGTCAACAAGCAGCAGGATGGGGTTGACAAAACAGCTCTGGGAGGCAAAACATGGGCTGGGGCCCAGCCAGGTGTGTCCAGGCTGGGCCTGGCAGTGAAAGGCACAGAAAGGGGGGGGGGGGCTCTCAGCCAACGTCTGCTGGGCCAGGCTCCCTGCTGTTGGTGAGGGGCCTTGTGGACCCCAAATCCAAGGGGCAGCACCAAGTGTCGTATGCCCGGGTGTAGCCCCTCTTTCCTGCAAGGGACAAGCACAAAGGCTGACAGCTCCGACTACCTGAGGGTGGGGATCAGCAAAGAAAGCGGGCCAGGGAGAAAACCCAGAAGTCCTGGCTCTGAGTTCTCCATGCAACCTTCCCTAGACCCCACTCAGCCCCAGGAAGAGAACCCAGGAGTCCAGACTCCCCTTCTGCTCTGACCCCCCAAGCCCTCTCTACCCAACCAGCGGTGGGGCGAGAACCCAGGGGTCCTGCCTCCCAGCTCCACCCCAGCACTAGTGCCCCCCAGCCCCATACCGCCATCACTGACTCTGGCATCCTTGGCTCCGTGGGGCCCCCTGGTGGTCTGGGTCGAACGCTGCGGTGCCCTCACAGGTGGTGGGAGCGTGGTGTAGCCAGCCCGAGGGGCAGGGTGGCGAGAGCCATGCCCACCAGCATGCCGGACACATGGCCCGAGAGGGAGCTCCTAAGGGGAGAAGGGGGTTAGAAGGGGGATATGGGGGGGCAATGTCCCCTGCAGAGCCCCGCCCGCCCCCTGCAGTGCAGCGCTCCCCATTACCCACCTGGGGTACAGGAGACCCAGGGCAAAGCACTGGACCAGGCACAGCCATTTAGTCGTTATGGTGATGCTGTCCAGGGTTACTATGGTGACGGGCGCTAGGCAACCTTCCATGGCTTCCAAAGAGAAGATGACCCCTAGGGGAGGGGAGTGGACACGTGGGACCGGAGCCCTGGACAGGAGGGGGGGCCTGGTGGGCCAGAGTGGGGCGGGTTGGGAGCCAGGACACCTGGGTTCTCGCCTGGCCTGGAAGGGGTGAGGCCGGGTGGGTCGGAGCAGGGGCCCGGGCGCAAGGACACCAGGGTCCCTAGCTCGCAGGGCGCCAGCTCCCTACCTGAGAAGCCCACAGCACAGTGCTCTCGGCGCTGGGTGTCCCTCAGGATGGCCGCCAGCCCTGCATTCAGCCCCAGATGCATCAGCCCCCCCAACAGTGTCATGGCCCCCAGCAGCCAAGCTGCCCAGGCACTGCCCACCCTCTCTTCCAGGCTGCGCCCCAGCCATAAAAGTGCCCCCATGTTCAGGCCCAGGTGCCCCCAGCCCAGGTGGTGGAAGGGAGCCAGCAGGAGGCGCCACCACTGGCCCAGGGCCCAGACACCCTGGACGCTGAGACAGGTGCTTTCAGGGGGGGCCAGGGGGCGGAGGTGGAGACCCACGTTCAGGGCAACCAGGAGCAGAGTAACGAGGGGCAGCCTGAGCACAGACATGTCCTGGGGGTGCCAGGCCAGAGGGCAGAAAGGGGTGTCTCTGGGGTTTGGGGGGGCTCAGGGCTGGGAAGAGAGGGGGCAGCGGGTCTAGTGCAGGCCTTTTATGAGGTCGGTGCTGATGTACAGCGGGGATGGTCACTGGAGAAAGGGAGGGGGCTGCTCCAGGGGTGGTTCCCCCCTAACTGTTTACCTCACCTGGAGCTAAGAATAAACCTCGGGCTTGGGCGATTCTGGGAAACTGGCGTCGAGACCTTCCATGAACTGCACAGTGCGGGGATTGGGGGCGGGCGAACAGACCCAGGTCGGGCTGGCAGATGTGGGGGTTAGCGGGCTGGGGGCTGAGCTAGCAGGGTCTGTGGGGCAGGCAAGAGCGACAACAGCTGAGCTGAGGGCAGGGCTGGCTGGCAGCGGCTGTTGTTCGGGGGTGAGGGGCACTGACAGGACTGGTTTTGGGGGAGCCCAGAGCCAGGCTGGCAGGGATGAGGGGCACCAGCATTCTAGCCCCCCCACCCCTGACCTCCACAGCTGTTTACAGCTGGCTCAAGGACAGTGGCCGATGGCTATCTGTCTGTCTATCAGGGTGGCTCACAGGACCCAGCTGTGCTCAGCAATAACAAATCCTCCGTCTGGGCTGCATTATTTACTATAAACTCTCCCCTGCTAGCTCAGCCCTGGGCTCCCCCCAGCTTGGCTGGTGCCCCTTACTTCTGACCCACAGTGCCTTGAAGGTGGTTTGCCAGCGTGGCAGGGTGCAGGTCACCTGCTCTGACCCTCAGGGCCGTTCTTGAATTGCTTCTTAAACCCAAGGATCGTTAGAGTTTGCAGAGCTGAGATAAGGGGGCTGGGGGGCTGGTGCACTAGATACAGGCCCACCCTGTCTTCTCCCCTTCCCCCCCCCAGGCAAGGCCTCTCCCTGATGGGCTGGGACAACAGGGGGCAGGAGGGCGGGAGTGAGGGCTGAGCTAGCAGGGGCTGTGGGTCAGGAGCGAGGAACATGATTGGGGTGATGGGCACTGTTCGTTGGATGTCCGGCTGTCTGATCACTACAGCCTCCCCACCAATCCCCTCAGACACATTGTGACACCCCTGCCCCCCAGACACACCAAGGTGTGGGCCTGTGTGCCAGGCTGCAACCCTCCTAGCCCCCCCATAGGCATCACTGCCCCTCACATACCATCCTTCAGCCCCGGTGCCAGGCACCTCCCAGGCTTCAGAGCTTTCCACGTGGCTTGTCAGCTCTTTGGTGCAGGATCCAGCTCTTTGTTCTGGGTTTTTGCAGCACCATGGGCCAGATCCAGGATGCCAGTTCCCAGGGCCTACAACACAATCAACCCCCCCCCCACCGGTCTCTCACAATTAGTCTTGCACCAGCGCCCTGACACCCCCCCAGCATGTGTTGCCAGCCAAGCGGTGATACCAATACTCAACCACGTTTGCCCCTGGGACAGATGTCTGGGCCCACAACCCCTGGGCAGACACCCTGTGCAGTCACCTGCCTGCCTGGTTGCATGATCGCATGCTGGCCAACACCCATGCTCACCGGTGCTGAGTGCATGGCTGTGAATGAACCTTGCCCCCATAGCTCCACTAGTATGAACCACACTATCACATTCACACATGGCCACATGATTCCACACAAGGGTGCCTCCACGCAATCATTTACACAATCGTATTCACGCATGGCCACATGACCATAGCCACGCATGGCCACACCATCATACAGACATGATCATTTCCATGCATGCCCACCCCATTGCACGCACGATTGCACCCACACACACGGCCTCACAATCACACACGATTGCATCCATACACAGTCACACAATCAGACATGAACGTATCCATACATGACAACACAAACATCCACCCCACCCCACCCATGCATGGTCACAAACGGCACCCACGATCGTATCCACACACGGCCACGCAACTGCACACACAACCACTCCCATGCACAGCCACACGACTGCACATGATAGCATCCACGCATGGCCCCACGAACTGTCACCCTCGCCCTCAGGCGTGCACTCTGGGTGCAGCAGACACACTAGCAGCACAATGATGGCCTCACACACCCATCCCTCACGCACTTGCACGTGCAAACCCCCCACTCAGTGCCCCCCCCCAGTTTGGGGCGCCCCGCACACCTGGCAGCGCCCCCCCCGCACAACGAGCTCCGGGGAGAAGCTCCGGGAGGGCAGCGGGGAAGAAGGGGTTAAGTGGGCGGGTGCCCACGCCGCAGCTGATTGGCTGGAGGACGCTCACGTCTGCCCGTCAGAGGCCAATCCCGCGTTTCCATTGGCGGAGGCCGCGGGAGCCAGAGCCGCGTGGCCGGGCGCTGGGGAGGGGCGGGGGGACCGTGCGCGGGCGCCGAGATGCAGCTACTTCTGGGGCGGAGCGGCTGGTTTCTGCGCGGCCAGCCGTGGGGCGGGGGCCGGTTCCCGGGGCTGTGGGCTCCTGGCCCGGCCCCAGGATGCGGCCAGCTCTGGGGTGGGGCAGCGGAGCCCCTGGGGCGCAGCTGCAGCCAGCTGTGGGGCGGGGTGTCGCGCCCCCAGAGAGGGACCCCGAGGTCACCCCGCCAGCGGGGCCGGACTCCTGGGTCCTCCGCTTGCTGGCGAAGCTAACGGGGCGCTGCTGGCGGGAGGCGTGTGGCCCCGGCGCGCAGGGATTTGGGGGCTGGTTGGGGGGCTGAAGGCGGGGCGCCCCTTAGCCCCCCCGGGAAGGGCCCTAGGGTGGGGGGTGAGGAGCTCGGCCCGCCGGCTGCTGGCCCTTTAAAGCTCCCCCCAACGGGGGAGTCGGCCCCCCACCCCCGGGACCATCAATCACCGTCCCCCGCAGCCACACGTGGGGCCGGGGCGGTGCATGGGGGCGGCCCGAGGGGGTCTCCGGGGGGAGAAATCGCCGCAAGCCGCCGGGAGCCTGGATGCAGCGCGGGGTCCCCCCGGTTTGTTTCCTGCACCTGCCGGCCCCGAAATGCGGCCCCCAAACCCCTGGCACGAGCCCCCCCTTTTCCTCTGCGAGCTGCCAAGCCGGGGAGCGTGAAATCGCCGCCGCCAGCCTCCCTGCTCGGGTTCAGGTGCGCCAGGGAGCTGCAAAGCGCTTCTGCCCCGCGGAAATCCCGACCCTCCCTGCAACTTTTTTTGGCGCCCCCGCCCCAGCCCGCCTCCTCCCGCCGGCGGGGTTTGGAGCCCAGCCCTACCTTCAAAGTCGCCGTTTTTCGGTGCCTTAAAACCTCCTTCGCCCCCCCACCCTTTGATTTTTTAAAACATCAGCAGAGTGGAATATAAATAGCTGCTTCCATGTTATAACTGGTTTGGCAAATCCTGTTCCCCTCCCTTTAATTTTTCCCTTTCCTTGTTTGCATTTAAAACTAGGCTGTGGCTTTCTGTGTGTGACAATGTCCCTCTTATGCAAAAAAATATGAAGAGCCCTCCTTCATTTCTCGGGGCTTTCAAAAATCTCCCCTTTCTGCTTTAGAGGCGCTGCCATTTGTGATGCCCGGGCGAAGTCCGCGTTTGTGACTGGGGGGGGAAAGGCTGTGACCCAAACTTTTGCCTGTGGAAACCTCCAGTGAGCAGACAGCCGTTGGCAGATGGGCAGACTTTTATTTGCAACAGGAATCGTCGCCGATCTCCTTTTCCAATGCACAACGTCAGGCTCGGTTGGTTTTTTTCCCCTTAATTTTCTGAACTGGCTTCCAATTTTGCACCAGAAGGGCCTAGAAAACCGCACAGGAAAAAAAGGCGGATGATTTACTTCACTTCTCTTCATGTGATTTCTATTAAAATCAAACCCGGAGCCGATTGCAAAAGAAGAAACTCGAATTCTTATCCTAGTGCAAACAAGATTGTCGTGGGCCAGCTAGGGCCTACCAGGGTGCACAGTTGCACCTCTCCAAAGCTGCTTTTGAAGTGGTGCAAATTTGCAGACACTTTATTTGCAGTCCAGCTAGACTTTGCAGAGACATTTTATTTGCACTCAGCAAGACTTTGCTCTTCTCCTTGGCGTGGCTTAACTTGGGCAACCATAGAGGCAATTCATCCGAGATCCCGGGAAGGGGGGGGGGGTGTCACAAATCGCACCGCCTGCCAGGCGCTCCGCGGTGACTTTGGAGCGTGTGGCTGGGCAGGACGCAGGAGGAGGAGGAACGTTTGCAGCAGCGTGAAATTGTTTGTCCCTCGACGTTCACAGGCCCCTGGAAAGGACCGTCTCCGTCTGTGGCACCGTGCGACGCGGCAGGGCTCACCGCACTAGATCTCTGCCCTTTCCAGGACCCAAGCACTGTTGCAAAAATTGGGGGGTAATTTTTTTAACAGTGGGTGCTCTTAAGAAAGACAGCGTCGCCTGCCCTTCTGCCTCCTGCAAAAGTGGCTGGAATGAACGCCAGGGCAGAAGATTAGATGGGCGCAAAGGAGTGCGGCCCTCCAAAAGAGGCACCACGGGGAAAAGCAAGGGAAGGTGAGCGCTGAATTGTGCCCTGAAATAGGTGATATAACCCAGGCCCCCTCCCTTCTTGGCTGCATTGCAATTGAAGATGGGGAGGAGCAGGGGTTAATTCTCCCCACGGACGCGGTGTGTGGGGCCATGGAGGGTGACCCCCTGTTGGCTGACGTCCGGCTCTGCGGGCACCTGCGCAAGCAGAAGTCACAGCGGCGCCGGTTCTTCGCGCTGCGGGCGCCCAGCGAGCGGGGCCCGGCCCGGCTGGAGTGGTACGAGAGCGAGAAGAAGTTCCGGGCGGGGGGCGCCCGGCCCAAGCGCACCTTCCCCCTGACAGGCGCCCTCAACATCCACAAGCGGGCCGATGCCCGGCACCGGCACCTCATCGTGCTGTATGGGCGCGATGGCACCTTTGGGCTGGCCGCCGACAGCGCTGAAGAGCAGCAGGCCTGGTACACAGCCATGATGGAGCTGCACGCCCAGGGTGAGGGCATGGGGGGCAGGGTGGGGGGGTGAGCTGTTTGGGGGGTGGGGCAGGCTGGCACATGGTTAGGGTGGAGCAGCCCAGGTATCCCGGCTTCCAGACTGCCCCGCTCCAACTTATCAGACCCTCTTTCCCTCCCAGAGCCAGGGAGAGAACCCAGGAGTCCTGGCTCCCCGTCCCTCCTGCTCTAACCACTAGCCTCACGTCCCTCCCAGCACCAGGGAAAGAGCCCAGGAGTCCTGGCTCCCAGCTCCCACATTTTAATCACTGCCCCCTCCCTGGCCCAGCACTGGGGAAGGAACCCAGGCATCCAGGGCCAGACCCTGTGGAATTTTTGGCCTCTGTTGCATTTGGCACCGGCTGCTCTCGGGCAAAGTTTGCTCCTTCCCCTGGGTGAATCGTCCTGGCGCTGGGACACGCTGTGCCTGGCGGGCGAGGAGCCGTGGGGAGGGGGGGTGATTTGGCGCATGTCCACGGCTGCTGTTTGGAACCGGATTGGGGCTTTTTCATCCGCTGGTGGGGCTGCGGTTTCCTTGGGCCAGGGCAGGGAGATGGAGCAGCCTTAGATTTGGGAAGTGGAACCCAGGAATCGCGGCTTCCTAGCTGGCTGTGCTCTGAGCACTGCCCTCACTACCTCCCGGGGCCAGGGGGACAACCCAGGTGTCACACAGCCCATCCCCTGCCCCCTTGTCTTGGGGGAGCAGTGGTTAGAGCGGGGGGGGCCTGGGAACCAGCACCCCTAGGTTCTCACCTTAGCTCTGTGAAGGGAGTGTGGGCTAGTGGTTAGAGCTGGGGGGTGGGTGGCCTGGGAGGCAGGACTCCGGGGTTCTCTCTCTTGATCTGGGAGGGGAATATGCCGGGAAAGCTCATTGCTTAAATATTCAGTTCTGTTCCCAGCTGCCCAAATAACCTTAACCTCACCCCCCATCATTTCCCAGCATCCTGGCATGGCTGTTGCCTCCCTCCACCTCCTCCCTCTGTCCACATGGCAACAGTCAGTCGCCAGGGTGACGTCCATGGTTGCCATGGCACTGGGATGTTTGGGTCTGTTTATCCCTTGGTCCTGCCCTCCCACCTGTTCCCCCCTCCACCTTCCGCTCACCTTCCACTTCTGCCATTCCCCAGCCTTGAACCTGTATCCAGGCGCTGCTGCAGCTCAGCAACCAGCCGGGCCACCCCAGAGCTGGTTGCATCTCAGTGCCGAATGAGAGGTCGTCACGTACCCAGCTGCCCCAGCCTAGAGGTGGCTGCATCACTGTGCTGAGCGAGCGGTCCTCGCGTAACCAGCCACCCCGCCGCAGAGCCAAGCACAGTCTCTGGCCTCTGCTTCCATCCCCAGAGCCAGCCGTGTTCTCCTCCCCAAGTAATCGTCTCCTTCCCTTCCCACAGGCCAGCCACAGCTGGGGAATGGGGCTCCCTGCCCAGCACCCTTCCGGGAGGTCTGGCAGGTGAGCCTGCGCCCCAAGGGTTTGGGGCAGGCCAAGAACTTGGTGGGCATCTACCGGCTGTGCCTGGCAGCGAGCACGGTGGAGCTGGTGCGACTGAGTGCGAGCGAGGCATGTGTGGTGCTGCAGCTGTTGAGCGTCCGGCGCTGCGGCCACTCGGAGAACTACTTCTTCCTGGAGGTGGGGCGCTCGGCCGCTACAGGCCCGGGCGAGCTGTGGATGCAGGTGGAGGACTTGGTGGTGGCCCAGAACATCCACGAGACCATCCTGGAGGCCATGAAGGCGCTGAGCGAGGAGTGCCGCCTCCGGGGGCGCAGTCAGTCCTCAGCGTCTGCGCCCATCTCCGTGCCGGCCCGCCGCCTGCCTGCCACCAACCCCACAGGCTTTGGGCGCCGCCCTGGGGCTGCCCTGCCCAGCCATGGCGACTGCCTGCCCGGTGATCCAGCCCTGGTCTCCTCTGATGAGGGTGGGTCATCTAGCCCTGGGGAGGGGCGCCCGGAGCCAGCAGACTCGCCTGAGGCGCGATTAGTGACCAGCAAGCGGGCGTCTCCACCTCTCGGCCGGAGGAAGGTTGTGGCAGCCTCAGCGTCGTTCCCAGAGGGCCTGAACCGTGGCACGGACCCTGGCTATGTGGCCATGCTGCCCGGGGTGGCGCCAGGCACGGGGGAGCAGGACTATGTCCCCATGAGCCCTAGCAGCGTCTCCCCACCCCGGGGGGATGCTGGCGGCTACATGGTGATGTCTCCCAGAGAGAGCCGGGCATGTGGTGGGCGCGGCTGGGCGCCAGGCCTCAAGCCCTCCGAGTACATGAACATGTCGCCCTTCTGCCGCTCAGCCGGCAGCAGCCTGCCTCCCGGCACAGCTGGAAAGACTCCCAGCCTTTTCCTCTCCTTGCCACGCTCCTACAAGGCTGGTGCCAAGGCAGCTGTGCCGGGGCGTCTCTCCTCCTCCTCCTCCTCCACCAGCAGTGAGAGCCTGGAGGAGATGGAAAGAGTGCCACCCCGGGCACGGCGTCCCCCCGGTTTGCTCCCCAGCCGAGCGGTGGCCCCAGCCTCCAGGAGCCCTGGGGAATACATCAGCATCGAGTATCGGCCCAGCATGGCCCACCCAGAGGCCCGGGCGGCAGTGAGGATGGATGTCCACGCCCGCTGGCGTCACGGCGTGGAGACCCACTCGGCCCCGGGCCTGTCAGCGGAGTGGGGCACACGCCATGGTGCCGCCACCTGGGAGGAGGCAGCCGGCCCCGAGCTGGGGCTCAACTATATCGACCTGGATCTGGCCAGGGAAGGAGGCAGCCCGGAAGGGGGCTCCCGGGCGGAGGCCAGCGCCAGCCCCCATGCCTACGCCAGCATCGACTTTCACCGCTCCCAGCGACTGCGGGGGTGCTGGGGAGGAAAGGGGAGGCCAGGTATGGGTGTCTGGGGGTTGCAGGCACCGGGTTGGAGGAAATCTGATGGTGGGGGGACAGTACCTGCCATGGGGGATCAAGGGGTTTACTGAGGTGGGGGTGGTTCTGGGGCCAAAGACACAAAGTCCCTGGGTCCCCTCCCTAGAGTCAGCACCTGCCCCATGGACCCTGTGCAGCACTGGGGGGATCAGTAGGGTTGCTGTGGTGCAGGGAGCCAGGAAGGGGTTAAGCATGGGGACTACATTGCAGACACGGGGGGCACCCTTGATTCCCTTTCACCCCTCATTCCCAAGCTGCGTCTCCTGCCAGTACTTGCTTGGCCTGGGTCCCCTCCCCTGCAGCCCTGTAGGTGCCCCTCACTTGTGACATGCAGCCCCCTGCTAGCCCCACCCCAGAGGTGGCTGCATCTTAACCCTGAGCGAGGGATCCCTTATAAATGGCTGAGGCTCAGCCCTGTTTTCATTCCCTCTCTTGCTTCCTTTCAGGATGCTGACTCCTTTGCTCTCCATGCAGCTGAATGATGTTGGGGCTCCCTCGGCTCCAGACCAACTTACAGATCAGCATCTCTCTGCCCCAGGGCTGGTTGCATTGGGGTGCTGCCTTCCTACCCCTCTGCCTCGTGGCACCTCCTACCAGGCATTGCTGCCGACGATGCTTGTCGCTTTTCTCCGGGTGACCCATGGACCCCTCTAAGTGCCTTTGTTTTGGGGGTTTATCTCTCACTGGGGGAGAAGGAAAGGGCCAAAGAGACTTAAGAGTTGGGGGGTGCCTGGTCCCTTGCTCTCTGCTCTGGCAAGACAGGAAACCAAAGAACCCGACCATGGAGGCTGGGAGAGATGATTTCTCTGGGGGTGCTCACCTCCTTCCTGTGCTGGGCTCACCCCTTTGCATCTCATTCCTGTGACTCCCAGCAACACTTTGGTGCCTTCATACTCTGGCCCCAAATGCACCTCCTTCTAAGCCCTGTGGTTTGCTGCCCCCTGTATGGGGGAGAGATGGGGAATTTTGGGGGTGCCCCAGCTGCACCCAACATTGAGCTTTGGTTTGATGCCTTTGAGAGGAAAGTTTTGGTTTCACCCTCTGCTTGACAGGCTGCTTGGGTAATACATGAGGTGGCTGGAGGGGGGGGGGCGCTCAGGACCCCCCCCCGATCATACATGGGATAGAGGCCAAGGGCCCTTCTCGCTTTCTAACTCAATTCCACAGCACCCAGCTTTCTGAGCCTGTCACAACTTTTGCCTCCAAATCTTTGCCTTTGCTTGCGGAGCTTCTAAGTTGTACCATGTGTGGTTTTTGCACTAGGTTTGAAAAAAAAAAAAATGCCGCTTTAAGCCAGGTCTTTTCTAGATTTGTCTCTGCGTGTGTCTGGGCTGGGGAAATAGGGGACACACGGAAAGGTGGAACCATGTCATTTTCTGTGTGTTTTGTCCAACTGGACTGTCTTTTGGGGGTGGGTTGGGGGTGTAACTATGGCAAGGAGTTTGTAGATTTATTAATTTTGCTGGCTTTGCTGCAGAGACACATTTGCTGTGCTGAAAGCTCTGAGTTACAAAAGCAGGATTATGTCAACTAAAATTTTGCAAAATTCAAATATTCCCTGTTGTAGCATTCTCACCTCACGAGCACTGTATTTTTGCAGTGAAACTTGTAAGATCAATCCAGTTCCTCAGTGAATGCAGCAGGGACGGGGAAAGATATTGCTGTTAGGAAATGGAGGATTTAGTCAGGAGCCAATTATTGCAGTGGTCAAATTTCTCTTGGTGGCACAATCAAGGATCAAGAAATGGGGTTGTTTTAAAGAGCAAAATAATTCAGTTTCCAAATCCAGTTTTGACGTCTGATCCTGCACAGAAGGGAGTTTTTAATTCAGTTTGCGAAGACTTCATTGCACAAATATTTCCCTTTGCGTGTTGGAGGATCCAGAAGGTGCATGTGTGTAGTAGCAAAATATGTTCCTTTGCTCCAGAATGAGGAGTTGAGAAACAGGATTTTGTGGGGCAAAGAAGGTCCCTCAAATGCAAGACTGGCACTTTAGCAATAGGTTTGTTTTGCTATAATAACACCTTTTAATTGCAGCTTGTGTCCGATTAGTTTTATTGTAAAACTGGGAATTTACAACATTTTAAAATACACTCGAGTGTTTTGCTATAACAACACCTTTTAATTGCAGCTTGTGTCCGATTGGCTTTATTGTAAAACTGGGAATTTACAACATTTTAAAATACACTCGAGTTAATTTCATGGGCATCTCTTCTGCCATCTATCAAAAAAGATGCTGCCAGATTGTTAAAATTTGTCACCAAGATGCCTTTGTAAATTTCTTCTCCAAAAATTCTCTCCCTGACCTGCAAAAATGGCTGCAAATCAAAATGGTTCAGGAGTCTGTCTCACTAAAAATCTTTTCCCTTATTTCTGTGGATTAAGAAAATGTCCAAAATTATTATCAGCTGTTGGGAATTCATTCTCTCTCTCCTGCTAAACATGATTTATGGACTGACTGGTCTGTGTTTTGCAAATATGTTTTCAACCAAAAATCTTTCTCAAGTGAAGAGGCATTGCAAATTTGATTTGTAATGTAGGCCTGTTTGAAAGTATCTTATGCAAAAGGAGTAAAGGGGATTTATAAACATTACTCCAAATCTGGTGCCAATTTGGCTAACCCAGTTTTTTTTTTTTAAATAAAATCTCACAAATAACAGAACTTTGCCCAATGTTTCATAATGCAGGGCTAATTAGGAAAATAGATTTTGCATCAGTTCATAGTTCAAAATAATTTTGTAGACTGCTTGATTTGCAAATTAGAAATTTTCAAAGCCAAATGGAGTTGTGGGAAAAGAAAAGATAATCAAGTACTGGATACCTGCCCAGTATGTTTCTGGAGATTGGTTTAATGTTAGATTTTCAACGAATCCTGATATTTAATATGGATTTATTTATTTATTTAGAGAAAGAGACGGGTGTATGGGATGTATGTAATATGTAGGAAAATAGGCATACAAATGAAAACATCCTGAATTAAATGTTTGCAAAAATGTTTTAAGTTTCAACTAGTCCCAACACAATAACAACTATGTCAAATCCATTTAATTTAAGAAAACAGACTTGCAAACTAAACATTCTTTGGATGGATTTGTGTTTGTTTTTGTTTGTTTTAAAGCAAACCCAGGGATGTGGTGTTAATCCCTGTAACTTCACAGTTGCAAAGATGATTGGATTTTTAACCAGTCTGTCATGTTATTTACATGCAATTTACTTTTGCAAGGCTTGCTTTTCATACTTTAAGCATGTTTAATCATTTTAATGAACACATGCACGCATGCTTGCTTTTAGGATGAGAGATACTGCAAACTTGACACGTTCCAAGGCATAGCCATGTTAGTCTACTTCAGCAAAATAAACAGAGTCTGGTGGCACTTCCAAAGACTAACAAATTTATTTGTTAGCCATTCAAGGAGTCTTATGGCAGTTTTAAAAATTAATATTTATTTTTTGAAAAATGAATGTGTTGGTCTTCAACAGTGCTACAGGGCTCCTTGTTCATATTGCAAAATTGGATCTGAATTGGGGGCAATTTGCAGAGAGATGGTCTCAACTGAAAATCTTTCCCAAATGGAGAAATTGCAAAATTGGCTGATAATTGAGCGTGGTTTGTGTCTGATTCTTATTTTACAGTGCCTGTTGATCAGGGAGATTTTTAGGTGAGAGTCTGTCTCCAAAAGGCCTGGCCCAGCCCCTCAGTTTAAAATCTTTCCAAGAGAAGCTGGGAAAAGTGATTGCAAACTCAGCTAGATCTTTTCTCCCAGGCAGCGCAAGGGAGTCAATTTATAAGGGGTTAGAACAGGGCGTCTCTTGCAAATCTCAGCCAAAAAGACCTCCTGGCCCTTCTCAATGAAAGACAAGGAGCTCTATGCAAGGCCATCTTAGTGGGTGCCTTGGCCTGTTTCTTTGCTGTGTAACAAATCCTGTTGCTTTGGCAGGGGAACGAGAAGAGAAAGTGGCCATTTTTGTGGGGCCTACAAACTTAGGTACCTTTCTCTCCTCTGCTCCAGCTAACCTATGGGCCATGTGCAGACCTCCCCCCAAGTGCCTGAGCAACCCTCAGTGGCTAATCCCTCCCATTTCAGGCTCTTCCATCTCCTGTGCACCCCCCCCCCCCCAGGGTAGGGTTACCAGATACCAAAGCATGGAAAGGACAGGGGAGTAGGAAAAGGGGGACATTGGAGGACACATGGAGAAAATGGAGTATTAATGTGATATTCTTCTGTTTTTAGGGGGCCCTGGAATGTTTCCCCCTAAAATCAGGGTGTTCCGGGGCGTTCCAGCATACTTTAACCCCTGTAAGTAAAAAGCCAAAGTTGTGTCTTTTTAAAATGCCTACTGGATGGAAGACGGAAAGGTAAAAAGGAGGACATGTCCTCCTCTTGCTTGATATCTGGTAACCCTACCCCAGGGAGAATTAATGCGCAGGGGGAAGGAAGTGACAAACTGTGAGCAACCCCTGGCAGCTGCCCACCAAGCCCCCTCAGCTCTTGGCCCCCAGTTTTCTTGGCTTCTCTGGCGTGATGCTGCAATAAAAGGTGGGAGGCGGCTGCTGCCCGGGTGTTGTCCAGTAAATGGCCCCCAGCCTGTCATGGGGAGTTTTGGGGTGGGACTTGGTGTGGGTGGGGCGGGGCAGCTCTGGGGCTCAGGCTGGGTGGGTTTGTGTTACAGCTTCTATGTGTGAGCCACTCAACCTGCCCTCAGCTCGCCTCTCCCAGCAGCCACTGGCTATGTTCCCTCGAAGCTGTGCACGTGTGTGCATGCACACAAGTTGTGAAATCCACACACACACACAACAAAAAGTGTGCACAAAAAAATTCAACAGTGCTAACACTTTTATGCTACTTTTAAGAAGGTGATTTCAAATAACATGTTTCAAATAAGGTTTAGTAATTTATGAAATAATTTCCATCACCAGATCAAAATAAAATTTAGATGTTATTTGAATCATACACACTTACTTCATTGTACTCACAAGTCTGACCGCACTCACTGCAGTGTGCACAAATTTGCACAAAAGAAATTTTTTGTGCACACAGCTTCGAGGGAACATTGGACTGGATGGATAAAAGCCCAACTACTGCTGCTGGTGGGGAGAGGAGGTCTGCAAGGCTGTGTGTGTGTGGGGGTGTTACAGGGTTGAGCCCCTGATGTCCCCAGAGCACTGGATGCAGGGATGGATCACCCCCCCCCCACACACACACAGACGCACACAAACTCTGAGCCTGGGGTGCTCCAGGAGTGCAGGGAGAGCCCCTGTGATGGGAGGTATTGGGGATGGGGGGGCAGAGCTGGGGAGACCAGTGACTGTGAACAACAGTGCTAGAGCCCTGTAAGATGCTTGTTCTACGGAGCTGAGATGAGGCAGGGGAAACTGAGGCAGGCAGGGAGGGGCCTGGCCTGGTCAGGGGAGGAATGTAGCTGCCTGGGATTTAGCCCCTTGCCTGTCCCTGTGATGCAGCCACCTCTGGGGTGGCATGGCTGGTTATATGAGGCCCCAGAGCTTTAGTACCAGCCATTGCCTGGCCTGCCAGGAGACAATTTTCTGTTAGCATCTTTTAGGCCACCTGGGGCTACCAAGCTTTGGCCATAAACCAGCACCGGTGGCTGCAGCCACCTGGGAGACGCACCCACAGAACAAGAGTCCAGCTGGCCATGGCCGTGCATCAGCCTCATCCTGTAAGTCAGGCAGTCTCTTGGGCCAGAGCCTGTCGTGATAGGCTGTGGGACAAGGGTCGGCGACTTTTGCTGACCTCTGTGCCTATCCTTCCTCCCTGACCCTCAGCTGGTGCTGGTGGCCCCCCCCACAACCCCGCTGAAAAAATGTGGCAGTTACCTGAGCATTCACTATCTGTCACAGCCAAAGTGGGAGTGCTTCCCAGGCATGCCACAGAAAGAAGTCACCCAGAGTGGCTTATCTTGGCAGTGTGCCCAGGGACAGTGGTGCCCAGGATTGCCACAAAAAGAAGCGGCGCCTTTCAGGGGTTCCCAGGGATGCTGCAGATAGAAGCTGCCCAGAGTGGCTCCTTTGGGGAACATCACACTACAGAGAGGAGCTGCTCCGGACAGCTTTTTCTGGCACATGGAAGCATAGGGATGGTGCAACACCCCCCCCCCCGCCCGGTGTCCCAGCTGCACCCGAAGGAAGCTGCCCGGAGGGGCTTTCAGTGGCAATTTCTGTGGTACCACAGAGGGTGCCGTGTGCCACTGTGAATGGGCTCAGGTGCCACTGTTGGCACACATGCCAGGGGTTGCCTACCTCCGCTATAGTGTGACTCCTGCATGCCTAAGGCCCCACCCCAGCTTGAGCTGCTGCCAGGCCCAAACCCTGGTGCTGCCTAAGAACCATCATGGCCTTTGGCTGCCAGGGGCAGGGTTTCTGGCCCATCCAGGTGCTGTGGCCTGAGATCTCACTGCTCTGCAGGACTCAGCACACGGCTGACCTGGGTTGTGGGGGTAGTCAGGGTCGCATGGCTGCTAGGGGGCGACGGGGGGTCAGTGGCCACTCTGCCTGTGCAGCCCTGGGCGCAACCAACAGCTTGGTTAGCCAGAGCCGGTTGGTGAGGCCCGGGCCACCATGGCAGGGCCTGGGTTTGCCAGGAAAACCTGGGTGTGGAGGTGGGCGGTGGGGCAGACAAAGGTGCAGCCCCATGATCAGCCCTGGCACTGCTCTTCCTCCCAGCCACTCCTGTTGTGCCCAGCTAGTCCCTGGTGGGAGGAGCATCAGGGCCTCACCCCCAATCTAGTGAGGGGTGCCCAGGTGAATGCTGCACCTTTGGGGAGCTGGGCCCCAAAGCTGAGGCTGGGTGCATGTGGGGTATAGCACAGGTCACCAACCCATGCTGGACAGGGTGGCACGAGGCTTGGGCCAGGCCTAGAGCCCTTTGCCCAAAAGGAAAGGGGGGGGGCGGAGAGAAGACCAGGGTACATCCCCACCAGTCCAGGATGACACTGAGCACAGGGGCCAGGCTGGCTGGGCGTGGATGCCCCCCACCCCTTGGTGCACCTGGCTTGGGTACAATGGAAGGGCTGAGAGATGGGCAGCAGTGGATCATTTACTGCTTTATTCCACTAGAGGGCACAACAGACCTGACAAAAAACCAGGAGTCCCCCCCCCATCCCCCACCCACCAGTTGCCTCTCCCCAGGGCTAGACCCCAGGTGTCCTGGCGCCAGTCCCTGCTGACCCACTCCAGGGAAACCATTGGAGGGTATGGGGGGCACCTAGGCCCAGCTCAGGACAGGTGTAGCCAGACCCCTCCTGCAAGGGGGGGCTGAGGGGGCTGCATCTCAAGGGTGCCAGTCCCAGTGGAGGAAGAGGACCCGCTCCAAGGGGCAGAGCCACATGGCCGCATGCCCGGGGGAAATGCTGATGAGAGGAATGACTCAGGGGTTCCCCCACACATGGGCTCCACCACGACCCCAACACAGTGACAGCACTGGCGTTCGCTGAGAGCCTGAACTCAGTGATGCCTGGCCCTGGTTCTGGCTCTGAAGTGAAATAAAACAGCCTCCCCACATCTCATACACACTCTTGCACCCCCCACGTCATGATCCCAGGGGGCTCACACCCTTCTCCCTGCTACAGGATCGTGCCTGGGCCAGCCTGTGGAAATTCGTGACGTAGCACCTCGCAGGCCCATTCTTTGTGGAAACTGGGTGCATGCTGCAACTCCGACTGCTGCCACCAGTTTTCCACATGGCGTCCTTGGCCAGGGGCAGAGGGGGGGGGACAGTTCTAGCTCCGACAGCTGGCCAGACAGCAGGGCCCAGGATCGCACACAGGATCAGGAGCCACTCACTGGAGTGTCTGGGGCTGAGCTGGGCCACCACACCACCTCCATGGGGCAACATCTTGCCTGGGGGCCTTGTTCCCCCCAAGCATCGTCCAGGCCCCACAAGGCCATAGAGTCCCTAGCCTCATAGCCACCCATTGTGGCCATGGCCCCCCCCGCCCTTAGATCCTGCTGGCGGCAGCACCTGAGGATAGCGGCTTCTTCTGGGGTTGGGCAATGCTGAGCAGGGCCCGGACCGTCAGGGCCAGTGGGGCCAAACTCTCCTCGTGTAGCACATGCTGGGGCTGGCACAGGGACTCCTGGCAGGAGAGAGGAGAAGTTAGAAGGGGACTAGCAGATGGGGGCAACGAACCCACTGCCAACAGGGACCTTTCCCCAAGCTGTTTACTGCAGGCTGGGACCTGCTCGCAAAGGAGACTGGGGGAAGGGGACCTTGTGGAAACTGTCCTCCCTGGCAGCTTTGGGGTTTAAGAAGGCCACCAGCCCAGGTGGGCTGCAGTCTCGTAAACCAGCCTCCCCCCCACCCAAAGGCACTGGGGCACGGGCCCAGCAGCACCAAAGCAGGGGGATGACACACAGAACGAGACAGAAGCCAGACAGGGGTTAGAAAACTCCATTTCTCAGCAGACATGACACAGCACTAAGGGGTGGCAGACGATTGTGGGGGAGAGCCAATTTACAACAAAAAAAAGCCCTATTTACAGCTCTGTACACACTTTACAACCTGCGCTCACAGCTGGGGACTATAATTTAATCTGGTTTAAGGCAGCAGCATGACTTGGGGGGAGAGGAGACAAAGATGCCCCCAGGGCGGGTGCGCAGGGTGCAGGAAGGAGATGGCTCCCTGGAGTTGCCCAGCTCCCCCCGAGGGCTTAAGGCTGGGAAAGTTGGAGCAGTGGGGGCCAGAGAAGGCGCTTGGGGGCAGCCCTGTGGGGCTGGCTGAGCTGGACCACAGCAGAGGCAGCAAGGCACAGAGGCGAATGCCGGGGTTGTGGGCAGAGTACGGGATGCAGCCATCCCCACAGCAGCACCCACGCTGGCATGCCTGGAGCGTCTTGGGGCTGGATTACAGTAGGGCCCTTGGCCACCGAGGGGCACTGGAGGGCTGAGGGGAGCAGAGAGCGAGACCCAGAGGGCAGGGCCGCACCAGGAGACCCATGGCCCCGCCCCAGCCCCAAGCGAGGCTGGAGCAAAGGGACCCCAACGCTGAGGTTGCTGCCAGCCCCCTTAGAGGCACTTTTGGAGCCACGGGGCGTGGCACAGCACCCACCCCTGCATGAGGAGCCCAGCCCTGGCCCAAGCAGGGCAGCTGTTTCCTCACTCCTCCCATCATCTCACAGGGACCCCTGTGGGGAACCCTAAGCTGCCCCCATTTGGTGGGGGTGGGGGTCCCAGCTGTGCCCATGGCAGAAAATGAGGGACCACACACACAAGGGATGGGGCTGATTGGCCCCATGCGGAGACTTCCAGCAGGTGTCAGGTGCAATAGCGCCAGCTGGCAAGTGCCAGCAGAATCAGTGGCTGGGAGACGCTACTGTGCTCAGGTCAGGTTTCCGCTGGAGCTCCGGCAGGAAGGGGCCCTGGTGTGTTCAGCCTGGCGGGGTCCTATGAAGACCCCAGCACACAGCCCTGGGCACAGGTGGCAGGGTGAGTGTAGCTGCCAGGGGGCAGGGACCAATCCGACCCTGTGCATAGGGGACAGGGATCTCACAGCATTAGAACTCCCACTGGCCCCAGATCCTGGTCCAGTGCAGCCGTGCCCCATGGCCGGGGTCCTCAGAAGCCACAGAGCTTGCGATAGGCCAGGAAAAACAGTGACATGACGCAGACATAGAAGAGGGCGAAGCCGGCGAGGTGACCGGGCCACACAGGCGCAGCACAGGCGGCAATGGGTCCCTCCTCGGCTCCAGGGCGCAGCAGGGCCCACAGGGTGTCCTGGAGCCGCCGGATGTCCCCTTGGAGCACATCAGATGCGGAGCAGAGGGCGACCTGGGCCCAGCCGAGGAGACAAACGAGAGACATTAAGAAAGCGACTGCAGCTGGTGCCCTGCAGAGGAAGGAATAGCCCTAGGGACCCTCCCGCACCAGGGCCAAGCCACCTCCCAGCATCTGCCATCACCAGCAGCTGGATGGCAGAGCCGGCCATAGCCAACCAGGATTTCCTGCACAGCTCCAGGAGGGGAGGGGAGCCAGTCAGTCAGAACTAGGGAGCTGGGAGCCAGGACAATGGGGTTCTCCCCTCCTGGCTCTGCCATGGGCCTTGTGCAAGACCCTCATCTTCTCCGTGTCTCAGTTTCCTCCTCCCCTCCATAGTACGTTCAGCCTGGCTGCACTTGGTGCTGTGCGGCAGGTGCCCAGGCTCTTTGCAGCACTGGGACCGGCCGCAGCATGAAAAGGCGTCAGGAGCCAGGTGCAGCAGAGGATTCTGGGAGCTGGAGGTTGACCCCTAGACATGCTGGCAGATGAGGTCCCCCTCATGCCTCAGGGGGTGGGATTCTGCACAGGGCAGTGTAACTGCACGAGATGGGGGAGGGCTTCACAAGACTGCAGCCGCAGGGCAAGTCTCTGCCTGGCCCATGCACGGGGCTGTCCCCGCCCAGCTGGTTCACAGCGCCCCCGTTACCTCAGGAACCCCCAGATGGCGACAGGCCTCCAGGAAATTCTCCACGTTCTTCCGGCTCTTGAGCATGCTCAGCTTAGGCTGTGGGGATGGCAAAGGAGGGTGAGAGGCCATGGCAGGGTCTATTGGGTCTAGGACTCATGCTTCCTGGCTCCCAGCTCCACCCCCGTCCCTTGCTGGGAGGACCCAGGTGTCCAGGGCAGGTGGGCGCCCCCCACTCACCACGGCAGGAGACGGGACGTGGATGAAGGGCACGGAGCGTGGGCGCAGGTGATTGGCCAGTTGGCACAGGATGGCCCCATTGGCCAGGGCCTCACCCAGATCCTCCGCCAACGTCACATTCAGTCGCGACTCCAGGGCCTGTGGGGAGAGACAGGCGCCTGACGGGGGGGACACAGACAGACAGAGAACCGCTCCCACCATAGGGAACCCAGATGGGAAGCGAGTTTCTAGGGACAGCTCAAATTACTGCCCCAGAGAAACATGGGGCAATGCTGGGAGAGAACCCAGGCGCCCTGGCTCCCAGCCCCCCTGCTCTAACCCACAGTCCCTCCCCTCCCGGAGCCAGGGAGAAAACCCAGGAGTCCTGCCCCCACTAACCATCAGCCCCTGCTCCCCTCCTACCCTGCAGTCCTGGCAAGGGAGTTTTGGTACCTGGCGGAGCTCAGCCATTAACTCTTTCTCATCTGGGTCGTGCGAGCTGGTCCGCAATCTCAGGGGGTCGAGGGAGGGCTCTGCGGGGCCGGCTGTGGAGGGGATTGATGCTCAGGAGATGGAGATAGATATGGAAATGTGCATCATGCAGCCTGCTAGGATCTACAGGCTACAGGTGGGATTCGAGCCCAGGCCCCAAAGCAATAACCCAGCCAGCCTGCAAAGGGGGACAGAGCCGTGGGCTGCCACCTACCGGAGATGGGCTTGACGGCACTGCGTGATGAGGAGCGGAAGAGGAAGCTGCTGGGCTTCTGGGCTGTGTTGGGCTCCCGCCCTGTGGGGCTGCAGGCCTGGGAGGGGAGGGGCTCTAGAGGGGAAAGGATAGGTGAGATCAGACACCCCAGCCCCAAGTCCCTTTGGCCAGGATCAGCTCATACCAGAGGGGGATGTCTCTGTTCCCAGAACTGGGGAGAGAACCCAGGAGTCCTGGCTCCCAACCCCCCTGCTCTGACACCCAGGCCCCCCCCCCCGTGGACGCTGCCTCAACATGTGTCTCCTGGTCCCCCCCCGCTCAGGGTTAACCATGTCCCCTTCGCACGCAGGGGCCCCACCACTCACCCAGCTGTCGGGACACTGGGCTGGGGACGCTGTGCGGCTCGGTGGCCTAAAACAGAAGCAGTGGGGGGAGACCAAGCTCAGTGCCATGTGGTTCAGTCCCCACCCTCCCCCACTACACTTGAACACCACCCTCACCTGGGTCCTCTGCTTCCTGTGGGGCAGGCTGCTGTTCTCTGATGGGCCGCTGGGGGAGACAGAGTCGGGTGAGCCATGAAAGGGGGCAGCTCTGGGGGCCCCCCACATTGGGAATGGGCCCCTCTCCATGCCATGGGGGAGGGATCGGGGACAGGAGTCAGATGCTAGCCTGTACCGGGGATGGAGGTGAGGCTGAATTCTGGCAGCCCCATGGAGCATCAAATCATCCCGGGACCCACGGCCATGGGGAGGGAAGGTAAAGGGCATGTGGAATGGGCACAGGGGTGGGAGTCTTACTTGCTGGTTGCTGGACCCTGCATGCTGCTCGGGCCCCCTTTGGCCACCACTCTCAGCAGGCTGGAAGAGAGGCAGAGGGTTAAGGGGGCCGGGGGACACCCCACCTGGACCAGGGAAAAGGAGGGAGGGGATGGGCTGCACCCCCAATCCCCAACATACCTGTCTCGCTTTTCCAGTGCTTGGCTGCGCCGCTCTCGCTCCTGCCAGATCTGCAGCGTCTCAGGGCGCCGGCGCTCCTCACTGGGAGGCTCCTCCCGTGGGGGACCAGGCCCCGTAGAAGGCCTGGCAGAGAAAGAGGGATGAACAGGTTGCAAGGCTGCCCCAGGCCAGTTTGCCAGGGCTCAGCTAACCCACCACGAGGCAGCTCAGGCGAGAGTGTAACAACCTACTACCCCTGTGTGACAGTACCAGGTGAGTGGAGCTGGCAGCACAGGCCCCAGCCACTCAGGGCTTTTACCACCCAAGGCCCTGGGTTCAAACCCTGCCAACAGCCCACACGAGACACTTGTGCTTCAGGAAGAAGATGAGGTGCCCTTCGCTGTGCAGTGCTGCTTATGCAGGGACCCTCGCCTAGTGCTTAGATGCAGCCAACTCTGGGGTGGGGCAGCTGTTCACAGAAGGATCCCTTAACTGTCACAGAATAGACCCTGCCAGCTCCTACTCACCTGCTATTCGGTGCCTTCTCCCCAACATCAGCTCTGTGGGGCAGACTCTTCTCTGCTTTCTGCTTCACCTAGGGACAGCAGGCACAGGGGAAAGGATTAGGGACAGAACCAGGAGTCCTGGCTGCCAGCCCTACCCCCCCTCAGTTATTCTGCTGCTGTGTGATGGCAGTTCTGCCCTTGGCCAGCACGAGCAGAGGGGGCTTGGGCTGACACTGTCCCTCAAAACTCCATTTCCCAGGATGCAGCAGGGCTAGGAATTCCCAGGGTGCAAATGGCTCAACCCACAGTCAGATCATGGAGCACCATGGGAGATGCAGTCTGGAGAGGGAGCCTGGCCTACAGAGCAGAATGGGAAGCGGGAGGCGAGCAAACCACAGGTCCCATAAAGCAGCACAGAAACCCTAAGTTTTCTTGGCTCCAGGGCCACCACCTTGTTTGTGGCCTGGTGCCAACGGGGGGGGGGATGAACCATAACCCCAACTGGCAGGCTCCTCCTCTCAGCTCCTAGGAGGCAGCACCCCCCATGGAAGTAGTCAACACGTCCCCAGGCAGAGCAATGCATTCTGGGAGTTGTAGTCCCATTCCCCACCCCACCCCCATGCCAAGGGTTTCCCCCCTGTTCACCTCGGCTGGTGCTGCACCCTCTGAGCTGCCCTCCAGCTTGGCCTCCTCCTCCTCCATGCTGCTGTCGATGAAGTCTATCTGCTCTGGGTCTCCATTGCCTGTGGGAGGGAAGGGTCAAGGGGGCGGCTCTGGTCCCAGGCACCCGGCAAAGGTGCCTAGGGGTCGGGGGCCAAGAGTGGAGGAAGCCTGACATGCGGGGGCTCCTGGGAAGGGACAGGGTCTCAGGGCAGGGACAGGCCTAGTTTACATGGGGCTGGCTGGGGGATTACGATGTGGGGAACAGAAATCTGGGGCTGGGCTTCCGAGCGAGCCAAGGGCCAGATACTAGACCTGGAGAAGTCCAGGCTGGAAATGAGTCGCAAGAGTCCTCCAGTCACAGATGACTCTGAGGGCTGTAGCAGATTATTCCTCCCCAACAGCATTTCAGTCAGAGGTGGTGGCAATGGGGCTTTTCACAGGCAAATCCAGAAACCCATTCCCATTCTCCCACAGCCACCTGTGGGCTCTGGGCCTGGGCACTCGCCTGCAGGCTGAGTGGCACCAGTGGAAGCCCCCTCATCCCTGCTCACAGTGACCCAGGATGCAGAACTGCAGGCAGAGCAGCTGCCTGGAGTGTTCCCAGAGTGGGGGTGATGCCAAGGCGGAGGACAGCAGGAGACAAAGCAGATGAAATCGAAGGGAGGTATGGGGCCCCTGGCATGGGTGGGGCAGCAGTAGCGTATTTCTCCTTTGGCTTGGTTAGGAACCTCCTTGGGAGAAGCTTGCACAGGGACACCCCTGGGATGGACGGGGACTGCTTACCTGCCCTGTCCCGCTTCTCCTTCAGTAGGCGTGGCTCACGGACAAGTTCTGCGATGCGGAAGGACAGGTCGGAGAATTCGTCTGTGGACTGAGAGCAGAGGGGGTGTGACTCGTGGGCACAAGTGGGGTCGGATGCTAGCCCTGAATGCAGGTACCTGCCTAGGCACCAATCCCAGCACGTCCGTGACTCCAACTCACGGCAGGTGCAAACAAGCCAGTGCCTCCAGGTCCCCCTCTGGCATCCGCACAGGCTTCTACGCAGTAGTGACATCGCCCAGGGACACACATGGGCCCTGACCCAGTGCAGCTATTGGGGGTGGCACTCGTGTATGGGCGAGGCCTGGCGTCTGTACCTCGTTCCCGGACCACCGCTTGCTGCCACTGTCCACACTGTTGAAACCGGAGTCCAGGCCGCCGTACTGCCGCATGGGGAAGAACTCGTCTGACAGGCTGTGGGGCAGACAGATGGGTGGGCAAGGAGCAGTGATGCTTTGAGGTCCACAGGGGAAGCCGCCTCAGCCTCCCAGAGATGGGGAGAGAATCCAGGCCCCCCCACCCATGTTCCTCCTTGCTGCTTTGGGGGGCCCTGCTGGGTGCGTGGTGCTGCAAGGGGCAGACGCTGGGTAAGCCAGCTTGGTTCCAGATCAGCTCCCGGTCACACTTCCTTACCACATGCTGAAGCCGGTGGGCCGGGTGGCCCTGGTAAACTCAGCCAGGTCAGGCACAGCTTTGCTGCAGGCTTCCATGTTGAGGTATTTGAAGATGTGGATTTTGCCTTTCAGGCAGATCTGGAGTGAGAGACAGAAGAGAGGTGGCTTGTTAGATCTGGGACGTCACTACAGAAGGTAGCAATCCCCCTCCCCCACTTGCCTCAGGACTGATGGTAACTCCTGGCCCTTTCGGCAGCTCTTTGCTGCCCCCTACCCACTCTCCCAGACCTATGTGCAGGTTTATAGGAGTAGCCTTGGTGTGGCCGCGGGCAACTCACCTCCCTGTTCCTATGCCCCTGGGTGAGCAGCCAAAGCCCACCCAAGCCCAGTCACTCCTGTCTGGCACTGGTTCAGCCCTATCCAGGCTCTCTGTCCTGCGCTGGCCTCCACACAGAGGCAAGGATCCTTGAGATCCGAGAGTCTCTGGGGATGGGGAGGCAGCAGACAGGAGGCACGGTTCCTGCTTCCCATCAATTCCTGACTCACGGGCATGGACCCCCCACCCAGACACAGGCCCCACCCTGCCCTCCAGCCCTTCCTGGCTAAGCTTCTCTGCAGCCTGGGCCTGGCTGACCTGTGCAGGTGGCGACTGCAGGGGGTTGTTCTCCAGTAGAATGGTTTGCAGGTGCCGGAGGTGCCGGTAGCAGATGGGGATGTGGGTGACCCGGTTGCAGGAGAAATCCAGGCGCACCAAGGGCAGCTCTGATAGCTCTGAGGCAAGAGAGGGGCCCAGTGAGTGCGGGGGAGCCAGGGCCAAGTGGAACTGTCCCATGGCCAGCAGGGGGTGCAGTGTCGTGGGGCTGACGGCTCACGATTTAGGTCTCAGACCTGGTAGCTGGCTAGTGAGCAAGCCATGATCTAAGTCTCCCTCGGCCCCTAGATCACTTGGCTGTGGCTCTCACAGCACCAGTATAGGGCCCGTGCTGGGGGATAGGGCATTTGCACCCCAGCGCTGAGAGCCAGCCCAGCCCCAGCGCTGTTTTCCCACTGCCAAGACCCCAAGCAGCCAGCTTTGGGGGTGCAGCAAGTTGGTGGGACAGGAAAGAGGCAGGCTTGGTGGGGAGGCCCAGCACCACAGGGCACCCTGGCGATGGGCTGGGGGGCAGGATCTACCCCCAGTCAGTCAGGGTCCAGGAACCAGCTCCCAGGGCAAGCCACTAGGGAGAAAGGGATTAGTGTTTCAGGCCGTTAAATCAGGCAGACCAATCAGGTCCAAGGGGCTCATGGGATTGCAAGAAGTTACCTTCGTGCCCCTGACTGGCTGGAAGTTTAACCCTTTCCTGCCCTGTGACCCCCGTGTGCCTGGGCACTGACCTTGGGGCAGGGTGCTGAGCTGGTTCCTGCGCACGTTGAGGTCACGCAGCGAGTGCAGCTGCCCCAGGCTGGCCGGCAGGGCCTGAAGCTCATTGCAGCTCACATCCTGGGGGAACAGAGCATACAGTGACTGGGCCTGCAAGAGGGGCCGGGGCTGGGAAGCCAAGATCGCCCAGCAGGGACACCTTGCTTTGCAGGGGGTCTTTCAGCGACAAGTCCCAGCCTGACCCGCGTAACGGGATGTCAGCTGCTGGGGTAGCCTCCCCGAGTCCTGCCTGCCCCTCCCTAGGGGCTTTCCCTGCCAGCCGCCCAGGCCAGAGGTGAGGCTCTGGAAAGCTGAGAGGGCCCTGCATTGGGCAGCCCCCCAGCACCCAGACGGGGGCCGCAGTGCCAGCCCCACTCACCAGCTGGCGCAAGGAACTAAGCGAGCCCATCTCCTCGGGCAGGGCGCCCAGCTTGTTGTTGCTGGCTATGAGGACTTTGAGGGGCAGCTGGCAGAGGCAGGCAGGGAGGGATGTGAGCTGGTTCCGGCTGTGGGAGAAAAGGAGACGTTAGACGCTATGGCACATGGATCCCTGATGCCCAAGGGGGCCTCTTAGGGATGATGGATGCGCCCCTGAGATGCAGTCATTCAGAAAGCCAGGCCAGGCCTTGCATGGTTGGGCACCCTCCCCTCCCAGCTGTGGCTGACAGCAACCAGGATGTGGCCCAGCCCCATGCCAGGTCCCCCCACACCAGCACCTCAGGTTGAGGTAGGTGAGTGCCTGCAGGTTGGCGATGGCTGCCGGGATGCTCCTCAAACAATTGTGGTACAAACTCAGCCCTTCCAGGGAGACCAGGTGGCAGGCATCCTCAGGCACCTCAGCGAAGCGGTTCCGGGAGAGATCTGGGATGGGTACAAGACAGAGGTTCATCAGATGCTCCATCCAGGACAGCTCATCCAGCCAGTTGCCTGGTTAAGTGTCCTCAGCCCCCCATGACCATTGCAAGAACTCCCTCGCCTGCCCCCCACCTGGCCTCCCAGTAGCGAGTCGGGGGAGGGGGAATTGTGCCCCTCTTGGCGGGGAGCAGTGGAAAGCGTGGCTGGTTGGGGATGGCTGCAGAATGGCTCAGAGGGAATGGGGGGAGAGGACGCTCTCTGACTGGTCGTGAACCCTGGCATCAGCTGGCATTTCCAATCTCCCACCATTCAAGTCAAAAAAGGCTTGGGGGTTGCAAAATGAAGTGAGAGACCATCACGGCAATTGCTGGGCAGGGACTTCTTTTGGATTTAGAAGAGAAACTGAGGCAGGGCGGCCAAGCCCCCTGCCTGCCACCTCCTGCTCTAACCACCTGGACCCACCACTCTCTCAGAGAAACCAGGCATCCTGCCTTCCAGGGCCCAGGGTGGGATCAGGGCAAGGAGGTGCAGCCATGTTCCAGCCCTGGCTGCCCCAGTGCAGAGGCTGGGGAGAACTGCAGGTTTCTGACTGGTCCCAGAAATGGTGGATTCTCCTCTTGCTTCCTCTCAGGCAAGGCCAATGGCTCTCCCAGCTCCTGGGCTGCTCACCAGGGGCCAGGCCTCGCATGGGGCAACTCCTGGATGGGAATCACGAAGACAGTCCCCAGAGTGAGGGACCCTTCCTCTCCTCCCACCCAGGAACCGCTGGGGAACCCACAAAGACATGTCACCTCCCAGCCCGCAATCAGCATCCCACGTAACAGCTCCCCGCCTGGAAAGCTCAAATTCAGCCTGCTTCCAAGCTAAGCAGCGCCAACATCACACTCGTTAGTGTCTCTTTCCCACAGTCACTTGCACTGAGCTTGTGTGCATCTCTGCAGCACCTGGCCCAATGGGGGCCCCCGGTCTCAGTTGAGGGGGGTCTGCACAGTGCTCAGCCCAACCGGGGACCCCCTGGATCTCAATCAGGCAGTCAGCACAATGGCAGAGCTTCACCAATGACCAGCAGGGCGACGTGACTGCTGGGTGTGGGAAGGAGATGCTGGGCACTGAAGGCAGCAGAGGTAGGGCCAGACACTTGGGGCCAGTAGAAGCAGAGCCCCCTGCCCCCAGGGCAATGTGTTTACAGAGCACCTGTTGGCTGAAGGGGGTCCCAGCCTCCCTCAGGGAGGCGAACCCAGCCCCAAGAACAAATCGAGCGTTCCTATGGAGTGAGGGGCCAGCTGAGGGTGAGCCAGGAGAATGGACAGAGACAGGACTCTGGGGCCGAGGAATCCAGATGGCCAACTGATGCCAGGCAGCGGCCCCCCCAGCCCAGCACCCCTTTCCTTTGCTGGAAAGCAGATGTCTACCAGGGCTGGGGTCTGGATGCCGTGGTGCCACAACGGAGCAGGTCCCACTGGCTGAGAGCCCCAGCCCTGGCTGCTCCCTGGCTGGACAAAAGGTGCCCTGCTGCGAGGAAACACCAGGCACCTACTAGAACCAAAACTGGATGCTCCCTTACCAGGCCAAAAGGAAGGCAAGGGGTGGCAGCTCCCCACATTCCAGTTTGGTGGAGATGCCAGTGGGGAGTGAAGCACCTAGGGGAGACCCCCCATCCATGCCAGCTGCCCCCAAGCAGCACAGGTGCACAGAGCAACCTTACAAAAATATGGCCCCCCTGGGGAGGAGACTGGCCACAACTCGCCCCAGCCCGGTGCTGAATGCAGGGCAGGAGCAGTGACCTTGGACTTGCTCCCCTCAAGCCCTGTCCTCTGTTTCCGAGGCCTGCAGCCCCAGCACAGGGTACAAAGAGTTAATGTGGCTGCTTGTAGCCCAAGCCTGCAGAGAACAGCTGACCTACCTAAAAATAACCACAGCTCCTGGAGCCCCAGATTTCACCTGGGCCCCTCGCCAGAGAAGGGAGGGATGGGGGAGGGAGGTAGTTGTGGAAGTAAGCAGTGATCCCTTGCCTCGATTTCCCTGCCCTGCTAAGAGAAGCCCACTCTGTGGAAGCCCAGCAGATGGGAGGCTTTAGGGGCAGCAAGCACATGGCCACAAAACAGGCTCAGGGTTGAAGAAAATGTCTCACTTTGCGACACCTCCCGGGCCAGGCACAGCCCTAGGGGTGGGGAACCCTTGGGTTTGTGCTGGCCGGGCAGGCAGGGTGGAGGGTGGGATGGCCCCAAGGATCTGGGTGCAGCGTGCTGCCAAGTGGCTGCAAAGCACAGGTTTGTCAACGCAGCTCTGGCCAGGTTTGAGTGGAAGAGGAGTCCACTTTGGCTCTTCCTGTGTGGCTGGGGGCAGACAATCGACCAGAACCACGAAGACTCTTTGGGGGCCAAGCCCATCATGCTGCCGCTGTGTGCCTCAGTTTCTACATGTGGTCCTCCCCTCCCCTTTGTGTGCTGAGGCCATGAGCTGCGTGGAGCAGAGCCATGTCTCATGAGGGCCACAGCCCCGGGCTCTGAGGCACAGGGCTCTGAGCGGATCAGTGCAGCAGCACCTGGTACTGTTGGTGCCTCATTCCCTGCTTGCAGCCCAGCCTTGGCAGGGTTTCAACACACCGCCCACGTGCTCACTGGAGCCAGCTCCGCATGGCTCTTGTGGGGATGCACCCTCCAAGTTCTCAGTGAGCCAGATGGGGCCCAGGGGGACCAAAGCAGGAGGTTACTTCAGGTCAAGCCTGTTCAACCACAGAGTCAAAGAAGGGCCAACGCTTTGCAGTCAGCTGGTGCCAGACAGCCCTATCTGCCCTGGATCCAGGACCCCACACGCCTGGCTGGTATGATGCTGATCTAGAGCCAGATATCAGGACTGTTGAGGTATGGTCACTGCTCTGGGCAGAAAATGTACCTCAGTTTCCCTCTCTGTCCCAGCAACATAGCCCAGGGCTGGCAGGGCCCTGTTTGTGCCTCTGGGGTGTGGGCCAGACTGGCTGGGGCCCTGAAGGAGGGCAGACTGCCGCCCAAGACCTCCATAGTGTGCCATGTCTATGCAGCACCGAGCACTAGGAATGCCCAGCACAGTAAACAGGTGGCAGCAGCGCCAACCCAGCCTTAGGAAATGCAACAAAGCTTCTCCCAAGTCCAGCGTTGTGATCAGGATGGCGGGCTGGAAAGTCACTCTCCTGCCACTGTGTCCACATAGAAAGGGCGTGGGTGACTTGCTGTGTCTAGCAGACCCAGAGCTCCCCACAGGCCGCAACACCTCGCCCCAGCTACTGTGGGCAGCAAGACACTGGCATGCTCGAACGGCGCAGTTCCTGCTTTTATTAACCACTCACATGCCTGCCCACGCCACATATCAGCTGCATTCCCCCCCAAACCCCACTGATCCATACAGTTGCTGGACCGGGAGAACAAGGGTGGGTTAGGGAGTAACGAATGCGGGGGGGGGGGGGGAGTAAAGGGCCACAGCATCACAAGGAGAGTTTCTTTGCATGCGATTGTGACAATGACCTAGAACAGCTGGCATGGAGGTGGACACAGGCTACACCAGGGCTCTTCAGTCAAGAATCATGGCCTAGAATAAGGCCTGGTCTTGCAATAGTTAAATCGAGCAAACTGGTAGATTCTCTGTCTCTCAAAGAAGATGGCTTTGTGCAACACAATTTACTGGGCTCAAGAATTTATTAGCCTGGCTCCCCTTAGCCGACCTGATGGTCCTTGTGTCCTTCGGCTTCATGAATTTGGTTTTTCTCATGTAACAGGCCTTCACGACGGGACACCACTGCTTTCAAGGAACGGGATGCCAGCGCCGTGCAGGAGAACATCTGGGCCCCACAGTGAATTCTTGTATTCCCAGGCCCAGCTGGATTCTAGGAATGGAGACCCAACCCAGCCAGCAGCCATCCGTCTTCCAGCCATCCTCAGGGACACCGCAAGCCCAGAGGAAGTTCACACGTGAGCCTGCTGCACCCAGATGGAAGCCATGAAGCCCTGGTGATATCACAAGGCTCCAGGTTTACAGCGATTCTCCCATGTCTGCTTTGCTTCTCCGAGGCCTTGAAACAGCCAGCGCCTCCCCTTGACAGTCTCTCACAAGTTGCATTCTGGGAAAAAGGCTGCAGATGTACTGGTCACCTCTCTTCACACCAGGCACTGCTGGGTCGCCAGTGGTGCAGAGGCAGTGGCTTCAGCCTTCCTTGGCCTATAGGCAATGGACACAGAGGAGAAGTCTGGAAAATGAGAGGAATTTCTGCCCTACCCGCTCTTCCTGGGACAGCCCAGACCCAGGCAGACATGACCAGAGCCTGCCAGGTTATTCCCACTGGGAGGAGAAATCGGTGCCACATGGCTGATCTGTTCCTGGCCATCACCTAACTGGAGTACAATCAGTGCGCAGGACCAACCTGTCACCATTCCCAGGCCACGGCTGTCCCTGCCTTAGTCACCTGCCCGCAGTCCCTTTGGGTGCCAACAATTCAGGAACACAGAGCCAAGAAGAGATGGCTGCCAAGACCCGGGCAGGACAAGAGACAGCTGGCAAGCTAGAGAAGGAAGGCCAGGAATTCCTGCGTGCTCATCTGCATGAGCAGTTCCTTGCCCTCACTCTGGCTGGGGACTTGCCAAGTGGGTGGAAGTGATCCAACTGAAGGGCCACCATTTGGGCAGCTGCCCACCCACCCGCAGCATGGGTCAGGCAGTGTTACCAGCCTTTACATCGGCACCCAGCCTTCGTCCAGTGACTCCCACACGCAGTGGCTACCTGAAGAACAGCCACCTGCAAAACACGCGCAGCACCCTCGACGAGGCCACAGTTCCTGGCCTGAGTGTCTCAGTCAGCCCCACTGGGAGTCAGGGGAGGGCGTGGCATAGCTGCAAAGCCTTGCCACTGAGGATGGGGCAACTTTCATTTCCAAGCAGCCGGCAGGATGTGGCTTCTGAGCTGATGGCGTTCTCAGGGCATGCTGTGTTTCTGCAACGGCGACGCCTCGACTGGCGTTCACCTCCTCCTTGGCCAATTCAACCCTCAGGCACCTTGGGGCCAGAGCCCCAATGTGTCTTCCCTCTCAATGCAGGGAGGCTGCTAAGGTGCAGGGACCCTTCCTGCCTCTCTGCTCCTCCCCCACATCTGCTTCCTCTCTCCTCCTGCTGCCTCATGGCGTCACCAAAAGGCCCTCCCCATCAGAGGTTGCTTCATCCCATCCCTGGCGAGGCCAACCCGCCTTGCGTAAGGTACCCCGGTTCCCTTTCCATGCAGTGGCCCCAAAGATGCTACAAAATGAAGCCACTCACATGGCCCTAAAGACACGGAACGGGAATACTCGGGCGGAAACATGCAGCCTGGGTATCACAATCTGCAAGAGGTGACTTGAGTGGGAGACACAAAGACCCCCAGGGGGACAGAGAATCCCACTCTGACAGGCTCTTGGTGCAAGCTGAGAACAGCAGAACAAGGAGCAGGCACCAGATGCAGGAAAGGAGGCACTGATTTTTCTCATGGCGCAAGCGAAGACGTCCTATTGCTTGGGGTTGGAGCTTTTCTTGGGGACACTCCCATCCAATCCAGGTTTCGGGGTACATACGTGGGTGTCCTGGCTTGGGCTGGACAGAAGACCAGACAATCTATGCCTTTCTGGCCATGATCTCTGAAAAGCTGAGGTCTGGGGTCACATTGCTGGCTGAGGAAGCACTCTGCCACTCGGCTAACACCAGCAGGGCTGAAAAGCAGGCAGAAGCAATGCAAGCACAGGTCAATTGCTCATCGCTGGTCAGGGGGAAGCAGCGATAGGAAATCCTTTATGAGCTCGGCCTGGCACGGGAGCTCTACAGTGAGGCCTGGAGATGCTGCAAGCAACTCTCGTGTGATGACAACGCTGGGCTTAGCCGTGGAGACAAAACCAGCTTGGCTCTTGGGGACACAGCACGGGGCCAGGCAGCACCCCAGAGGGGCCAACTGCACCCCAACCCTGTGGCAGGATCAGCCTTTCTCTTTTGCATTGCCAGAGGGGATGCCCAACTGGTGGTGCCTTTCCAGCCTGCTGCAGAATGCAGCCAAGAGGAGCTGCCGGGCCCCCAGAGCTTCCTCCTTCCATGACAGGACCAGCTCAGCCCCACACTGATTAGCTGCTGGGGCAGACCCTTTCCCTTCCCTTTGGCCAATGCAGTGTCCACTCTCTCCACCTGTGTTATGGGGCAAGCACCTGGGACACAACTTGCGGTCCCTGTGCAGCCCCGAGCTGGGACCTAAGGGCCGTGACGAAGTATCAGCTTGCCCAGCTACAGAACCAAGGAGCGGCCATGCATCCAACAGAGCCACTTTGAGATTCTTTTGGGTCCACTCCCCTTCTGGCCTGGGGATCTGTAATTTGGGCAGCCAGCATCACCTTCCTCAAGGAGGCCAGGCCTTGGAGCACTGAGGCCTATGCCAGCCATAGGCTCCCACAGGCAGCCAGTCTGTTAAATATCCAGTGAGAACGGCAGAGCCCTCAAGAAAGGGAGCAACTGGCCAGGAAAGAGACCCGTTCCAGTCTTCGTAGCACTGAGGCTAGGAGCGACCATGTCTGGACACACGCAGAGGAGCCCAGAACAGATTTGCATTAGACAGCGACAAGCCTTCGAAAAAACAGCCTCATAGAATCATAGAACCATAGAATCATAGGGTTGGAAGTGACCCCACGAGGTCATCTAGTCCAACCCTCATCCTGCCCATGGGGTCAGCCCAGACTGTGCCAGCCACGACTTGCCCCTCAACTCTGGGGGACTTTGATTGCGACAGGGCTGGGAAACGCATTCAGCAGCAAAGCACTCTGGCCATGGCGTATTTTGGCCCACAGGGGTCCACTCAACCTGGCCCAGGTGCTACCCACCCAGGTGGCACCAGTATGGTGGGGCAGGCTGCTAAAAGAAGGGGGAGCGTGGCTGGTTCCTGCACTTGGAGATGGGGCTCAGAAGATGGATGGCCAAGCGGCTAGCTAGGGCTGCAGGGTTCAGTTTTATTGGTCAATGTCAGTAACTGGCATTTTCCCAAACAGAGGAAAATGTATTTCCAGGCATACAAAGCAAGGAAAGTGCTGTTTGGGAACAGAGTCAAGAGCCAGTGACCTCAGCTGGTTGCAAACCCGCTTGTCCAGCCATTTGTTGACTTGAGTCCATTCGCTTCAGACAACTGGACACAGGACATTCACAGTTTGCACTCTAATGCTCACACAGCTTGATGTTTCCAAACCTCCACTTTGCTTGTCAGTAGTGAGTTGTTCCCCCAGCCCAAATTTGTGCAATAGTGAAAATTTAACCCAACTAAAACAAAGCTTGAAACACACATGGTCGTCATCAGTCAAAACGATACACAAATAAAGGCTGCACCCACAGCAGGGGAAAGCATTTCGATTGCCTAGATTTCTATTGGCATGGATTGACTATGCTGTACCTGAATGCATCGCCTGCAACGGCGCCCACACCTCACCTCCTCTGGAAAGGGCCTGGCAGCCCTAGATCAGAGCCAGGAATGACTCCTGGCATCAAGGCATTTCCACTCACATTCCAGCGTCCTCTAGAAAACTTTTACACCCAGCCCAGCCCAGCCTCCTGCCAATGGAACCCGTGGGAGCGTTTGAGTCCTAGGTGATTCCAAGATTTGCTGTTTGTTTCTACTTGGGGCTGAACACAACTTCTAGGACTGGGGATTCCCTCAGGCCACTAATCCCATTTCTGAGCCAGCTGTTCAGGGCAGGGAGCGCCCCAGGCTCTGGTATGTACAGCACCTAGCATCAGCAGGTCCTCGGCCAGCCTGGGTGCCAGGGTGCTACCATAACTCACCTGAGGAATAACATACAGCACCTAGTGTAATGGGATGCTGTGCCATTGGGACACCTGGTATTATCTGTACACACCTAATAAATAATATAGAGCACTTGACAGGCGCTCTCACCATACAAAATGGGACTAAGCGACTTCCCAAGGGGACACCAGCAATCCGAGACTTGGTTTCCCCCTTTGTCTCAGTCCAACAGGGTAATGCTTGGTTCACGATCCCGTAGACCAGACAGACCCAGACCCAGCCTGGCTACAGATGGCCCCGAACATGAGGGCACTTGGTTGAGGTGGGTTCTGGAGCCAACCCCTTTATCCCATTCCTAGAGCCTCTCTCCCCTGGCACAGGGGCCAGCCTGCTTGTCGGGACTAGACTATAGCACGGCTCTGGACATGGGACCCGGCGGCTGCCTGCTCACCACTCAACTGATCATCCAGAGGAAAAGCTGGAGTCACTGGGCAGCTGAGTCACGGCCGCGTGCAGCGGAGTGGCTCTGGGTCACAGCTGGGGTTGAGGTCTGAGGCTGAAGGAAGGATGATTCCTGCTCCGCCAGACTCCCTGGGTGACCTTGGCTGAGGCAGTCAGTCGGTGCCTGTTTCCCCATCTCAGCTCTACCCCACCCCCAATACATTCAAGTTACTCCAGCGACGGGGCTACAGATGCCTCAACAAGAGATATGGGAGCCCTTGTTCTTTGGGTTGCCACTGATTTGAGTCGAGGATCAGGGCATGACATGAGGGTGACGGGGGGGTGGGGGAGCCCCCATCACCCCATAGATCTGTGCTGCCCCCATCCATTCACACTGTGCCAGGTGGATCAGTTCACATTTCAGGGGTCCTTCAGATCAGCGGGGAGGCAAGAAATAGGCCACCAACCTGCCCCTGAGACCCCAAAACCAGCCCTGCTCCAACCTGCCACCTTCCACCTCCTTCCTCTGGGCCTTCCCTGGCCTCCCAGCGGCAGGAGAAACTCAGAGAGCCAGCAGACTTTCCTTGGCACCCAGCGAGAGACACCCGACTGCCAGCCGGGCCCAGGGTCGCCCCCAGTGGCTAACATAACCAGGCCACGCTGGGGCCTCTGCAGCCGGGCACCGCCTGGGCTAGGCCCTGTCGCACGGCTGCTCTGAATGCCCGCAGGCCATGACCAGCCCTGACGCCTGCTGAATCACTCGTAGTTTCACTGACGGAGGAAAGTGCCCCACGCCCAGCTGGCTGCCCCACGCCACTTAGCTGTGAGCTGGGGAGGGGTAGACAGCCACAGAAGCATCAGAGGCTCCCTGATCTGAGGCCCAGGCTACTGTGGGCTCCTCTCTGCAGCCTCTGATGTCAGAGCTAGGGCCCTGGGTAGCCAGGCCAGGGATCTGATCCCACACAGAATGGTACGTGCCAGGGCTGTGCGAGCGAGTCCAGAGTTCCCTGCCGCTCGCAAACCAGGCTCAGCCAGGTGCTGTCCTGGGCAAGCCACCGCCCCACCCACCACACCTCAGGCTCCCACGCTGTGGAGTGACCCTGACTCCACGTACAAATGGCTCATTTGGGCACACCCCTTCCCCTGCTGTGCCTCAGTTTCCCCATCTGTACCACACAATACTGCTGGCCCTTCACCCAGGGCTTTGAGATCTCTGGCTGAAGGGCAGCACATCTGCAGCAGAGGCAGGGGCCACAGACAGTGCAGCTCTGAATGGTGGAAACACTGAGATGTGGGAGGGCCCAGGAACAGGGGGAAGGCCGGGGCCTTAGGACGACAGCCTGGGCAGCACAGACAGATGGAAACAAGTTTGACGGCAGAGCCGCAATGATATTGTTGCCTCTTGTGAAGTTGGAAGTGAGGGAAAGATCACCAGGGCCTGGCCAGCTCCTTTCAGGGAGTGCATGCTTTCCCGCCAGAGGGATGGCGAGTGGTCACATTTCTCCCGAGAAAGCAGAGTGATCGCGTCACCTCCTTGCACCTGCGTCACAGACACACCCCACATCAAGTCCTCAGCTGCTCGTGACAAAGGCGAAACGAGACTGGTCTCACTGCCCGAACGCTGCAGGGGAAGAGCCTAAATAAAGGAAAGAAAACATCACTCCTGCCAACTGAGAAAAGAGTCCTTAGACACAGCCTGCGATCAAAACAAACCTAGGTATCTACCACAGCCCTCTGAAGCTACCTTGCCCTCTTTGCTGCGCCCGTGCGCACAAGGGGCTGTTCTCCACGGCTGCTGGGGCAGATCTGAAGAAGCACTGTGTTTTCTAGCCCTGCCTGGGGGGGAGCTCAGGATAACCACTGCCCTTGCATTACAGACCGCAGCAGCTGGGGAATTCGCTGAACTAATCTCCCAGCTCTGCAGAAAGCTCTGTGGCTTGAGTGTTGTTTTGGCACCAAGCCTTGGGCTGGAGAGAGCAGAGTCACAAGAGGAACAAAAGTAGTCACAACCGGTTTGTGCCCGAGTCACACGCACACAGGCTGACAACAGCCAGTGCACAGTGGCAGGGCTGTCAGCCTGGGAAGGCCAAAGGAGCTCTCCTAGTCCGCGCTCCAAGGCGTTATTAGGCCAGCTCTCCGCAGAGACCCCAGGGGGTAATGTGACCTGCTGGGAAAGCCAGGCTCAACCCAATGATGAAGATCAAGGACATGGGTTCTCTCAAGGGATTAAGCCACGGTTTTCTTCAGGGTCAACTTAGCTACTGTTGCAGCACAGATGCTTGGGACCCATGCCACTATTTTCGAAGGCCCCGAAATCCTTGGCCGAGGGTGAGGGTTTGCAGTCACATTTTCCCAGGCCCAAATATTGCTGCCTGTAGCAAAAAGGAGCAAGATCCCCTCAACAAACAGGAAATTGATGGGGGAAGGGAAAAGTGACTCTCCAGAGGCCCAACAGAAAAAGAGCAAAGAGAAGTGTCCCCCGCGGATCCAGTTCGCTGAGAAGCAGCTTGTAGGAGGCAGCATCTGCCTGTCACATAGGGAACGGGGAGAGCGCAACTCTACTTCTGTTTGACAGACAGCATGGCAAGGGGAAGTGACCAGCCGGAGAACCTCTTGCGGATCATGGCAGAGCCGGGGACAGAACCCAGAGTCCTGGCCCAGGCACTCTTGCATTAAGGGAGCGCTGCTCAGGAAGGGGACGGAAATGTGACTGAGACAGCGTCCCTAGCCCCATCTCTGCGCCCACGGTCCCCTTCTGCCACTCACGCTCAGAGCTGCCCAGCACACCTTCCTTGGGTGCCCCCATCACCCCAAGGACCCTGCCTTCAACAGCCCCGACCCCCTGACTCTTCCCAGGCCCCAGCCCATGAGATCAAGCCCCCGCAGCAGCTCAGTGCCCGGAAAGCTGTGCCGCGCTGCAAGAGATTCATGCAAAGCAGCAGCACAGGAAGCGTCTTGGCACAAGCCCCGTAAACAAAAGATGAGAGCAAATCACACGGGCCCTGAAACCTGCATCTCGGTTGCCGTTCCAGCACCAAGAGCTGCAGGGGGGTGACTGCACTGTGAAAGAGTCTCCTTTACAAAGGGGGAAGTGGCCCAGGGAAGGGGTGCTGCCCACAAGCAGCCACCCCCAACTGGGGGGCCCGGGGAGACAGTCGAGGGTGCAGAGAAGAGCCATGAGGAAGTGAGACTTGATCACGCTGTGTCCAGGGGAACCAGCCCCAGGCTCCAAAAGACTCTTTGATCTAGTGGAGAAAGGCAGGGCAAGGCCCAGCAGCTGAGTGGTACGGACTGACACGACACCCTCCACAGGCCCCTTCTGGGAGACGCTTTAGATCAGCCTCAGAGATGGCCTGACACAGGGGACAGGGGTGAATTCTCTGGTTGTGCCGGGGGCCTCATGGGCCCTTTGGCCTTAAAACTCCACCGCTCAGCAGTGTCCAGCACTCCCAGAGGAAGTGCTGGTCAATCATCCACAGCTGGGGCTGGTGGGACACTCACAATGGGCACAGTCTGCACCTTCAATGCCAGGATTCCCATGGCACGGCCCACATCCCGCACCCCCTTTCTGCATCCCCCTTTGCTGTGCTGACAGTTCAGTCATGGTGACACTAAGGGGAAAAGCACAAACCTGACATGTTTAAATACAGATGAGTGTAAAGCAGAATGAAAGGAGAGGTGGGGCTGGCCTGGAAATTCAGGGGGCAGGTTCATTTCCGGCATAACCATGGGAAAGTCACTGCCACATGCTGCCTCAGTTTCCCCATCTGCCTTTGTAGTTAGCTGCCTCCTGTACAGACTGGTACAGTAAGACCCAGCACAAGGCCCAGCTCTAACCCTGCTCAGCCTCTCCAAATCACAGTATTTAGGCGCTCTTTCACCTTACGGTGATTCGATGTTGCACCTGCAGGCTTCCTTGCTTATAGGAGAGGTTCACTGGCAGCCAGTCTCACCTAGCTTGGGGTCACACCAGCAAAACAAAGCCAGGGAAAAACGACGGCACCTGGGGAAAATGCTGCAAGCCACCTGCTGTGACGCTGAACCGTCTGAGCCCCAGTCCCCGCACCCTGGCACGCTGCTGTGGTGCCCCGTGAACGACGCATTTCTCTGGCACACAACAAGCTGTGCACGTGAGCGGTGGCTCTCCAAGGGGCTGTCAAACATTCACTGTGCTGGGTGCGCCAGGACTGGCCAGCTAGATGGGTTGGGGGTTTCCCGGGCTCCAGTGACAAAGCTGAGGGGGGCCAGGCACTGAAGGGCGAAGAAGAGCTGGAGACACAAAGGCTGGTGGATGGTCCGGGCACAGACACCCCCACAGCCCCAGCCCGGAGACGCAGGAGAAGGGGGGGCCTGAACAGACTCCCCCTTGCGCTCCCCATGGACCCCTCAAGAAGCAGGGGGCTAGTCCAGATCAGTGGCAGGACAGGGGAGCCAGGGGCCCGTGGGGAGGGGCAGGGCCACGCAGGGGGGGGGTGAGCAGAGGATGTCGCCCATGGGTCCCTCCCAGTGCCAGGCTGCCCCAGGCACGCTCTGGGGGCGGGGCCTTCCGGGAGGGGCGGGGCCACGACAAAGGGGCGGGGCCAAAGGGTGTGAGGGAACACGTGACACCCAGGGCAGCCAGTGGGGGTCTCCCGCAAGGCCGGTGGCTATTAGAAGGGGGCGGGGTTAGGGTGCCCTGTCAGGTGGGGAGTCTCAGGGGGCGTGGCCAGGCAGCGGGGAGATGGGACGAGGCAGGAGTAAGCGGCGAAGGGGCGGGGCCAGCCGAGGAAGGGGCGGGGCTCACCGGCCTGGGTGGTGTCGCTCAGGTCCCAGCGCCGCGCCGCGCCCCCCGGGAAGACCCGCAGCCGCCGCCCCGCCAAGCTCAGGCTGCCCGAGGCCGCCGCCTCCTCCAGCGCCCGCTCGGTGCCGGGCCCGCCCGGCGGGGAGGGCGGGGGCAGCTCCGCCTCCGCCTCGCCCGCCGCCATCCCGGGACCCGCCGGGGCCTCCGCTCGCCGGGCCTCCGCTGCCTGACTGGCCGGCCGGGCCGCGAGGGGGAGCGAGACTCAGCCAAGGGGCGGGGCCGGGAGCCCCGGAGCGGCCAATCCACGGGGAAGGGGCCGGGATCAGCCAATGGCAGCTGGCGGGGCGCTCGCGCCCGCCAGTCAGCGCCTAGGAAGGCGGGGTCTGGGTCTTCACGGCCGCCAATCCGCTCTAAGGAGGCGTGGCCGCTTCCTTTCATAGTGCCCAATCACGGCGCCGCAGATGGTCCCGCCGTGGGGCGGGGCACAAAACGCAGCCGAGCCAATGACGTGACAGAAGGCGCTGGCCTATCAACCGGTCAGCCAATTAGAGCGGGCGAGGGACCTGTCTGCCTCTCAGTCTCTTCCGAGCTCGCCTACCTGCCTCCGTCAATCATAAATAAGAAGGCGGGTGACGGGGCTAGCGCGGCCCAATCACAACGCATGCTCACAGTAAACGTATTCGTTAAGAGGCTGTGCGGCGCGCCTTACCTCATTCAGCCAATCACAATAGGAGAGGCGGGCTTTAGTATGATTGACAGCAACCCGAACAGGCACCTGCATCCCAACGCGGCAACAGTTGAAATGTCTGACCCGCCAGGTGGGGGGCGGGGCTGCCTCCGTGTCTCAGCCAATCATACGAGGCGCTTTGCGGAACACGGCATGAGAGACACCGCGCCTCGCCAATCACGTGAGGGTCACTTCAGGGAGGCTGTTGGCCGAGGGATACGAGAGTAACAGGAGCCAGCTGGCCAATCAGACAGCGAATCCTGTCAGGGGAGGCGGGAGGATCAAGAGAGGGAAAGAGAGAGACAGACCAGCTGGCCAATCAGAGAAAGAATAGCGCAGGATGGGTGGGCACTGAGGGGAATTAACAGCCGAACTGGCCAATAGCAAGAGAAGATGGTGTGACCAAAAGGCGGGCCCTGCTGTTACACAAGGGTGGCTGCCTCAAGCCCATCCCCCCCTCGTGCGAGGCACTATGGTGGGGGGGGGAATCATCCCTCAGCTTGTGCGGGGGGGTGTCAGTCTCCTCTCGTGCAAGACACGGGGGGACGAATCCTTCCTTTCTTGTGAAAAGCCCACGTGGGAGGGGGAATTGTTCCCCTCTTGTGCAAGCCATTGGTGGCAGGGGACCGACTCGTTCCCCTCTTGTACAAAGGATCAGGGGGGCTGTTCTTTCCTCATGTGCGACGCTAGGGGATATCTTTTCCCCTCGTGCGGGGCACCAGTGACGGCAATCGTTGCCCTAGTGCCCAAGGGACGGGAGCATGGTTCTCCTCTCGTACGAGGCGCTGGTGGGGTTAATTCGCTCACCTTGTGCCAGGCACCGAGGGGCAGAATCATTCCCTGAGCACGTGCGGCACCGGAGGTGGGAATTGTTCCCCTTACGTGCAAGGCACTGCTGGGCAGAATCGTTTCCCTCTCATACAAAACCGTTGGTGGGGGGCAGAATCTTTCCCCGCTTGTGCGAGGAATGGGAGGGAATAGTTATCCCCTTGTGCCAGGCCTGGGAAGAGGGGAATTGTTCCCCTCTCGTGTGAGGCATGGGCCAGCCGCACCCCCCAGCAGTCAGGGCCGGCCCAGTGACCCGAGCCAGCGCCAGGGCCCACGTTACGGGCAGCCCAGCAAGCCCCAGGATGCCGGCGTGAGGTCACAGTTCCTGGTGCGAGGTCACAGCCGCCTGTCACCAGGGCTCCAAGGCCGTGCAGCAGGGGGTGGGACCATGTGCGGGGAGACGGGGGCCCTGGCCGTGCTGGGCTCAGCCCTGCCGCTGGCTCCAGCATCTCCTGGTGGCTGGAGCAGGGATGGGCGACAGGCGCATGGCACGGAGGCTGCGCCGGAGGCGACTCCAGCGCTTCTGCCGGCTTTCAGGGAGCGAGGAGGCCGTGGGGGTGAGTGGCCCGGGGGGTGGGCAGTACTCAGGGGCTTTTTGTGGCAGAGGGCAGAGGTGAGGGGGCAGGGTGGGGGACTCACTGGGCACAAGGTGGGGGGGGCTCTGGGATGCTGTGGGGCAGGCAGATAGGACAGGGCTGATGCTGTGGGGCAGGCGGGCGAGCATGGCGAGGCCACTTGTGACTGGGGTCAGTGGCCCAGGACTAATCTCTCCCCACCCCCACCCCCACTCCCTCCCCACAGGCCAAGCGCCCGCACTGCACCCAGGGGCTGGAGGGGGCTGAGGGCAGGAAGGACCTAGGGGGCTTGGCCTCCTTCCAGCGCCTCCCCCCAGAGCTGGTGAGTCAGGGCCTAGGGCTGGGGGAGGTAAGGGGTCTAGATCAGTGGGTCCTAGAGTCCAACCCAGGCAGGGAGTGTGTCCATAGCACCAAATGACCCTAGACCTGGGGGGTGTGGGCCATAGACCCCCCCCCGACAGGGCCCTAGACCAGGGCGAGTGATGGGGCAGAGACCCCACAGGGCCCTAGAGGCAGCGGGGATGGGCCATAGGACTCAGGGGGCCTAGCCCCAGGTGATGGTTTGGTGGGCCTGGGAGGGGGAGGGGGTCCATATAGCCTAACAAGGCCCACAGAGGGGCCCAGTCTGTGGGTCCTGCTCCCCTCCCATCTCACCCACACCTCCTTTACCCCCCACAGCTGGATCACATTGTCTCCTTCTTGCCCGTGCGAGACGCGGTGGCCCTGGGCCAGACATGCCGCTATTTCCGCCAGGTGTGCGACAGTGAAGGCGTCTGGCGCCGGGTCTGCCGACGACTGTGCCCGCGGCTGCGCCGGGAGGGCACAGCTGGTGCCCGCCCCTGGAAAAGAGCCGCCATCCTCAACTGTCAGTACCAGCCACCACAGGGGTGGGGCTTGCATGGGGGGCGGAACTTCACACGATGAAGGGTGGGGCTTGCACGAGGGTCAGCGCACTTGGAAAAAGGGAGCTCTTCACACGAGATGTAGTCTGGAGAAGGCTGTGAGGCGCTTACAGAAGTGTGGGGTTTGTGCTTGACCCCCCCCCACCACGCTGACTGTGTCCCTCTCTCCCAACCCAGACACCAAGGGCCTGTACTTCCAGACCTTCGGGGGGCGCCGGCGCTACCTCAGCAAGTCAGTAGCACCGTTGCTGTCTCATGGCTACCGCAAGTTCCTTCCCACTAAGGAGCACGTTTTCATCCTCGACCACAGTGGGACCCTCTTCTTCCTTCGCAACGCGCTGGTGGCCTCTGCGCCCGGTCAGCTCCAGTGGAAGCGGGCCTGCCGCTGCTTGGTGCTGTGCCGAGACGCCAAGGACGTGAGTGCCTGGGCCCCTGCGCCCAGCCTCCCAAACACCCCAAACTCTTGGCATCCTAGTGCTCAGCCCCACTGAGAACCTTGGTGGCAGCAGTGGGATGCTTCCCTGGGCTCGAGGCACCCCTCTCACATTCCCTGCATCCTCCTCTGAGCCAGCCAGTCCCTGCCGTGGGGCCAAACCAGAGCTTGTGCCTCACCAGGGAAGCCCCCCCCCCCAGCTCGGCATGACTCGCTCCAGCCCCCATGACTCCAAGATGAGACACCCCAAAATGAGCCTTTTCCACCCTGCCAGAAAGCCCAGAACCCCTTCTCCCTTGCCTACCTGTGGGCTGATCACACTGCCTGCCTCCCCCATGATCCCTGTCTTCACCCCCCACAGTTCACTACTGACCCACGGAGTGACACGGCCTACCGCAAGTACGTCTATGTGTTGGCAGTGCGGGAGCAGGCAATGGGTGGTGCAGGAGCAGGCATGGATGGCGCAGGGCCCATGCCCAGCCAGCCGTGTGACTGCGTGGAGGTGTACTTGCAATCGAGTGGACAACGGGTTTTCAAGATGACCTTCCATGCCTCCATGAAGTTCAAGCAGCTGGTGCTGGTGGGGCAGGAGACAGAGAGGTCGCTGCTACTCCTGACAGGTGCCTATGGGGTGGCAGGGGAGGGAGCTGGGAAGCACCCCATAGAGACAGGCTTAGAGGGCAGAACTGAGCGGGCGTCTCTCTAATAAGATGTGCCTTGGCCAGGCTGCGTGGAGGGTGGGATGCTCGGCTCTACAAGGGCAGCTCCCCAGGGCCAGGATCTCCCCTGCCCCATGGCTGCAGCTCCCTATGTTGCCCACTTGCCCCATGACTGGGAACCCCCGACCCCACATCTTGGGTCCCCACCTACATACCCCACTGCTGGGATCCCTCAGGCCTGGTCTCCCACAGCCCCGCATACTCCTCTGCCAGGATCTCCCCTGCCCCACGGACTGGACTCGCCTGCGTGCCCATGGCTGGTATCCCTTCCTGATCCCCCAGGACTGGGTGCCCCATGGTCCCTGTGCCCCACTGCTTGGATCTCCCCTGCCCCACGATCTGGGCTCCCCATGGCATCTGCCCCATGGCCAAGATTCCTCCCACCCCACCCTGCATGTTCCTTAGGGTCATTCCCTGACCCCCAGCGGTTTGGGGCATCTCCCTGCAGAGGACGGGAAGATCTACAGTCTGACAGTGAACGAGACGCAGCTGGACCAGCCGCGCGCCTACACGGTGCAGCTTGCCCTGCGCAAGGTCTCCTGGTGCCTGCCCCACATCGTTGTCTGCACCATGGCCTCCAACCAGAACAGTGCTGCCTACCTCACCGGTACAGGACTGGGGGACCTCGCCCAGCCGGTTCCCCCTGACCCCCCCACCTGCAGCCCCTGCCAGCCTGGCCCTGGGACCCCCACCTGCGCCGGTGCCCCTCATGCCCCACTCACAGCCCCTGCCAACCTGGCCCTGGGCGCCCCCAACTGTGCTGGTGCCCCTCACTCCCCACCCGCAGCCTCTCCCAGCTTGGCCCTGGGCCACCCAATTGTGCCAGTGCCCCTCACTCCTGACCTGAAGCCCCCCTGCTTTGATCCCCACTGATGGCATCTCTCTGCTGTAACCCCATTTCCTCCCAGACAAGGGGGCCGTGTATTTCGAGGTGCATGCCCCAGGCGTCTATCGCGATCTCTTTGGGACCCTGCATGCCTTCGACCCACTGGATGTGCAAATGCCGCTGGCGTTATCCTTACCCGCTAAGGTGAGGCCCCCCCCATATGCCGGGTGAGGGAGCCGTGTTCTACTTGAGGGGCTGCAGGCTCAGGTTCCAGTGTCGGGGGGGCAGGTGTGGCTGGAGGGGCTGGAGTCAGGGAAGCCCTGATTCAGGGGTGACTGTGCATGGGTCTGAGGGGAGCAGGCTGCTGTGAGGGGGGATGGCTCTCACTGGGGTGGGAACGCACAGAATTGGGGCACAGCCTGGGGGGTTAGAGGCACTGTTCCCTCTAAGCTGCGCCCATGTGCGCACACACACAGATCATGAGACCTGCACACACAACAACATAAAGTGCGCACAGAAAAATTCAATAGTGCTAATAATGATGCTCACAAAGAAATATTTTTGCGCACACAGAGAAATTTTTTGCGCACACAGGCTACGAATAATTAGAGGGAATATTAGAGGGTATGAGCCTGGGGGCTTGAATTCACCAATCTTCGCCTGCCCCTCAGGTCCTGTCCTGTACCCTCGGCTACAATCACCTGGGGTTGGTGGATGAGTTCGGCCGCATCTTCATGCAGGGGAACAATCGCTACGGACAACTGGGCACAGGCGATAGGATTGACCGGGGGGAGCCCACCCAGGTGAGCCCCAGCCCCCTGAGTGGCCCCCATCCCTAGGCACCCTCACAGCCCTGGATTCCTCTCCACTCACCCAACCTCTTGTACAGCCCTCCCACATCTCAGGGCTCCCAGACACCCCATACCCCTTTCCCCAATCTGGGGGCCCCCCATGACCCAGTGTCTCTGCCCTCTGGCAGGTTCACGGCCTCAAGCGGCCCCTGGACATCTGGTGCGGGCTCAATCACTCGCTGGTGTTGCTCCGGAATGGGGCCCTGGGCCAAGACGTGCTAGGCTGCGGCTGTGGAGCCGGGGGCCGACTGCCTGGCTGGCCCAAGGGCAGCGCCACCTTCGTCAAACTGCATGTCAAGGTGAGGGGTTGGTGGGGGCTGGACTGGAACCACCCCACCCCAGAGGCAGCTGCATAGGGCGCCACAGCCTGGTGCCAACAGCCACCTTGCTCTAGAGGTGGCTGCATCTCAGCGCTGGGCCAAGGATCCCCATGTAACCAGTCACCCCAGAGGTGGCTGCATTTTGGTGCCTGGCCAGGGGTCCTTGTGTAACCAGCTGCCCCACCCCAGAGGTGGCCACATCTCTGCGCCAGGTGAGGGGGTCCCTGTGTAACCAGGCACCCCACTCTGGAAGAGGCCACACACACCCACTCCATCTCCCTGACAGGTCCCACTCTGCGCCAGCAGCCTCTGCTCCACCCGCGAGTGCCTCTACCTCCTGTCCAGCCATGACATCGAGGGGCTCCCGACATACCGTGAGCTGCCTCCTGCCCGTGCGGCCACTCCACCGGACAGCCCGGGGGTCCAGGCCTGCGAGCAGTACCTGAACCAACTCCGTGGCTGCCCCACGCTGGCCGGGCGCCTGGCCACGCTGAAGGAGGCCGTGGGCGTCCTGCCCCTGCTGGCCTGCCAGAAGGATTTCCTGTGGGGGGCACTGGAGCTCATCCGGCATGTGGCCCGGCCCCAGAGTCCCCCTGTCAGCAGCTAGGGGCCCTGCCCCCCCAATCCCTGACCCCCTGATCATGGAGCATGATTGATGCCACACAGAGGTTGCAACTGGAAAGTAATAAAGTGACGGAAGAAAAGCCGTCCACGTGGTCTGGTGGGCCGGGACACACAGCCCCCAGCTCAGACCCATGGCCCGGCCAGACAGGATAGCCAGAGTCCCTACCTTAGACCCGCAGAGCCCCCAGCTCAGACCAATGCCCTGGCCAGCTAGTACCCACCCCCCAGTTCAGACCCATTGCCCAGCCTGCTCTGCTGGTGCCCCTTCCTCCTGTCCCACAGGCTCCCACCATACCCTGAGCTCCCCCCAGCTGTGCCGGTGCAATCTCTTTGGTTATTTATGGCTCAGCTCCCTGACCCCTGGGCAATGGGTAGGGGTGGGGGGAGGCTGTTCTGGCCCCTGGTAACATAGACAATTCCTGTCTCAATGTTGGCCTGGGAGCCCCCCCCTCCACACCTGCCCCTTCCACCCAGGGTCCCCAGGGCCCGGCTGAGCTCCGTGAAGGGAGCAACATGCCTTTGGGGGTCACTCAGGGGGTGGGGTGGGGGACCTTAGGGTACAGCAGGGCTGTAACTAGGCTGGGGAGAATGGGGCAATGCCCCAGGTGTGGAATTTTAGAGGGTGCAGGGGACAGATCTGGCTCCCGGCAGCAGCTGGGGATGGATCCGGATCCGCCCCCTGCGCCCTCTAAAATTCTGTGCCTGGGACGTCTGGTGCTGCTGAGGCTTGCCGCTGGAAGCTGCCGCCATGGCAGACCGGGGAGATCCGTACCTGGCTCCAGCCACTGCTGGTGGCGGAGGGAAGCTTCCGCCACCGCCAGCAGGCCAGGTGGGTCCGGATCCATCCCCAGCCGATGGCCGGCCGGGGGGAACTGGATCCTTCCCATATCGGAGCTGGTGGCGGGAGAACGACAGCATGCATCTGGGGCTGCTTGTTCCAGGTGCCAAAAATTCTAGTTATGGCCCTGGGGTATAGGCAGGGGGTGGGGAGCTAGAGACCCCCAGGGGACATGGTGGAGCTGCCCCTGCCAGGAGTACAGTGCCCCAGCAGCCCATGGATTCACCATGGAAGCCACAGTTGCAGAGTGGCTCCAGCACCAGGGGAATCCGGCATAAATCCCTCAGGACTAGGGATACAGAGTGAATTCTGGGTTGGTGTGAATAATGAGCCCAACTCAACCTAGCGTGACTCCAGATCAAAAATGAGGCTAAATCCACAGCTCCCTGGGCTGGATGCGGACTGGCCCCATGCCCCAGTGGTTACACCTGGAGTCACTTGGCCTGTGGGGCCAGGCCCCAGCAGGATTCCCCAGCCCAGCTGCTCTGAGCAACCCTGAGGTGGGTGTGCGGGGCCAGCTCTGGGGGGCCACATAGGTGGACATCTGGCTGGGGGGTGGCGAGTCTGAGAAAGCTGGGCCCAGAGCAGAACCAGCCCCTGCCTTCACCTTCCAGAGCTCAGGGCCTGGCCGCAGCAGAAGGACACAGAGGTGCCCCCCCCGTCTCCAGGCCAAGTCCCGCGACAGCAGCCAGGGGGCGCATGGACACACGCTCACAGCTGAGGTCAGCCTGGGAGCCAGGACTCCTGGGTTCTCCTCCAGGCTTGGGGACCGCAGGGAACCAGGACTTGTGACCCTGCTACTCAGCTGGGAGAGGGACAAGGAGGGTTGAAGGCAGCCCCAGGCTGGGCCCCAGTGCTGGGCCTGGCCCACAGGAGCTGCTCAACACTGCCCTGCACTGGTGAGATTTGCATGGGGGATCCCCTGTGCGAAGGGGTGTGATCCAGAAGCAGCCCCTCTCCCCCCAACACCACACTGCAGCCAGCATGGCCAGTTGGCTCCTTTATTTGGATACACGGCGCGGCCCAGACCCTGCACACCACACAGCCCTGCAGGTGGAGGAGCTGGGGCTGGGGGGCCAGACCTGCAGGGCCCCCAGCAGCCTGGGGAAGGCGACCTCCCCTGCGTGTGGGTCTCATCTGCTCTTCTTTGGTGGCACTCTGGTACACGACCGCTTGCTAAGGCTGGTGAGGATCTGGTGTTGCTGCTGGCGGTACGGGACCACAAAGCTCTCGGCAGGCAGCACCCCAGCTCCCTCTGCGTCCACCCTGCCCATGAAGATGTAGCTAGAACCTGTGGGGCGAGCGAATCAAGAGAAGTGGGACATGCGGCCACCTCGGGGGGGGGCTGATTATATGGGCCCCTTCACCTGGCACTGAGATGCAGCCACCTCTGGCATGGGGCCTGCCATTCACCCACCTTTCTTGACCACAGGACACTGGTGGCAGGGCACTTCCAGGCGCACGGTGGCCCCTTTCCCATCCTCGGGCAGGCTGAGGGCACCGGCCTTATAGGTGTTGATGAGCGAGATTGTGGCTGTGACCCCGTCACCAGCCCGTCGCACGGCGGTTTTCACGGTGCCGGTGATCACTGTGGGACGAGATACAGAGTGAATCTTTGGCCTTTGGACACTTGTCCCCCAGCTGGGGGAGACCCCCTCCCTGGACTCCTGGGTCCCTTACCAAAGTCATTGGAGCAGAAATTGGTCTGGAGACTCCCCGTCCGGCGGCACTTCTGGGGGCATGGAGCCTTGGCTATGAGGGAGACAGAGATCAGTTCTCAGGCTAGTGGAGACAGCAGTGCCCCCCATGTCCCTCCCCAACACAGCCAGGAATTGGAATAGGGGGCTGCAGAATGAGGGCCACCCAGGGAGCATGAGGGCTGTGGTTTGGGAGTGAGCGGCACCGGCAGAAAGGGGGCTGGGGGCTGAGAGTGAGGGGGCTGCAGCAGAGAAGGGGGGAGGGAGTCAGAGGCATCGGCAGAACTGCAGGTGACCCTGGTCTGTCTGTCTGCGTGGGCCCATCTTACCCGGCGTCTGGGTGGTGGGTGCCTCGGCCTCAGGCGGGGCCCTGGTGGTGGGTTTGGGCTTGGGTGCCGGTTTCGGTTTCCCAGCGGGTTTGGCAGGTGCTGGTTTGGTGCCAGCCTGACTCGGTTTGGAGCCAGGGAAGATGCCGGCGCTGGGCTTGGAGGCCATGTCTGGCAGCTCTGCACGGCTGCGGGTGGCATAGGAGGCGGCGAAGCCATCGGCCGTGACGCTGAGATCTGACACGAACTGCACCAGGAGTTCATTGCCCTCCGAGTAGATGGGGCTGTGGGGACATGGGTCAAAACAATGGGCCTCAAGGCAGCGCCTGGGTGGGTTGCGCAGGCGCAGGGGGGCTTTCCCTCTAGAAGACGCCAGGAAGGGAGTGCAGGGGGTGGGTGGGGTGGGGTGGGGGCTCCTCCCAGGAGAGGGGAGGGGCAGCCAGGGGTCAGGACACCAAGGGGGCTCCCCTGGCAAGGCAGCTGGGGACAGGGGTACGAGACGGTGTGGTTGCCAGGAGCAGTTGAGGGAGGACTGGATAGCTGGGGGTGGGAGGGCAATCGGGGGGCGTTCACAGGCGCAACATAGGAGGGCGGGGCCAGGGGCAGTGCATGGGCTCACCCAGGGGCGCTGTCTCCACAGAACTTGCCCACACGCCGGGAATCGTCGCTGGTGCCCCCATTGAAGACGGCCACGTAATCGTAGCGACAGTAGGTGTCGTCCTCCACGTCAAACTTGCCGAAGGTCAGCTCGATCACCTGGGGGGGACACAGGATGAGCCCAGCCCCCCACATGGTGCCCTGGCCCCCAGCCCCACCCCCATACCTGGTCCTTGGGGGCGATGATGTGCCAGGAGCAGCTGATGCCAGCCGGGTAGTCACTCTCGGGCCAGTTCGGGGTCTTGAGGCTGCCCTGGGGCTTCTCTAGTTTCCCCCCACAGAACTGGTGCTCTGCAAGACAGGGGTCAGTGTGGTCAGCCGGGGGCAGAGCTGGGTCCTGGGGGGTCCCTGGAGCCTCCATGTGCCCCACACCCCAGTCCAGTCCACCCACCCCTGTAGGCACCATGGCAAGGATGGGGAGGAGCGTGCACCAGCACACACATGAGCAGGTACCCACTGGAGTCCAAGCTCTCAGGGTAGGGCATAGGTTAGCTAGTGTACAGTGTGAGAGCACACAGAGGTCTGCAAAGAGAGAGGTGAGTGTGCACAGCAAGCGTGGAAGAGTGAGTGTGCTTGCCATGTCCAAGGCTAGGAGGGAAGTGTGCAAATGACCATGCAAGAGTTCACATTTGAAAGAGCATAGTTGTGCCACGCAGTCAAGTGTGCAAATAAGTGGGGGGATCCACAGTTTGTGCAAGGATATGGGGTGTATGGGGAAACTCAAAAAAGCATGTGGAAAAATAGGTGTGCATAGGTAAGAAGTATGCATGCGTGCTGTTCAAGCAGGTAAGTGTGCACAGAGAAGCATGCAAAGCAATCAAGTGAGCTGGTGAGATAAATCAGTGTGCACACTTACACGTGAGTGTGCAGTGCTATAGAGCACGGTGCAAATGGAAGAATACATCCTGCTGGCAAAAAGTGTGCATGGGGACTTTGAGTGTGCAAGAGTGCAGAGAAGCATGTGGACAAACGTGAGTGTGTGAATACTTGAGCACACATGGGGAACACCACACCCCTGCAGTGAGGTTGTCTGCATGTGAGAAAGCTGCAGAGGGCCAGGTGTGCAAGAGCTCCTGACAGCATATGCAGGTGTGGAGTAGGTTTGTGCAAACCCCAGTAAGTGCAAATCAGTGAACACACAAGTACGCAACCCTCCACCTGAATGTGCAATCCTTGCCTGCACAAGCAATTGTGCAAATCTCTTCCTGCCTGTGCAAGGGGACACACACGGGTGTGCAAGCCCAGCCCTGCACCTGGTGGTGCACACATCCCTGCATGCCCGTGCAAGGTGCAAATGTCTACACGTAGCAGTGCAGACCTGTAAGGGAGCGTGCAAGCAGCCTGCCCACGTGCAAAGCCCTGTCTGAGCGTGCAATGCCTCACACCTGCACTGGTGAGTGTGCAAAACTATGCCAGTGAGTGTGCAGACCCCTGCTTGCTTTGAGTGGGCAAAATTCGTGCACTAGCAGCACACAAGCCGCACGTTAATTCAGCACATACCACTGGGGGTGGCTGTGATGGGGGCATATTAGCCAGCTCCGTCCTCATGCCCCCCGCTCAGATCCCCCCCCACATGCCTCGGGTGTGATCAGCTCTGGGGAGGTGCCAGGGAGGCGGGTGACGGCCAGCAGCGTCCAGGGCAGCCAGTGTCACTGTGTTTGCTCAGCTCACGGCTTTGGGAGCAAGGGCCTTGGGGTTGGGGACTGGAAGCGGGGGGCGGGGGTGAACTGGACCTTTGCAAAACAGCAATTTCCTGGCTGCTGGCACAGGCCCCAGGTGGCTAATTACAGGGCTGGGAGGGATGCGGGCGGCAGGGGGCACGGAGGCCCTATGGCAGAAGCAAGGGGATGGGGGGTGTCTCACCCTGGTCAGCAGCCAACCCCCCCCAGCAGACACAGCGACGCCGGGTCGGATCCCAGGTTGGGGCAAAGGAACTGGGGGGGGAATGCAGCTGGTTTGAGGAGGCGGAAGATGGGCTCCCAGAACCCTCTCTGCCCTCACCACGGGACAGGGGGGCACCGTGGGAAATGAGCTCCCAGGACCTTCCCTGCGCCTCCAGCCCTTTGCCCCTGGCTGTGATCCGACCGCAATGGGCCCCCCTGGGGCACAGCCTGGGTGGGACGGTCCGCGGCCTTTCCCAGGGGTGGGGGGCCGGGGGCAGCCTCTGCCTCCCGCCCCCCACCTGCGGGGGGGCGCCGTTGCCAGCGCGGGGCAAGGCGCGGCGGCTGGGTACTCACCGTCCCAAAAGTCCCATGGTTCCCAGGCTAACCGGGAGTCTAAGTGACTGGCACCGGCGCCCCACCTCTGCCTTCCGCGCAGCCGGCCTGCAAAAGGTCCTGCAAGTTGGGATGGGTGGGGGGAGCCGCTGTGGGGCTGAGCAGGGGGGTGGGGGCCATGCAAACTGGAGGCATGGGGCGCACGCCTGGCATCAGGGAGGGGATGGTGTCATGGGTAAGAACCTCCCAGAATCCTCTCTGCCTTTGCTGTCAGTGCAGGGGCTTTGTGGGTAACGTGCTCCCAGAATCGGCTCTGCCCTCGGCATCAGAGCTGGGGTGAGTGTAGGAAATGATCTCCCACAATCCTCGCTGCTCTTGGCATCAGTGTAGGAGTATTGTGGGTAACCAGCTCCCATAATCCTCTCTGCTCTTAGCATCAGTGCAGGAGTATTGTGGGTAACCAGCTCCCATAATCCTCTCTGCTCTTAGCGTCAGTGCAGGAGTATTGTGGGTAACAAGCTCCCATAATTCTCTCTGCTCTTAGCGTCAGTGCAGGAGTATTGTGGGTAACAAGCTCCCATAATTCTCTCTGCTCTTAGCATCAGTGCTGTGGGGTGATGGTGGGAAATGATCTCCCAGAATCCTCTCTGTTCTTGGCGTCAAGGCAGGAATATTGGGGGTAACAAGCTCCCAGAATCCTCTTTGCCTCTGGCATCAGTGCAGGGGCATTGTGGGTAAAAGTTCCCAGAATCGTCTCTGGTCTCATCATCAGAGCTGGGATGAATATAGCAAACGTTCTCCCATAATCCTCTCTGCTTTTGGCATCAGAGCTGGGGGGACTGTGGGAAACGATCTCCCAGGAACCTCTCTGTTCTTGGCACCTGGGAATGAGCATCATGGGTAATGAGCTCCCAGAATCCTCCCTGCCCTTGGCATCAGTGCCGGGGCACTGTGGCTACCGTGCTCCCGGCGTTCCCTGGCAGACGAAGCCCCCGTGCACTGTGGGGGCCGGGGGTCTCTGCAGCCAGCTCCTGGGGTAGGGAGCACGTGGGGCCCGCGGGCTGGGGAGTCCCTCACCGCTGACGTGGGGCAGGCCACCACTGAACCAGACCAGGAAGCCGCGGCCCCCGGTGCCCTCGTCCGTCACCATCTGCAGCATCATGCGGTTGCTGGTGGAGAGCAGTGCGCCGGGCCGGAAGGTGCCACAGAAACGGCCCAGCCGCTGGGCGCTCACCGAGTGCCCGTTGTAGACGTCCAGGTAGTCGTAGCGGCAGGATGAGTCCGGCTCCAGGTCAAAGACCCGGAACGACAGCATCACCACCTGGCCCTCCGGCACCTGGGGCAGAAGCCAGGGTTAGCGGGAGGCAGGGGCAAGACTGGCTGGCATGGGGGGCGCCAGGGGATGGGAGGGGAGCTGGCGGATGGGGCAGAGTGGGGGTGTGGATAGGGCTGTGGGGCACTAAGAGATGGGGGGTGACAGGTGAGGGATGCTGCCAGGGGTGTGTGGGAGACACAAATTAGGGCTTGACCCACCCCCTCCCATTTGCGTCCCCCCCCCATGCACCCAGCCCTAGCTCCACCCCAGCCCCCCCCCAGGTACCGTGATGGTCCAGGTGCATGTCTTGCCAGGGGGGTAGTGGTTGGGGAAGCCCTCGCTGGCGATGTACCCCGAATCCCCCGTGTGCTCCCCGCCGCACAGGAACACGGGCCTGAGAGAAACCCACGCAGGGGCGTCAGCTGGGGCCCCAGGCCTGCCAGTGCCCCTCACTCCCGACCCGCAGCCCTGCTGGCGTGGCGCTGGGCCCCCAGCCCTGCCTGTGCCCCCCATACCTGACCCACAGCCCCTGCCAGCCTGGCCGTTGGCCCCTCAGTTCTGCCAAAAAAACCAAGGAGTCTTGTGGCACTTAAAGACTAACCGATTTATTTATCGCATGAGCTTTTGTGGGAAGGGGGATATTCTCCCAGGGAAGCTCATGCGATAAATAAATCGGTTAGTCTTTAAGTGCCACAAGGCTCCTTGCTTTTTTTGCTTTACTAGACTAACACGGCTGCCCCCTTGGAACTTGGCCAGTTCTGCCGGTGCCCCTCACTGCCGACCCACAGCCCCAGCCAGCCTGGCACTGGGCCCCAAGCCCTGCCAGTGCCCCTCACTCCTGCCCCACAGCCCCCACCAGCCTGGCCTCGGGCTCCCCTCTGGCCCCGGTCCCTGCTGCGGTGAACCACAGGAACCAGCTGATGTCAGCGTCCAGGATTCAGCGTCTGTTTGTCCTGGCCCAGGAGTCAGGGGCTGGGACACCGGCCAGGCTGGGGGGAAGCCACATCTGTTTGATTAAAGCTCCAGACATGCTGGGGATCAGAGCAGCCAAGGGCCCCAGCTTCCCTCCCCAGCCACGCCTCCCCCTGCCGCCACCGGTGGGGGCTGGGACAGAAAGGCCTGGTCCGCCTGGCCTGTGACAGCCCCTCCGCTGTCACCCACCTTCGCCCCCCACCTCTCTGGGGCACCAACACAGGAGGAGCCAGTCCCCACCTTGCACGTGTGTGAAACTACTGGTCAGCGTCTGCATGCTGGGAGCCGGACAGATGGACGCACGGCCTGCACAGCAGTGCCGCGTCCTGATGCACGAGGGCAGAGGGATGGAGGCAGAGGTGCGGGCAAGGGGGCGACCAGGGAACAAGTGTGAAAAGCCAGGACACTTTTCCTGGTGCGTGGCGGACTTGTGGGTACAAAACACAGCCACTGTTCCCCTTGCAAGGAGACGCTGCTGTGTGTCCTTCTGTGGCCATGTGCCTGTCTTTCCGCACTCTCTGCCCCCCACCTTCCCACTATACAGGGACCCTAAAAATCTACTTGTCGCTCCCCCTGCCCGGTCCTGGGGTCCCAGCCGAGCCCTCCCCGTCCCAGCTGGTCCTGACAGGAGAATTCAGAGACTCCAAAGATCTTGGCTCATCCCAGCCCCTGGCAGCTCCAGCTGCTGGCTAAACCCTTCCAGATGTGCTGAAACAGGGCGCACCGCTGGCGGGGCCCATGGCCACATCCCGGCTCTCCCACAGCCCCAGCTCTGCTGCTGCTGCCCCGAACTCCTGATCTCCAGCCCCTGTCCCGCACCCCTGGATCTGCTGGTGCCCCTCAGCCCCCGCTGCTGGCCCAGGCCTGTGCCCCCCAGGTCTCCCAGAACCCCTCACTTCCAACCCACAGCCCCACTGCCCAGCCCAGGCCTGGGCCCCCAGCTCTGCTGGTGCCCCTAACTCCTGACCTCCAGCCCTGCACCCCACATCTGCTGGTGCCCCACACTGCTGACCCACAGCCCAGGCACCCCCGGCCCCAGGGGAGGAGGGATGGGGAGCGGGGATCAGGGGCTGCGGTACCTGGTGGCGTTGGGGGCAGGGGCGGCGCCCGGGTCGCTCTGCCCCATGGCGCAGCCCCACAGCAGCAGCAGCGGCGGCAGCAGCAGGCACGGGCCCGGGCACATGCTGGGGCTGGTCCCGGTTCCGGTGCGGACGGGCCGGGAGGAGGCAGCGGGTCCGGCTCAGCGAAGCCTGGAGGGCAGCAGGCTGGGCGGGGGCGGGATGGGGGGAGGATCCCCTGGGGGGCCGGGGGAGGATCCCGGGGGAGGGGCTAGGTGGGGATTCCCTGGGGGCGGGGCCTAGACCCCTTGGGGCGGTGCTGACGTGGCAGCGGGGGCCGGGCGGCCAATAAGGGGCCTGCGGTGGGGGTCCAGCGCCCCCGCGAACCAATGAGGGGTGGGGGCGGGGCCGGCGGTCGACTCCCAGCCCCGAGGGGGCGGGTCTGGGCTGGCCTAGAGCGACCCCATAAATAGCAGCCCTGCTCCACCCCAGAGCTGGCTGCAACTCGCCTGGCCCCGGCCCCTGCCTGCCAAGCCGCGCTGCCCCCTAGCTCCAAGGGGTCCCGTGGATCAGAGGAGGGGGGCCGGACGCCTGGGTTCTCCCCTCACTGAGCCCCCAAGCTGATGGGGGTCGGGGCCAAGAATGTGGCTGGCCCAGCCTGAGCAAGACCCGCTGGCTGCGCCCGGCTTCACCCAACAGGGGGCACAGGTCCCACATCTGCCCCCCAGCACTGGGGGAGGGGCTCTACCTATTTCAAATAAACCCAGGGCAGGGTGGGGGTGGGCTGGGCTGTTCCCTGGGGTCCAGCCCGGCTGCCCCACACGTGACATTGTTCCTCCAGCACCCACAGGGGGCTGCCCCCCGGCCCGTGCCGGCAGCGCCCCTCCATCCCACCGAACCCCCGGCCAGCCCAGCCCACCCCTCAGGACGAAGTGGAGACGCAGGAGGCAGTTGAGACGTTTAATTGAGGGGGTCACACCATCACAACCCCTGGCCAGCCCCCCCCCCAACAGAACATCAGAAATCCAGACATGGGGGGAAGCCCCACAACAAACACAAACACCACACAGGCCCACACAGGGGAGTGGAGTCTGGGGGCAGGAGCTAGTTCCTGAGTGGGGGGTCACAGCCCCTCCTCACTCCCACCCCCCAACCTTGTCTTTTCATACAGGGCCATCCAATCCAGGCTTAACAACTCACCCCAACAAGCTAACCACTAGGCTCCCCCTCCCCTGCCACAGCCCTGGAGAGAACCCAGGCATCCCGGCTCCCCGCTGCCCTGAGCTCCAGCCCCTCAACCTGCACCTCAGCACCCACCTCCTGCCCCTCCTTCACCTGCCCCACGGCCTTCCTCAAGCCCCCCACAACCCCATCCTTCAATCCCCAACAGTAGCAGCTTCCTGCGGAGGGCGCAGGGGCCAGTGCCCCCCCCAGGAGACAGAGTACAAACAGATTGTCCTTGCCTGACCCCTGCCAGGGTGGGCAATGCACCCCAGGAGGCCAGATGTCCCCCAAACTGGCACTCCTGGGGGGGGGGGCTGTCTGATTTCCCACAATCCCCCGTGAGCCCCCCACTCTGTCCTCCCTTCTCCCAGTTGTCCTCTGGCTCATGTCCCATTTCCCATCATCCTCAATAGCGGCACCTGCTCCCCCCAACCACAGCCCAATTTTCCCATGACCCTCTCCACCAGCCGGCTCTCCCCTGCCCCTTCACTGCCTGGTGTTCCCGGCTCCCCGGGCACTGCTTTTCCCGCACTCCAGTGCCGAGCCAACCCCAGGCACCGTTACAGGGGGCTGCCCTGGTCCTGCAGGTCGGGGGCCGAGTGCTGGCGCCGCACACGGGGCGGTGGGGGGCCACAGGGGCCGTGGCTGGGCCGGTGCTGTGGGTACGGGTGGTAGTTGAACTTGCGACCCGGGGCTGGCTCCAGGGCACCCGAGCGGGAGGGCTTGGCCCGGCTGCCCCCATCCAGGGAGTTGCGGCGATGTGGGCGTTGCCGGCCATACTGTCTGGACGGGGCTCCGTGCCAATGCCGACGCTGCATGGGCGAGCCCCCCACCGGTGACACCTGCCCCACAGTGCCCCCCTGGCCTTCTGGTGCTGCCTCCTCGCCCCCGCCCAGTGTGAAGGCGGTGCCGGGGCCCCAGGAATACCGGTGCTGCGGGTTGCTCTTGAAGGGGAAGCGGAGTTTGCAGTTGTGGGGAGGCACAAACTTGCCAGTGATGTGGGGTGGGTGCGGAAGGCACTTGCCGAGCTGCTGCAGGCCCTGGAGCCGGGCCTGCTCCTGCCTGAGCCAGCGCAGGCGTCCGCGCCGGAAGGCTGGGTCCTGCTGCATCAGCCGGCAGATGCGGGCGTAGCTGGAGGTCTCCTGCTCGTCTTTGGTGCATGATGACTCCGGGTTCCCAGCGTCATCCACCACCCCATCCTCAAAGAACTGGGAGCCCCACTCGCCTTCCAGGGCCTCGTCTGCCCCGTCGTCCTGCAGGCAAACGGGGTGTTAGGAACAGGGCACCAGGGAGCCATCTCCGGAACAGAGGAGGCTAGAAGAGGGGTGGGGCCAAGGATGCCTAGATTCTCTCCCAACTTGGGGAGGGGGATCCAGTGCGTCAGAGCAGGGGGGCCGGGAGCCCCAGATGCCTGGGTTCTCCCCTCACCTGGGAAATGGGGATGACTCTCTCCATCTTCACCACGCGGTCCCGCAGTGCCCGAATCTCCTCGTCCTTCATGTTGTTCTGGATCTTCACCTCCTGCAGGATGTGGGTGAGCCGGTCGATGTGGACCCGCAAGTCGTGCACGTCAGGGTTACTGGGGGCGCTGCCTCTGCCCTCCTCCTCAGCCCGCTCCTCGCCCACCCCCACGGTGTCCCAGACGTCCCGGGCAACAGCACGCCAGGTGTCCTTCTCGCCGGGGTCCCGCTTGCCATAGAGCCGGCAGAGCTCCTTCATCTTGACGATGCTCATGGCCTCGATCTCCTGCCGGGAGTGGCGGAAGTCGTTGAGCGCCACCTCATAGCAGATCTCCTTCACCGCCTGCATCTTCAGGTCAGCCAGGGTGACCCAGCTGGGGTCCTTGCCGATGCGCCTGCGCTGTGGGATCTGGTAGACCTGGCGGGGCTCACGCCGCTTGCCGCTACTGGGCAGGCCGCAGCGCCGTACGATGCTCTGCACCTTGGCGGCCGGCAGCTTGTCCCGCAGCGCCGCGATCAGCCGCCAGCTCTCCTCGCACGAGCGCTTGTCCGAGTCGTCACCGCTGTCTGAGTCTGCATACTGCCAGGGAGGAACAAGGGGCGGCGTCAGCATCTCTGGCCACAGCTGCATGCCCCCCTGCACCCTCCCAGCACCCGTGCGCAACTGCACATGGCGCCCCCTCCCTCCAGCCTGAGACCCCTTAGGCCTGCCCACACCTCCCCCCAGCCCCTCCTCACCAGCCTCTGTTGCTCCAAGAGAAGATCGGCCTCTTCCTTCTCTCGCCGGTACTGGTTCTCCAGATCCTGCAGCCTAGGGGCAGAGACCTGTGAGAATGGGTGGCCACCCGTCAACCCAGGGCCCCAGGGCAGTGCAGGGAGATAACACCCATGCCAGACCATCTCCGGCTTCCCTGTGGGATGTGCCAAGGCAGAGAATGGAGAAGCCAGGGCCCCCCTTACCTCTTCTCCATCTCCAGCTTGATGTCGATGCCCTCTTGTTCCAGCAACTCCCGCTGGGCGAAGTTCCAGTCCACCGGCTCAGTTGCCGGCTCTGGGGGGAGGCTCCGTTCCCGCTCCAGCCGTGCCTGCTCGGGGTGGTTGAAGCGGAAAACGTGGTTCTTCCCCATCACAATGCGGTTACCTGAGAAGGGAAGGCAGTGATAGAACCCAGGTGTCCAGCTCCCAGCCCCCCAGCTTTACCTCACCCCCTGCCCCCCGCCCCCCAGCCAGGGAAAGAACCCAGGAGTCCAAGAAGCTGCCCCTACCTGACCTGAGGACCAGCGGCTCCGTCACCTGCTTCCCATTGACATAAGTCTCGGCCCCCTCGCACGGCTCCAGCGTGACAATCACTGTGGGGAGGGGGGAGCTCCAGTGAGCCCGGAGGGGGCCAGGGTCACCGGCACCGCTCAGGGAGAAGGGGTGTGGGCAGTCAGACCCAGAAGGTGGGGCACAATCACTGGGAGGGAGACCCAGGCACACAGAGGGCTGAGGAGACTCGGAGCGAATCTTCACAGAAGACGTAGTTGGGGGGCGGAGGCTCAGCCCATCATTCCCTGCACCTGGGTGCAGGGGGACACAGTGCTGCAGCTGGGGAGTGACCCATGGACACTGTGGGGGGACCGATGGACACACCCGCGCTCAGTACCTGGGTGGTTCGGTGTCTCGGCCACCTCCCGCCAGCAGAAGAGAGGGGGGAAAGAGGCGTTAGGGTGAGCATTACATGGGGGGACTGGGGCCTGGGCCTAAGACTTGCCCCCAAATGCCCAGGGGGCCCCCCCATGTGGGGAAGGTACAGCCCAGCTTAGGCATCCTGGAAACGAGGGGCCCCAGAAACACACAAAGATGGGCCACCCCCCACAGGCACTACAAAATCAGGCAAAGGATCCGGGAGCCCCACACAGGTGGGTCACGCCCCCTAGGGAATCAGGCCGTGCCCCCAAGGATCCAGGGCCCCATATAATGGCCAACATCCCAGTGGATTCAGGGGCTGAGGGGCCTGACGTGTGGGGAAGTAGGGACAATGCCAGCTCTTCCCCCCAGCCCTGCCCCGTGCCCCACACCTTCCCCATCAGGGTTGGTGCAGCTCCGGAAGATGCAGTGCTTGTCCTTGATGAACTGTCCTGTTAGCTTGATGTCCACGTCCACCTGGCCTACCCTGTGGGGAGAGGGGTGTGTGAGCGCTGTGGGCCAGGGCCCCCCACCCATTCAGCCCCCTGGGGTCCCTCTCCTCTTACCGGGTCAGGCCGTCCTTGATGTGGTACAGCAGGCACTCCGACATCAGCGGGTCCTCGTTCAAATTCACCAGGTGAGGTGTCTGTGGGGAACAGAGAGACAGCAAATGGGGCAGGAGCCAGAGAAGGCCAATGCCCCAGGGGATTCTGGGGCCAGGAGCCCACACAGGAGGGAGAGACTGGTGGGGGAGGGCACCACAGAGAACAACCCCCCACCCCCTCCACTTGCCTTTTTAGGGGAGAAGACCCCCACTGTGCCGCCATCTTCCCGCACAGCGACGCCCATCTCAGCCAGCAGTGCCTCCCTGCAGGAAGAGACCACATCACACCCCAAGTCGTGCCACTGCATTAGCAGACAAAGCTTCATGGAGATGCAGCCACCTCTGGAGCAGAGCGAGTTGCTACACAGGCGGGGCCATCCTTGGGATTAGAGGGGCGATCGCCCCCGGCCCACGGTTCATAGCAGGACAGCACAGGGCCTGCACCACTGCCCCCCACAGCTGCGCTGTAGGGGGTGCAGGCAAGAACCGGCCTCTGCTGTGCGCTGACCCGCCCAGCCCCCGGGACGGGAATAGCCAGCCCAGGGTGGAGCAGTCCAGCCCAGAGGCCCGGTGCCGCCGGCTGTTCTGCCCTAGGGGTGGGCAGGGTCAGCCCAGAGATGGGGTGGGAGAGCAGAGCCCAGCCCCCAGACTGGCTCGCTCCACCCCTGGGGCAGAGTGGCTGGCTCAGGGGAGGGGTGGGAGTGCAGGACCAGCCTTGGAGCCAGCCTGCCCCCCCCCAGCGTGGGGGACCCCTATAGGCTGATTGGCCCCAGGTCCCACACCACTGTTCCCTCTAAGCTGTGCACATGTGCACACACACCCAGGTTGTGAAACCTGCACACACAACAAAATAAAGTGCACACAAAAAAATTCAACGGTGCTAGTATTAGTGCACACAGAAATTTTCTGTGCACACAGCCTATGAAAAATTAGAGGGAACACTGCCCCACAACCCCTAGGGATGGCCTTGTATAGAGGGACCCCACACCAGGCACTGAGATGCGGCCACTTCTGGGGCAGGGTGGCTGGCTACATGAGGACTCCTAGCCCAGTTGTGAAATGCAGCCACCTCGGGGGTGGGACGGCCTGTTATACAGGGACCCTGATCCAGTGCCAAGATGCGGCCACTTCTAGGCGACATCAGGTTGTCACCAAGCCCAGCACTCACCTCTCCATCCGAAGGGCCTCGGTTTTCCGCAACTTCTCCTCCCACGTCTCGTTCAGCTCTGCAATGATTTTCTCCGTCTCCTACCAAGGCCAAAGAACAGCTAGGCTCCATCGCCCCACACATGGGGCACAAGGCTGGGAGCCCCAACTGCCACCCCCAAGCCAGGTCCCTCCACCCTCACCCGAGCAGCACGGATGTGGGGAGGCAGCTCAGGGCTGGGGGCCAGGATGCCTGGGTTCGCTCCCTGGCTCTGGGTGTGGGGATAAGTGGATTAGGCTGGTGCTGGTGGTGGTGGTGGTGGCAGTGCGGGGCAGGGGCACTGGGCGCCAGGACCCCTGGATTCCATCCCTAGCTGTGATAGGGGTGCGGGGCTGGAGGGTGAGAACAGGGAGGCTGGGAGTCCGCACTCCTGGGTTCTCTCCCTATGCTGGTGCAATCTGGGCCGGAGAAGCGGGGCTCGCGGCAGGCACAGGTGGACGGCTTGGCGGGGGCTGTTGAAGACTGGGGAGGGATGCTGTTCTGTTCCCATACTCTAGTCTAGCCCTACCTGCAGCCTCTCCATGGCGTCCTCCGTGCAGAGAAGTTGTCCCCCCAGCGCAGGAAAGGGCTCAGGAGCCCCGTTGAGGGTGCTGGGGGGCCGGGGCTCAGCAGCAGGGTCGAAGGGTAGAGTGGAGGTCAGGGAACAGCTGGGGGGCTCCTCCACCTTCGAGCCTGGTGGGAACACTGCTGTTAGGGGGGAGGCCCCAGTCACGCCCTCCCCCTGCACTCCTGGGGCAGCCAGCTCTACAACCTGGGGCCTGCTCTGGCCCCACACAACCAGCTCCAGCCCAGAGCGCCTGCCCCCCTTCTGGCCACCAGTGTTTAACAGGGGCACCCTGTCTGGCCCCCACATCCCTTGGACCCCGCCAGGCACAGGGGGGCACTCACAGCCGGGAGTGGGCACATCAGCCAGGCCCTGGGCAAAGAGCAGCTCCCGCAGCCGTGCCACCTCTTCCTTCAGCTCCCGGATAAGCCGGGCATTCGGGTCCTCGTTGATCACCGCGTGGCACCGGATTTGCTTGGTACGATCAGCGTAGCTGAGGGGCAGAGAGTACAGGGGGCCAGTCAGTGCCTCCAGGCTTCCCCTGCCCCGTCTGATCTTTCCCCGTCTGTTCCTCCCTGCCCCACAGCCCTGCCCCTCAGTCAGATGCCTCTGCCCCAGATGTGCCCTAGGTGCAGCACTCACCGCAGGGTGCTGAGCGTCTCCTCATAGCTGATGTCGGCTGGACTCAGGGCGGCGATCATGGCTGTGCGGGAGTTACCCCCTACAGGGGGAAGGCAGGGAGGTAAGTGGGGACGAGACCACTTCCAGCCCGCAACTGCCCCTCACGTTATCCCACTCCCCAAACACAAAGCCCCCTTCTCTCCCCACCCAACTCCACAGCCTGTACCTCCCACTAAGGAAAGGGGGTCATTACCCAGGTTCTCCTTGAGCAGCCAGGTGAGCACTGAGTCACGGTATGGGATGAAATCTGATTTCTTCTTCTTGTTGCTTTGCTAGACAGGGAGGGAGGAAGGGTCAGAGTGGGGACGGGGTAGGTGTATCCCCTGACACTCCCACCCCCCACAACTGAGCCAGGATCATCTGTACGCACTTTTCTATGCCTTGGTTTCCCTGCATTGCTACCCTGTGGGTGTGACAGGGCTAAACAACTGCTTCTGAACCAGCCAGAACCGACCTTGACAGCCCCAAGGGCTGAGCCGCAGCCAAACACACTGACATGCAGGGACTAGGCAGGGGTCTGGGGGTGTGGACTGATGGCAGAGACCCCATCACCCTCCCTGGCCAGCCAGAGTTGGATGCCCCCCATGATCACAAAAGCAGCAGGGGCAAACGGCAGCTGAGGATGGCGGGTGGCACAACAGCCCCAATCTTGGCCGGGGGGGGTGTCATCTGGGCAGCGCTTGGCACAACAGGCATCTCTCTGCTCTCAGCTACAAGGGATCTTGAAGTGCCAAAGCTCTGGAGGGGGAGAGGATCCAAGGAAGGCCACAGTCCTGACCCGAACTCACCATCTCAGCTAGGGCAGAGATCACCTTGCCCAGCGTGGTCAGGGACTTGTTGATGTTGGCACCTTCCTGTGGAGGGAAGCACATGAGAGTTGGAGAGGCCATCCCTGCACCAGACCCTCCCCCCAAGAGAAATGAGCCTTCACTCCCCCACGGACTCTGCAGGCTGCCCCCTCAGGACACCCTCTGCTGGGGGATGTTGGTGTCCTGGGACCCCTCAACAGGGTTCACATACCGCCCACATGTGGCATTATCCTGCACCGTGGCCGAGACTGACAAAGGGGATGTGGTGTGAGCTCTCGTGGACTATAACAGGGGGAAAAGCGATCCCTGGGGGGACACCCAAGGCCAATGGGCACCCAGCACTGACCCTTAGAGCCCCTCAGCCACCACCCTCCCCCAGTCCTGGACCTGAAGGGTGGATTGGGACCCCAGGGCGCCTCTCACCTTTAATCGCATCCCCCGTGCCCCAGAGGAGTCAGCTCGCTCGCTGCCAGCCAAGTCCACCAGACTGATTTTGCTGACCTAGGGGAATTGGGGAGAGCTGGAATGGCAGGGATGTGACACCTCCCACCTCCACCCCATCCTCCCAAGCCCCCCACCTCTGCATGCCCCCTTCAATCCTGAACCCCAACCCCACCATCACTCTGCCAACAAACTCCACCATAGGGTACAGATCCGCTCAGGACCCTCAGAGCCATCCACACTGTGGGAAGGCAACTCCTCCAACTCCCATGCCTCCCTGAGTCCCTTACAGCCACCCAAATGAGGCTGAGACCCAGCAAACTCATTCTGTGTCTGCCCCTCACCCTCCTAGCCAGACTGGGCTTCCTACAGCTCACCACGCCCTATGACTGCCCTGATCCCGCCCCCTGAGGACCAGAGCCAGACACTCCCACCATATCCCCCTTGTTACCTTCTCAGAGTCCAGGCCAGTCAGCTCATCGTGTCTCCTTTGTGTGAAAATGATGGTGAACACCGCATGCGAGCGGCTGCTGGTCTCATTCATGTTGGTGGCAGCTACAGTCCTGGGAGGGGTGAGAAATGGCGGGGGTGAGTGGAAGGAGGTAAAGCCCTGGGGAAAATAGGGACGCTCCCCACCAGAGATCCAGATGGCGTAGCTCCCCACCCCATCTTTTACCTTTCAGTCCCCTCCCCTCCAACAGCTGGAAACCCAGGGCTCCGGGCACCCAGCCCCCCACCCAGCAATCTGGAGCCAGGACTCCTGGCCCGAGCCCCCTAACCTGGCTTTGTTCCCACAGTCCATGAGGTCGGCGACATCAGCGAAGCAGGTGGCAGCCAGCTTAGACAGGTCCTGCACGTAGGGGCCCAGCAGGGGGTGCTCCCGCACCCGCAGGCTGCCCCGGCTCTTGGGGTTCAGCAGGTCCCGCACCCGCTCACAGTAGATCTCCATGTAGCTCACCTGGGTGGGGATGGGGGGTGTGAGAGCAGACCCAGCTGGGGTGGGAAGCTCAGACTTCCTGGGCTGGGGACACCACAGGGATCCAAAGGGCGGGCTGGGAGTGCAGGGGGTGTGAGATGCAGGGTGGGGAGAGCCAGGGAGTGCCAGAAGAGGGGGACCAGAGCAGGGGAGTGCCTGGAGGGTGTGCTGCAGGGAGGGGAGCATGGGGAGGGGTTGGAGAAACACACTCGGGGAACTGGGGGTCAGTGAAGATGGAAGGAAGAACCGAGAGGGTGTGGGAGTGAGGACTCAGGGGCCCAGCAAGCGTTGGGGCAGGTGGACTCACCTCCACGGAGTGGGACAGGCCAGGGCAGCGGTTCTCGGTGATGCGGGTGAAGAGATCCTCACACAGCTGGAGAGAGAGGCAAGAGCGGCAGCTTAGGCATGTGGGCACGGTGCCCCCACCCACACCCATGCCTCCGCCGGCTCCCACCCTGGCCCACCAAAGTGCCATGCCCTGGCCTCCTCCTTCCCTCCATGCCACTGCCCGGCCCCTCTGCACCCACCTGGGGGATGATGCCCTGCTGGCCGGGTTCCTGCCGGCCCATCATGGTGTAGGACTTGCCAGCACCCGTCTGGCCATAGGCGAAAATGCAAACGTTGTAGCCCTCAAAGGCGTGAAGCAGCATCTCCTCCCCGATGTCCTGGTATACCTGCCGCTGGGAAGCAAAGCTGGGGTCCTCCTCCTGGGGGCATGAACCAGGTAAGGTCAGAGGAGCCCCCAGAGCTCTGTTGGAGGCCATCACCCCCGACCAACAGTCCCTGCCCTCCCATGCCCAGCAAGGACCCGCCTTGGTCATGAGAGACTCCCAGCAGCATCAGCAAAAGGCTCCTGGGTCCCGGCTGCAGTGCCAGGGCTACAGGGTGCAAGGTGGGAGCAGGGCTGGGAACCAGACGTATCTGGGGGGACGCAGGCAAAGAAGATGGTGAGAGAGGGTAAGAGAAGCCCATGGTGGGACTGTCTGCCCTGCCTGGCAAACGGAGCTGCACTGAGGTTCAAAACCCCAACTCAGTTTTATGCTGCATCACCCGGCCCCAGGGGATTAAGAGACGCAAGGGCTGAGTTCTGGAGTCGCATGGGGCGGGGACCTGGCCTCACAGCACTACGGCTGTGACTCCGCAGATCAGTGGGGACAGTGGCCAAGTCAGATACTCAGGCCAGCTGTGAGCAAGAAAGGCCAGATCCAGCTCTGGGCTGGCCCCGTGGCTGCCCCTCTTTTCTGGCAGGGACTCACCGAGGTGTGGGACCAGTAGGAATAATCAAAAGTGAAGCTCTTGGAAGCATCTTTGGACAGCTTGGGATTGGAGATACCTGCAGGGAAACAAAGTATGGGACACGCTAAGTGCTGACCACAATGCGGCATGGCAGGACCCCCTCCCCTCCCAACCGAGATCAGCACCCCATGAGCCAGAGCAGGGCTGGCCCCTGGCTGCACTTGGGGCCTTTCAGGGCAGACGACACATACCCTGTGCACAGGATCAGGAGCCCCCTGCTGTGCCAGAGAAGAGACAGGCCCTGCTTGGAAACTATCATGTAAAAACAGTTAGTGTGTGGGAGCTGGGAGCCAGGACTCCTGGGCTCTCTCCCCAGTTCTGTGGAGTGGGATTCGGGGTTGGGGAGGGGGGCAGGACTCCTGGCCTCTCTCCCCAGCTCTGAGAGGGATCTGGGGTTAGCGTGGGGGGCCAGGACTCCCGGGTTCTCTCCACAGCTCTGGGAGGGAGTGGGGTCTAGCCAAAACACCGAGGAGCCTAAGTAGCAAACAGGAAGCCAAGTGCAGCCTGTCATAAAGAGTCACACCAGGGGCCCCTCATGCCTAGCTGAGGTTCACACAATGGTGCCCAGCTGTCGCCAGAACCTGACATCTCCCTTTTAAGCTGGCCCGGCCCCGGCACTGATGCCTGGCAGGCTCCTGACAGGACACTGCTGCCTTTAAAAGGCCTCCCAGCTCCCCAGACCGGCTGAGTGACATCTTGGCAGCCCCTGGGACCATAACAAGCCAAGGACGCTCCAGCTATATTTAGCCGGCATCCAGACTCACTCCCGGCAGCTGGTCCTGTGGGACACCCTGAGAAGACATCCCTGCTCCACAGGTTTCAGTGTTACAGGCCCAGCACCAAGACTCCGAGGGGGGTACCCATATTCAATTGTCTGAGCACCACAATTAGTAAATCATCAATGGAGTGATCAGAAAGATTGAAATGCTGACCCACTGGGTTTTTGAATGTTGTGATTTCTGATGTCAGATTTGTGCCCATTTATTCTTTTGCGCAGAGACATTTATTCTTTTATGGTGCTTGGACAGATGAATTTCAGGTTAAGGCTTCAAAGAGAAGCTGCTGTGATTGAATTTATTTGCAAATTGTGTTGTACTGCTTCAGAACTTAATAGGGACTTTGGATTTTTCTCTCATTACAACAGGTGATTTGCCTTCATCTTCCTCTATATGCTGTTCCTCAGTGTTTGAATCTTTACAACTGTTTCGATTTGCTGTTACAGTCTGACCTGTTCCCATGACTTACATTTCCCTGCATTTATTTCCTCCTATTCTGCAAGTTCCCCCATCTTCAAAGCTTCTGATAAAGTGGGATCTTCTCCCATGAAAGCTCATACAATCAATAAATTTGTTGGTCCTTAAGTGCCACAAGACTCCTTGTTTGTTTTACTGAACTAGACTAACATGGCTACCCCTTTGAACTGGAGGCCAGAAGGAGCCATTCGATCATCAACCCTGGCCTCTTGTACAACCCACGCTAGAGCACTTTGCCCAGGAACGCCCACAGATCACTTCCACCTGAGCTCAAGATGTTTAATACCAGGTGGCACGTAGCTCTTAAGGACCCTGGAGGCAGATGGGGAGCTGTGATCGACCCCCCTGCTTGGCTAACATCTGTGGCCATGTTATATTTGTTACCCCATCTGCTGGCTTCCCCCTGCTCCACTGTGCCTTCTGAGGACTGGAAATTGTTTGGGTTGGGACACGATTGGGCAGACCCTTCAGACAGGACCCAATGACACCCCAGTCACTTCAACAGTTTCTAGAAGACAAAGGTCTAACAACATCCAATGGTAGAAGCCAAGCAAATTCTGAAAGCAAACAAGGTGCACCATTTTCACAAACTGTCAAATTAGCTATTGGAACAATTTCCCAAGGATAGTGGCAGATTCTCCATCACCAACAATTTTTAAATCAAGATAAGATTTCCACTCCCCCCCCCCCCGCAATGATCTGCTCTTATTCAGTCAGGACTTAATGCAAGGAAGATCTGTGCTGCATAGGTCAGACTAGATGATCGCAATGGCCCTGCTGCTTTTAACAGCAATGAAGCAACAAGACGGATTCTAGTAAGTGGAGGGATTGGGGTAGAAGACAAATGTCCATGTTGCTTGTAACAGCTTGTAATAACTTGCATTGCAAAAACCCAAAGCAAACCAAAAAACCCCAACAACCCTCACCTAATGACAGTGCAACATGTCTTCAAGCACTGAACACTCGCTTGCACACTGAGGATTTGTAAGACTACACAACAGCGCCATCCTACTGCTGATTCAGGTTCCTTGGGGTGGCGCTGTTGCAAGCAAGAGGAGCCAGCTCCCCACTTTGATCTCGCCTATGAGACTGACGGTAATTACAGAGATGCTGCAGCAGCAAGCTGGGGGTTAACCAAATGTGTCAGTCCAGAACAGGGTTAAACCGTGGGCTTCCCAGGCATGTGTTTTGCTCACTCTGCAAAGAGGCTGGCGTACACACCAACTGCATTCATCGAGGGCTGGGCACAGAGCCAAACAGCAACATAGATGGCAACACTGTCCATGCTTCGGGTCTGATTCTGCCCCGGCTACTCAAGGGCAGTGGGGGACACAGAGCTGGGGAGCCTCCGCATGTCTGGAAGGGCTCCTCACCCCACAGCCGGGCATTAAGAACACTGGTCTTTCAGTACCTAGAGGACTGTCAAGGGCCCTCACTGTGCCAGGGGTGCTGCATAGACCTCCCCATCTACAATCATGGGCCAGGGATGCTCCAGTGCCAGACAGTAATAGATGATGCTCTTCAAGCCGGGGTCTGCATGACGCCTGGCACAACAGGGCCCCCCAGTCTCAGTCAGGATGGAAGAGAAGTGTCTGGGCAATGTCAGACATAATATGATAACTGGCGTCTCCCCCACTCAAGTCTGAGTTTGTGATACAAGGATCCACACGATGGTCACGCTGCACCAGTCAAACCCCCGCACATCGTAGAGAGATGCACATCTCTCTCAACAGCCATGGGGCCCCCCTGAGGTCTTCTCTGCTCATTCCAGACACAACTCTCAGATCTGTGGCTTTGAAGTCACCACAGAGCGTGTGCACTGGGAGAAAGGAACAGGAGGAGAGGAACCTTCCTTCCTCTGAGACACACCCAACCCTGCCCCTCAAAGACACCATGACCCAACCTCCCCCTCCAAAAGGTCTCCTGGCCCTCCACTCCATTGAGGGATCACAACCACATCAAGGCTGTCCTCCCATCATTGCCGACCACCACAGCATTAGGGCAGCTCTCAGCTCTGCTCTCAAAAAGGGAGGATATTCATTCTTGGCTTCCCCAGCCCCACAGAGAGTAGGGTAGATGAGAGCAGTCAGGTGGCTGCTCTGACACACACCCTAGGCTGGCAGTGGGGCAGAAGGCAGGCGTGTTTCCTCTGGGCACTGCAGCACCTGAGACTCAGGCCTGGAGTAACCAGTGTGGCAGCAGGGAATTGGTGGAGTAAGCCCCACACCACAGAGGAAGCAAGAAAACACACCCCGCTCCCTGCCTGTGTGATCTGGGGTGATTCTCTCCCTGTCCCAAATCTAGTGATCAGTTAGACCCTGAGCATGGGGGTCTGACCTGCAATCAGGCCCCAGATCCCTGGCCAAGCTTGGTCAGCATACTGGAAATGGCCACAAGCAATCCTTTTCTTCCACGTTCAAGGCAGGCCAAGAAACCCCCAGGGACAGTTGGGCAATTGCGCTCAGAGGTGGGGTAGGGGGATCTTCTTTTGTGGCCCCAACAGCTGCTTGGCTATAGCCCTAAAGTTCTTCAACTTTAAATTCACGCCCTCCCTTGATCCAAATCGACTTTCAAGTGTAGACAAGCCCATAGGCAACCCCAGCATCCAGCAGGGCCCCAGCTACCCTGGGGTTTTAAAACACCCACGTTGGCTGAACACCTGTCATGGGGCAAGCTGTCCCTGTATGTTTAGGCTGTCGGGCAAGGTCACATCTACAGAAAAGACGGTGACACACCTGGAGTGCCCGGACAGTGGGATTTCCCCCTAAATGCTGGCAATCCTCACTCCCGAGCAGTGCTGCTAGGTCAGTGAAGCCTGAGTCCAGGGGCTATGTGGTGGGAGAACATGACCAAGGCCTGATTCCCGGGATAGACATACCAGGACAGCGGCTGGAAATTTCTAGCTGAGCCATTTATGGTAGACACATTGGGGCCCAAGGGTGTGATCCCAAAGTACCATTTTGTGGCACCTCCATTGGGGAAACTGAGGCAGGCTCCAACACCAGATGAGACCCTGCAGCCCCCCCTGACCCCCGTATTTTAGCCAAGGCACATTTCCTCATTTCAGCTGAGAAAGCACTCTGATGGCCCCATGACGCATCCAGGGTGGCACTAGCTCAGCTCACCGTCCCACAGTGCAGTTACTTACAGGTGGTTTTTCCTTGCATCTGGATCACACATTTGGCATCCCGGCTTATTTCCCGGGAGTTGAAAGGCCGGACCCTTACGGCCACTTTGACAGAGGCACCAGCCATTGTGGCTCTCAGTCACCCTTGAAGTTTGCAGCAGGAGAAGTGGGGGTTTCCTGTTAGAGAAGAAAGAATACAAAATAGGCACTGTACAAACATACCAACTGGACCCTGTTGCCAGGAATTTGTTATCCAGGTAACAAAGTACATCTCTCCCTGGCTTCCTCATCAGAGCGATTCATTCTCCCCATGGCTACTGCTGGCTCTCCAGCAAGGTGACCTTGCTCTGGTCACTCTCCTACCCTGCGGCTCAGTTTCCCCACCTGAGTCTCAATCCTGACCTTCCCTGTAAGCTGATAAAAATGCTGTCTAACAGACAGGGGACATCACTGCCGGGTTCAACCAGCCAAAGGTGACTTGCTAAAGCAAGAAGGGCAGACCCCAAACCCAACCAGGAAATGGAACTAGGAAGGGCTTGTCTGCACAGAGAAAGTTAAACTCAGCCCATAAACTCACTACGATACTCTTCGTACAGGCTCCACTGCAATGCTACCATTAAACCTGTTAGGAAGGGAGACACCCCCCCCTGCAAATTCATGCCCAGGCCAGACCGACTTTGGGAGGGTGCGGTGTGAAAACAGCGGGGCAGCAGGACTAGACAATGGGGCTACGCCCACAGCACAGGAAACCCAGCACAATACGGGACAGAGAATCCAAGGAGAGCAAGTTCCCACTGACACAACTCCTGCTGCAGGCAAGCAGCTTCTACAGAGGCTGGGTCAAAAGCTGTTGCCCTATCCCACACCACCCAGCTCCTGAGGTTCCTCTCAGAGCTGGGGACAGTCCAGGAATCCTGGCTTCTACGCCCTGGTCCCCCAACCCACAATACCCCACTCCCTTCCTAGGGTTTGGGAAAGAACCAAGGAGTCCTGGCTCCTAGCTTCTGCATCCCCAGCTCAAACCCACTAGACACTCCTTCTCCTTCAAGGTCTTTAAGATTCCTCAGGTTACATGATCACCTGGAAGGTGTCCAGTGTTTCAACAGGGGATGCTGAAGTGAGAAAGGCAAATAACTTTAATGCTCCCCTCTGCTGTGTGCGATCCCCGGGCTGAGGAGACTGCCTCCTTTATAAAAATCCACCAGCCAAAGCTAGCCAGAGGAAAAGGCAGGGGCATCTCTGCAAGTGGATGTCTTGCCCTCACAAAGGGACTGGAAATATCTGGCTTTTAATCCCACTGCACACATTGATTCTCCTGCTGCAGACTTCCTCGCCTTCCCAGGATGTGAAAAACACACATTCTTCCCTGCTAAGGGTTTAATACTTGTCTGCATGAGGCAAAGCACTGTGTAATTGCTGTGTGTGATGCACAATCTGGAAGGGAAAATGGCCTGTCTGCTTCTAATGCAGCAAAGGGTCCACCTGGGGTCAGCCAAAGCAGGCTCTTCTATCACAGACTGTCTGATCGTATCATCCCCCTCACAATCTGATCCAGTTCCACACTCAAACAATTTACTTCTGTAGATCCTCTCTCTCCCTGGAACTCCCCATCCCTGACGCAAGACCTACCACATCCCCTCTCTGCCAGCATCTTGCCATCCTAACGCAGAAATGCTCTCCTCCCTAAGACCACTTCCCATCACCTGGGTGGCCAACGACCCCTTCTCCGCACCTGAGACGCCACCTGCTCTGAACACTCTGGCATCACCACATTTCAAACAGCAGAATGAATGAGGGTTCAGAGAATGATTAGGAGACTGGACAACTCTGGGAGGAGTGAGCGGGGGGTGGGGTGGGGTGGCATCTGCCTTGGAGAAGAGACAGATACTGACTGCAATAGAAAAGACGGACTGGGAATTTCTGTTCTCCCTGCTTCTGAACACAAGAGCAAAGGGACTTTCACCAGAACTGAAAAGGTAGTGACTTCAATGCTGTGGCCGAAGGAAATATTTATTCCAATAATACAGCGTTGGCCTGTGGGACTCATTGCCTCAGGATACCATGGAGGCAGAGCAAAGGCTGACCTGGGTAATGGGGATTTCCAGAGTTGGGATGGTTAACACCAAGGGAGATCGGACCCTGTGCTTCACAGCAGGGAAGTTACTCCCTGACTGTACAAAAACAGGAGACCTGTGTGAGGAAAAGCAGAATATCCACCAGCAATTACAAGGGGGGCAGGGTTGGACACCTTGCATGAGAGACAGAACACTGATGGACACAGTGGCACTGCCCAGATGGATCACAGCAATTCCTATGGCATGCTCCAAATCCTCCTGGGCCTCCATGGTTTTGTACGTTCTTCATGGAGATGAAAGACCCTTCCTCCAGCTCATGGCAAGCTTCTCCAGAGAAGCAAAAGTCATAGGACTTGTTTCCACTGGGAAAGCAGCTGGAGCAGCTCCTCCCATGGACTCTTACTGTGCCTGAGCTGTTCTGGGCAGTCTCCCTGTGGGTCACTATTTATTTGTATTATCAGAGCGCCTAGGCACTCTAGTCTGTGCCTGCTGCTGTGCAAACACAAAACAAAGAGCTAACAGCCTGGTACAAGACAAGATACTGGCAGAAGCATCCAAGAAAATGCCCCGACAGTGTTGTGGGAGAAAGAATAATGTTTTAACATGTTTTCATATGGGCACTGCAGGCCAGTGTCTGGTCGGGGCTAGGAGCTGACCTAATGAGAGAGTGTAGGTGGGGTGGGGAAAGAGCAGGAATGGCATTGAAAACAAACAGCTTGTGTTTGGATACACCAGAGAGGGAGCCAGAGGTTGCAAAGTCAGAGGGACACGGCCCCAGACTAACATGGCGATTGCAGAAGCCTTATTAGTGGACACGAGTGGGGTAAGACTGCATTTGTCAATGAGCTACAGCCCGCATTTGGTCCATCTGCACCGCCCCCCCCCCCCAACAGATCCCCAGCACCTTGACTCTTTTCACACAGCTGCCCCAACTAGTACAACAGCACTGCCAAGATCCTTAAACTCTCTTTGTTTCTTATCCTCCTGCAATGCTGCCAGTGCAGAACCCTGCATCAGTCTCTGGCCTCCACGCAACTTGTTTCCCATGGATCTCCCAGCCTCGAGCTCTCTCATTATCTGCTCTGAGTAGGGATGGGCCTGAGGAGCCTCAAAAGGTGTTTAGCATACAATTGTATGCTATTGCAAGGAAGCAACAAGCCCCGAATCCACAGGAATGGGCACCAAACAAACACTTGGGATAGCTACATATGCAGAGCTGTTCACATCACCTATTACCACAATTATGCAACACTTCCCAGTACAGGATCATGTTTTCAGTTAAGGCAAAATTTTAATCATCTTTGCTGAAGTTTCTGCCATTTCTGAGAAAAGATCTATTTTTAATTCTACCAGCTTTAGCAGCTCCACACTTTGCAGCAAGGAATTCAGCAGGGAGGGAGGCTACTGTCCCAGGCCATACCTTTCCCAGCCCCATGCAAATCTGCTCAAATTGGGACCAGTTATAAGTCTTTAAAAAATCTGCACGTTTAGTAAAGAAAGCAGGTAGCATTTAGCTGATAAAGTCTCCAAAGTCTCATCTAGCCACCGGGCATGCTTCACAGGGGAGGGCTTTGTATGGGGTCTTGGAGTTAAAGGCTGTGGGACCAAATTAAGGGTGCACAAGCCAACTCAATTCAGGCCTTTCCTAACTGTTGGGTGCATGGCTTTGTGACGTCAATCATGCTCCATTCACATGGTTTTGTGTGTACATAGTAATGAGTAGGGGGTGAGTCTCTGTACGATGCACCTCTTCTCACAACTGTCCCCTCTGCAGCTGCAACACAGGCTGGGGGGCCAGAAAATCCACCCTCAAGGTAACGTCTACACCTGAGTGCTCCCAAGGTAATTTGTCTAAATAGCTCTGAGTCAGCCATTTAACCCAGCCACCTAGAGGTGGGGTGAGGAGAAATGGGAACCGTACAGGTCACTAGGCAAGAGATGTTAATAGCCATAGGTAGGGCTCTCTGCCTTCTCACTTGGGGATGCTTCTGCAGTCAGAGTGAGCAACTTGGTCCAAGAGACCTTGTGTAAGTGATGGGGACAGAGCAGAAATAGCAGGGTGAAATGTTCTGGAAGTCAGACTAGGTCTAATGGTCACTTCTGGCCTTAAAACCTGATGAAAACTTCTCAACAAACTTTGCTACTGAAACACTCTAAAACCTCGTTTTACAACACCCCCCCCTCCCCCGTGAAATCTACAGACATACGCCGCTTCCCTCAACTGATCTTTGCTCGTCTGCAGGCCCACACCTTCAAACCTTGCTTAGGCAGATGACTCTTATCCCTCCAGTTTCTATGGAAATTGTCAGAAGCAACTGGCTAGCTTTTACCCTGACCTATTAAATAGCCTGTATCTTCACCATCAGCCACCATAAACAGGGAGTTCCAGGTCCAACCCTAGAAAAGAATCAACGTAATGCAACCACCTCTTGCTTGTTCAGAGAAAATTGCAGAGGACAAACTCCTGGAGCTGGAGAAAGGTATCTTAAATGCTCAGCACCACCAGCTCTCCGTTGGCACTAGCATTACTCAGGGATGACTTCACTGGCAAGTCACCAGTGCTGCACTAGTGTAAATAAGTGCATTCAAAAAAAAAAAATCAAAGAGGAGATAGGAAAAAAAAAAACCACCTGCAAAAATGATCTGACAGTGGAAAAATGCTTTTCATGGAGAGGCAGCTACTCCAAAAGGTCAAGAGGTGACTGGAGTACAGTGTTTAAGTACTTTTCCAGGAAGAAAACACCAGGTACTAATGGGCTCTTTAATTTAGTGGTGAAAGGCAGAACAAGAATCAGCAGCTGGAAGTTCAATTCAGTCAGGTTCCAGTGAGAAATAAGGCCAATGATTCACAGTGTGGACTTAACCACTGGACCAAACTTCATCTCCAGGTGTTTTCCAGTCCAGAACAGAGCCTTTTTGGACGATCTTTTACCCCAGCACAACTGACTGGGATCTGATTTTGCAAGATTCAGACTCAATCCTTGCACTAGCTGATGGCCAGGCAGCAATGAAGTTTAAGGCAGAGAGGGAAGGAGAATCCTGAATTTTAGGGAGGCAGGATGGCATCTTCTGAGCTGCATTTGGTGAGGAGACAAGATTAAGAAACAGTTTCTTTGACCTGTTCTGCCATCCCATGTGTTGCACCAATTTAGCACCAGTTTAGCTCAGTTTTAAGTGGATTGAGGGCTAAATTGATGCAAATCCTTAACACTGATGCAGTTAAGGCTTGGGAAAAGCAACTGACGTGAGCAAAGCAAGTAACTTACAGTAAGATTCATTTGAACAGGTTTTATTTCCTGAGGCAAGCTACAGCAAATTCCAGCAAGGCTTAAAACCAGCCGAAGTGTGTTTACATTGGAGGTTTTCACCGGATCCATTAGAGAAGAGGAGCCTGATGCTTTGCATCAGCTCAGATTAGGTTGGGAGGGGGAACAAAAACTGTCTGCATTTAGCTCAGCTCCACACATGAACCTAACCCAGCCACCCCTCTCTGAACATTTTCTGTAGGTTCCCCCCTTTGTGCAGCTATCTCCTCCCCACAGGGTAGCATTCGTCAGCCATGACCTCAGGGGTGCTGGTTAAAGAGCCAGCAACATCCTTCTTTCTTTGAGGAAACATAAGTGGAAATAATAATGTCTTTATTTCCCCAAGCCTTTTTAGAGAAAAGGTGGGGAGGACTCAAAACGTTCTGTTTTATTCCTCAAGCATCTGAGACCTCCTCATCCAGCTGCCAGAATCAATGACAGATGCCCTTGCGGTTGAACAAATATTGATTCACAGCCTCAACACATCCTCCAGACGTTAAGAGGCTGAGCTGTCCTGCTGGGAACACTCCTGTGACTGGCGGTTTGGGAGCCTGAATAGGAGATGGTGGCTGGCAGGTAAATTACAAGGTCATGAGGTTGGGACTGGGATCAATCCCTGTTCTCCATAAACTCCAATGGTCAAGTGACGGGATCTTCCTAAAAGATTTCCAACGGGATTATGGTTTCCCCTCCTTGGTGAGTGCCACATTTTCAGATCTGGCATCATCTAATGACAGCTAGCTCCACAGGATGACACCTTGGCAGCCAGAAGAGTATCTCCATGGACTGATGTTCAATTTACCACCTTTTTGATGTCATCAAATACCCCCTGGCTCTTCTGCTACGAGACGGGGGAAAACAAATGTTCCTGATCCACTTTCATCTCACAGACTTTGTATCACCTTGCACTTTTCTTTATCTCTTGATTGCTCTGTGCGTCTTTTTCTGCACCTGTAAAATGGAGGGACACGGTCTACACCACAGCACCCCGTGGAAGGGGGCTTTGCATTACAAGCACAGGATGTGTGTACTCATGAGAAATCTATGGTTGATTTCCAGCTCCCCACCTTCTGGCCATGAATGTACAGAGATCGCTGACTAACACAGGAATTTGGGGTTGGAAGAGACCCACAGGCCAGCCCTTGCCCTCAGACAGATCCAAGTAAACCTAGACCGCTCCCAACAGGCTTTTGTCCAACCTGTTTGTAAAAACCTCCAATGACAAGAGATTCCCCAACCTCCCCTGCAAGTGGGTTCCAGAGCTTAGTGACCCCTGTGGGTAGGGCATTTCCCCTCATATCGAACCTCAATCTCCCTTGCTGAAGATTAAACTTATCACTGTTTGTCCTGCCCCCAGGGAACATGGAGAACACTTGATTCTTTCTTCCCCCAGCCTTTAACATATTGGAAGGCTATTGATGAGTATCATTTCTGAATACCTCTCCACCGTAAGAGCCTTCAGGCAGAAACTGTCTTGTTGTTTTTTCTTTCCGGTTGCCCAAGGTCCCAAGGCCAAATGGGGTCATTGTAATCATCTAACCAGGGGTCTGCAACCTGAGGCTCTGGAGCCACATGCTGCTCTTCGTGGCTCCAGGCTCTGGGCCCTCTCCTGTTACCAGTGGACTCGGTGGGCAGCATGCATCAGGCTCCAGGCTCCCTCTACCACCTGGGTACTCTGTGGTGGGCCTGCTCCTGGTTGTGAGCTCCCACCCCCTGCCTGAGGACCCTGCCGTAGCACTGTGGCCCAGCTTCCAGCTCCCCTCACTAAGAGGTTACACCCATTGTGGCTTTCAAAACACTTGCTTACTGAAGGATTTTTTAAACTCGGCTCTGCTTGTCTTTTGGGCTATCTGAATTCCTGTGTGCACTGCCTAGAGAACTGCCCCAGCAATTCCTAGGGCACAACTTCTATGAAAGCATCCCGTCTTGCTTTAAAAATTGTCACTGATAGACAATCCACTCTGAATCCGTCAACCTCACCAACAGTTAATTACTGTCACAGTTCAACAGTTATGCCTTCTTTCCGGGCTGAATTGATCTAGTTGTAAACATCCAGCCATTGGATCAGGTTAGGCTTTTCTCTTCTGGACTGAGTGGCCTGTTGTGAAATATTTCTTTCCTGTGTAGGTACTAACAGACTGGGATCAAGTCACTCCTCACCTTCTCTTTATTAAGCAAAGTAGATTGAGATCCACACGTTCCTGTAGCTCTTCTCTGACCGCTCTCCAATTTACCGACCTCCTGCTTGAATTGCAGACACTAAAACCGGGCACAGCATCCAACAGTGGTCACAACGGTGTCAAACACAGAGGCAAAAATCACCTCTCTATTCCTAGGAGATTCCACTGTTCACGCATCTTAGGATCACGTTAACCTTTCTGCATCACACTGGGTGCTCACGTTTAGCTGATTATGACTTTTTCAGAGTCATAGCTTCCCAGGAAAGAGTCCCCTTCTCCTCTCAGACTGGACTGCACTTGTTGTTCCTAGCTGTGTTTGTACAGCACCAAGCACAACAAGGTCCATGGCAGCAATACAGGCAACAAAGACATATAGAGAGGGGAATCCTCTGTGTGAAGCCCCCAATGGCAGGATCGTCTACTCATCCCCCTTGTGCATAGCAGAGTCCCAGCTGCAAGGGTTCAAGGTGGCACGTTGCCCTATGACCACATGGAAGGTGGCTTGGTTTGCTGAGCAGTCTGGCTCAGAAGCAGAAAGCAATGTTCTGCACACCCCGCCAGCTGGGTTTACAGGACAGCTCCTATGATAGCACAAAGTCATACAAGGATGACTATTACTATTTATAAGGCCTAGGAGTCCTCATCACAGCCCAGGACCCCACTCCACTAGATGCTCGGGCTCTTGCTCCCTTCACCTGCTTACGACTGAAACCTTCATTTGTTTCTGATGTTCGGTCTCTCGGCTCAGCGGCATCTACTGCTCAGCATGAGTCAGGCTGCAGAGAGAGATTTCACGAGTTCTAATGCCTGAGCAGCCTCGTACTGCCTTTGGGAACTGGATGCCTGAAGGGACCAGCCTGGCGGGTGGGATCAGGGCAGAGGAAATGCCACAGAGGGACAGAGCAGGGAACCATCTGGCAGCTTGGTGTAGGTCACATGCAAAACTGGTGGTGCTACACTGGGCATCTGGAACCAGGATGCAAGGCAGTGCCCAGCTGAACCTGCCTTCGTGGTCTCGTGGCTGCACAACGTCCTCTGCCATGGTGCTGTGTCACACTGCAGACTGGGTAAGTCTCCCAGGGTTCCTTGCACTGCTCATAGTCAACTTACATCCTGGGCCACGCTCCATGCCAGACTGCAGAAAAGGCTTGCAACCTCAGCTCACATAGCACAGGCCAGAGAACCGTACCCAGTAATTCCTTCATCCAGCCCATACCTGATGGTGGAGCTAGCACATTACATCCAAACTGGAGGTGAAAGACTCCAAGCAACAGAGCACTCACCCTATCCTCAGGTGGTGTGGGCCAGTGGTTAGTGCTCCCCCCCCCATTAAAAATTCAGACCATGGTCCTAGCCTCAATTTATTTGGCTCCAAATTCCTGCCTCTGGATCTACAGCCATGCCTCAGAGATAATACACATACAGAGCACGGTGTTCAGGAGATGATGGTGATGTCACCCTGAACCCCAGATCTGAACTGCTGGGACCCTATAAACACAGCCTGTGAGCAGCATGCTAGAGACCTGCCTAACTCCTTCTCAGGTGAGTGTCTACTTCAGCTCATGTCCTTGCCTTAACTTTGGTGAGGCCTTCTTGAGGTCTTGTCTTTAGTAGGGGGAAAAGGTGCATTTTTAACTAGAACTAACATGAAGTGAAATCCTAGTGTGAAAAAATGCACATTATCTTAGCTTTCACTGGGATTTTAGCTAAGGTTCACACACCTACCCACACACACAAACCCCAGCACCCAGTTACTGGCCAAGTTAAGAAATCAGGTCAACATCAAAGTCTCCCAGCACCAGAGATTATTCTGTAATATCCCCACTTAAGTGTCCAAGTTCCTTCAACGTAAATCTGCACTGCCCAGCTGAATGTGACTCCAAGGACATTCAGTGGCCTGGACATGGGAAGAGAAAATCATTAGCACACATGACGAAGGATGACATCTAGAGAAATTATTTTTAGTTATACAGCTGTTCTCAGCGTAGCTGGGGTGTGGGGTGCGAGAAAACACACCACCGGACATTACGTGGATCTCATAGCTAAATATATATATATAAACGGCCATCTTACAATCATTTTAATGTGAATTTAATTACCGGTACACAGTGCAAGAGAACAAAAGTGTGTTTTTATCCTCCAGCCAGGAATGAAATGGCATTGCAGTTACCCACAACACCCTGCAAAGGTCTTTAACCTCTGCCCTCAAATTATCAAGCTTCATAAACAGCCTTAGGGCTGGTTTTGAGTGACTGTGTCAATTTGAATTCCTTCCCTTCTAGCCAACCTCCATTAAGCCAGGGGCCAACAAAACCCACACACCACGTCACCATGGCAACCAGGGTTTGTAGCCTGGCACCTAGCTCTGCCACGGAAATGCAATGGAGGAATGCCCTCTGGCGACCAACAATAAAATTGCTGGCACCTAATGGGGAACCAATTTTGTCAAGGCCTGCATTAAGCTATGTTCTTTCCACCAGACACCAGCTTAGAGCTTCAGCTCTGGCTGTTTTTAAAGTAACACACCACTCCATTATAAAACCCTGAAAACAGGATTCTAATCAGGGGAATGCTGACACACCCATTTCACTTGTCTACAAAATAACTTGTTTGAAGATGGAGATTAATAAATTTATGAACGGCACAGAGTGGCATTGTCTGTGATAGAAGAGATCAGCCATCCAGGCCTATGTCCCTGCAGAATGCTAGCCAAGATCTGGGCTAGAATTTACTTGCTAAACACTAAACATGGTCTCTTAAGAGCACATGCAAACTGCAATTTTTCCATCAAGACCTGACCTACAAAATGGATTTGTAGTGGTATAAACTATATGTGTTGGGGTGTAATAGTTTCACCAAGCCCAGCATGGCTAGACTGGTAAAAAGATGACGACATAGGATTGGGTTTGGAAGGACTCCATTTTTGTCAGGAAATGTTAATTTCACTGTAGTCACACAAAACTAAAGAAAAAGAAATCCATCAGTAGGAAGTTGAATTTCCAGATAGGCCCAATAGTCATAATAAGGCAGCTTCAGAAACTAGAGTTTGATCTAAGGATATTCACTTCCTGTATTTTGTGTTTTAAAAGCTAGAAAGTTTTAACTTTTTGAACATCAGACTCTCCTGTCATTAATAATTGTCTGACCCAGTCCCATAATTCCCTGACTGTGCTAATTTAAAATCAACAAGATAGTCAGGAATGCTTAAAACCCATAATTTTGCACAGCTGCCAAACTTTAAAGTGATAAAAATGGAAAAATAATGTTTAAAAATAAACAACCATCAATAGCATCCACTGAAACAATAAAAAAAGAAAACTTTAATTCTGCCAGATCCATACACACTGGTATAGCTCATTCCCAGAGTAATAAACTATACACTTTTAACCAAGTCTACACGGGGAAGGGAGTGTCACGGGATGCATGCCCCCGCAGAGCTAGAGTATGGTCTGTGGAACTTTGCTGTTCACTTCTGCAATATAATTGCATGATTCACTCCAAAATACACCATGCAAGATTTCTCTTTTTGAAGGCTCATATCATGCTCTGTATTATTGTTATGGCAGCATGCTTCCTGCAGCATTACGTGCATGTACAGGTGTGAAATAGGCACCCAAGGTTTCACATGGCTGAGTGGGGCAGATAGTCAGAGTTGTCTCCCAGCACCTAAACCAGGGGTCTCAAACTCAAAATCACAAGGGCCACATGAGGACTAGTAGAGGGCCGCACGAGGACTAGTATGTTAGCCCGAGGGCCACACCACTGAAACCTTTTCATACAACAATATCGCATCTACTGGTAACAATAGTGTCATTGCAGGCCACAGAAAATAGCTTTAGGGGCCGCATGCAGCCCACAGGCCATGTGTTTGAGACCCCTGACCTAACCAGTCAGAGATGCAAACACATATCCAGAGAGAATATGAATGAAAACAAACATAGTAGCTAAATGTTTGTAGCACCTTGGCAGGAGAGAGGGGTCTCCTGCCCTTTCTGAACAAAGGGAATCACATGGCATCAAGAAGGAGAAATAGTCACACCTGGAACAGTTAAGAGCGGGTCTGACAAATCTATGTTTCTGGTCACCATGGCGACCAGTTTTAGTAGTCTGTCACCTAACTCCACTGCAGAAATGTAATGGAGGAGCATCTCCTGATGACCAAAAGTAAAATTGCTGGCACCTAGCTGTGAGCCAGTTTCGTCCACCCTTATGTTAGAAGCTTTTTGCCAGAGAAACTCCATCTTGAAACATCTCCACATACCAGAAAGGTTTGAGTCCTCCTGTTGTGATTGGGTGACCCACCCTTCCCAGGTATGATCTGTGTAACCTTTCTGTTCAGTTCTGTAATGTAATTGTATGGTTTGATGCCAAATGTGCCATGCAAGGAGTTCTCTTATGAATGCACATAACTTGGTCTGCAGTATCGTTATTGTATCATGTTGCCCGGAGCACCATATGTGTACGTACAAGAAACATATTCCAGGTAGTTCACATGGCTCGGGTGGAGCAGACAATCAGGGCTGTCTCCCAGCAGGCAGGCTGAAGAGGTACATGGCAAAGACAATGCATATTTAGCTCCCTGGTTCAGCTGGGGAGAAGAATGACCTCAGCCAAGGAAGGAGGAGGGCAAATGGGTTTGAAAAGGTCATGCTTAGAACTGAGAGGGGCTTTTAGCCAGAGATTCTCCATCTTAAAAGACCTACAAGCAAGCCCTAAGGAAAGGCAGAGACCAGCTGCTAAACCATCTTTCAGCCAAACAGTGTGAATAATTCTGAACAGCAAACTTTAAGTTAGAATAAGTTCCAAAGGGGCAGCCGTGTTAGTCTAGTTCAACAAAACAAACAAGGAGTCCTGTATGTTAGATTTTAAGTGCCATGGGACTCCTTGTTTGTTTCTGTTAGAATGTGTCTTATATTTTACTTGCTTGTGATTGTCTCCTGACCCCTTTATTAAATGATTGTGCAGTGATTTGCTATATACTCACTAAAAATCATATTTGAATCAATAAACTAGTGTTTGTTTTATCCAAAGGTGTGTGGATTTTAGAGAGTGCAAAGGAGCAAGGGCTGATGCATCTCAATTTCTTTGTTAAAATGACAGACCAGAGTATATGAGCTTGCAGTGATCTGGGAAAGGCCCCAATCCCTGCAGGATGGAAGTTCTTGGTGTGGCATCTGGGGGTGCTTGCTGGGGGGACCACCCCCGAGTGGCTAGTGAGTGCAATTCCACTGGATGGGACCGACTACACTCAGGAGGCTGGTGTGGGCACACCCCGGAGTGGGCGATCAGGGCAGCACAGCAGACCATACAGCGGGAGGGGAATGTCACAGGGAGATACTCCACTTTAGCATCAGAAAACAAGATAAAAGAAAACAGTAAGAAAAATTATCCTTCCCCCACATTATTAACAACCTTAGACACATCATTTTAGAAGTCTAGCTTGATTTCTCATCACATCTGCTCTCTGTTTATTTTCTGTGTTAATTATGGGAGACATTCTTTTGGTCTTCATCATCGTGGTGTCTAAGAGCCTCACATTTTTTATTTATTTATCCTCACGACCCTGTGAGGTGGGGAAGTGGTGTTATGCCATTGCATAGGAAAGGAATTGAAGCACAAAAGGTCACAGAAGTCTGATCACTGAAGAATGAGTCAGGGTCCCACCCGGAGCAGCAACACCGATATTGTTATTTTTAACCCTGTAGCAGAAGCCAGAGTCAACTAACCAAGGTTCTGAATCCCATGTTGTGGGGTGGGGTGGGGGGGTTGTGCAATGTGCACAGACCTTCAGCCACACCATGGAAAAAGAGGGAAAGTCCTGTCATGGAGCACTATCTGGTTGGCAGATAGAAAACAAAGTGTAGGAATAAGAGATCAGTTTTACAATGGGGAGAGACAAAACAGCAAGGGCTCCCAAGGATCTGTACTGGGATCAGTGCTGTTCAACATATTCCTGAATGACCTGGAAAAGAGTTGAAATAGTGAACTGGCCAAATTTGCAGACAATATAAAATTAGTCAAGACAGTTAAGTCCAAAGCTCACGGCAACGAGCTACAGATCGATACCACAAAATGGGGTGACTAGGCAACTCAACAGCAGATGACATTCAATGCTGAGAAGTGTGAAGTAACACACCCCTGAAAACAGAACTCCAACTAACCATATATAATGATGGGGCCTAAAATAGCTGTTACTACCCAAGAAAGATCTTGGAATTACTGTGAACAATTCTATGGAAACTCGCACTCAATGGGCAGCAGTGATCAAAAAGGCTGATGGACGATTAGGAAAGGGCTAGAAAATAAGACAGTGGATATTATAATACCATTATACACCCATGATGCGCCCTCACTGCGAATGCTCTGTCGGGTTCTAGTTGTTCACTCTCGAAAAGAGGTCAGTGCAAATGGAAATGGTTAGTAGAAGGGCAACAATGGTATGGAATGGTTTCTGTATAAGGAGGGACTAAAAAGACTGTCTATTTTCTGAGCTGAATGGTCCCAATCAAGGGGGAATATAACAGAAATCTACAAAATCATAAATGGCATGGGGGAAGTGACTAGAGAAGCAATATTTATGCTTTCACACAGTTCAAAGATGAGAGGTCACCTGATTAAATGAATAGACAGCAGGTTTAAAACAAACAAGAGGAAGTACTTTGCCAACGTGTGGAACTCATTGCCATGGGATACTGTGATGGCCAAAAGCAAAACCAGGTTCAAGAGAACCAGGTAAGGTCAGGGAGGGTAGGTCCATCAATAGCTATTATGGTGCACCTGTGCTCAGGGACAATGCTAAACCTCCAAGTACCACAAGCTGGGAGTGGAAGAGAAAGGTGGGCCACACCAGTTCTGCACACTTTCCAGAAGCTCTGGTATGGGTCACTGTCAGAGAGAAGACATGGGCAAAATGGAACAAGCTTATGTTCCTGCATTTTACAGGGGCTCAGCCTAGAGGACCTAATGATCCCTTCCAGTCTTAAAAATCTGAAGAATGCCAGGCACTGCAGAAATTCATGAAGGCCACTGCTAGCAGTTTTACATGAAAGACACACACTACACTGGAAATGGGCGGCGACAACATACAACCCTCTGATAAACAGTCCCATAAATGGCTGCCCCCCAAATTTTTTTTCTTTTAAACTTCTTGAAAAGGTTCCCACATCAGGTTTTGCAAATGTTTCAATTTACGGAGAAAGCTTGATCTTCCAAAAGGCATCAGTCCCACCACTGCCTCCTGAAGCACGGGGCCCACACAGGCTGCATAGACAGATGTCTGGGCAGCGGACATAAGCAGTGCAAAGGTCTCTAAACCAAGAGCAAACAGTTGTGTCATAAAGCAACTGCAGGGAGTGGAATTCCCCACCTCACTCCGCCCCCAGTCACACACCCTTTGTACTTTCTAGTATTTGTAGATGTGAAGTCAAGACCCAGCTGAGACCCTAAAACCTGTCCTCTTGCAGAAGTCGCCTCCGCTCCAAATTCCTGCAACAAGCCCATGAGCTGAAGCTCCAGGGACCCAGATTTCCCCATATTCACCACACCCACCAGAGCTCAGCCCCAGTGAGGAGGTCTGCATCCTCAGTTGGGAATGAAAGAGGGTCTTGTGATGAAGGAACCAGAGAAAAAGCCAGGAGGAGAGGGAGGTTCAATTTCCAGAGGTAAAAGAGAACCATCCTTTCTCTACTTAAAGCACAAGCTCTTCAGACCAGGAGCACTGAGCTAGGGACCTGGCACAGTGGACCCCTACCCCAATCTCTGCGAGGAGTGAGCAGTCCTTGGGAGATGCTCTCACAGCCCCACCCTAATCCCAGTCAGGGGTTACCAACGGCACCACAATTAATTTGAGAGACAAACTAACCTGCAGCGAAACTGAAACCGGCCCAAGAACACAGCACGTGACATGAACAGCAACCGTGCACAGAACTCAGGCGCCCAGATTTCCATCCCTGACCCAAAAGACCTAAAGAGCCAGGAAATTATAGAGTAACAGCCAGCCGCCACTTCAGGATTGGCAGAGGTTTTTAAATCACAAGCGGTTAATGTGCTGAAGCTCAAACAGGACTCACTGGGTGAAGCTGGAACGTGTCCCAAAACTGTCCCACTTCAAGGGACCTCAACACGTCATCTCTAGTCTAGCCACCTGCACTGAGGCAGAATTAAATATACCTTCCTGGCTGGGTGTTCATACAACTGGTTCTTATGCTTTGTGGAAAAGCTTGGAGCCCCACAGGTTTCCCACTCCACGTACTCTCTCACCCACACAGAAGGATGACAAAACAGGTGTGGCCCTGCAGGAAAAGCCTGCCTTCCCTGAAGGACGACTTCCCCTGTACAAAACAGGGGAGTTGGTTTCCTTGGGCGGGTGGCAACAAACAAGCAGAATGAAAACGGAACAGATTGCAGTCCCATCGCCCTAACCAACCAACTGGAGGCATTCTGGAGGCCTCTTACAGCTCACGTTTCCTCTTGTCTTGCCGCCAAAAATGAAGAGCCAGGATGATACTGTGACGGGGACCATACATACAGACTCATCCACCCCACACCCTCTCCCTGACAATGCCTGTGCTTTATAAACAGTGACGGAAGCCACTGGAAGAGAAATCTGTTCAAGCTTTAAATTCTGTTTCCTACTGGGTGTCTCCAAAGCTTTTGAGCAGAGCTGAGCATCTCTAGCTGCACTGAACAGATAAACAAGGAGAGGAGGAAGGTACGAGCCACAGACTCTGAGCAGCACCTGTTCTAGTCCAGAAAGCCTTTGGCACCGCACCTACCAGCCGACGCTCTTTAGCATTAAACGAGGGACCGCTCTACATCCCAGCTTGGCTTCTGCCTGCTTCCCCCTCAGAGGACGGTGACTCCTTTTGTTCCAAACCTGGGCTGTTGACCAGAAGAGACACTGACTTGCTTTCAACCCTTGGCTCATCTTCCAGGCTTTGCTCCTGACCAGGAATAACTCCCACAAACCCCTGGACTTGTGTCAAATTTAGGGACTTGTGTCGAATTTCTCCTCTCCGACCAGAATCAACTGCATCCATGGGTCTCTCTTTAGAAGAGAAGCCTGTGGGGTGGAGTCTGGTTTGCTAGTCACCAAAGTGACCCAGAGCTCCACTTTTGTTGGGTGTCCTGTCAAAGCACATCTCCAGTAAATTGATTCTTCTTCTCTTTTTGAGACTATTTAAAAACCATGCCACCACCCAGCCTTGAGTGACTAACTTCAAGAAAGGAGGGGCAGAGTGAAGCATGCAGGGGGAGAGTCAGCCTTCTTCCCAGAAAAGGTCCTCACTGGAAGTGCCCCCGGGCCAAGAAAACTTTGTTGCCCCAACCCGGCAACCCATGGGGCTGGCTGTTTTCCTTGGAGAGGAGAGCTGGTCTTCGCCCATTCCCTCAGCAGACCTCAGACCCCCATATCACTAGCACATGGGGACTCCAGGTGCCGCAACTACTTTTACCTCAATCAGCCATGAGCCTTTGGGAGCAGGGACCATTCGTTTGCTCTGCATTTGTTGGAAATGCTATGAAACCGAGGCACAGAGGTTGCGTGACTTGTCTGAGGTCACACTTGGAGTCCATGGTAAAGCAGGGACTATGTGTATCTCTGGGAATGTGTCCTAAATTCTATATCATCCTTTGTCTCGCTAGTCAGTTGTCACTTTTGGAAATCTTAGCCCACAGGGCAGAAGTAAAAATTCCAAACGTGATTTTTTAAAGTGAAAAACATGTAATTATTTTGCTGATTTACGTGACAGAATAGAATCACTGTAAATAAAAATTGCACCTTATTTTAAGGAGGGAGGCCACTTTACTAAAGAGATGGTTAACCACGGGATGTGTTTTGTCAAGACTGGTCTTTCTAAAATGCATCCTGTTGCTCGACCCGAAATTATGGGTTCAAGACAGAAAGGGACAGACAAGAGACAACCAAGAATCGCTAGGTAAAATTTCCTAGCCAGTGACATACAAGAGATCAGATTTAGGGGGGAATTTTCAAAAGAACCAAAGTGATTGAGGAACCTAAGGCTCATTTTCAAAAGTGATTTCAGTGCTCTTGAAAATCTCATTTTTTGACCAAATACAACTGTTTCTTCTGGCCTTAAAAAAATCTCTCTCCAAGGCCAAAATCAGCAAAAGAGGCCCAGGCATATAAGCCTTCACCTCTTACAGGAGAAATGCAAAAGCCTGAATTCTGCTCTTGGCAGGTAAAACAACTTTGGAATCCGCTTTGAATGCGGTTTTGTACTCAGCATTGACCCCAACAGAGCTTCTCAGCTCACTACCCACCACAATCAGAATTGCTTGAGCAGATTCCCACCCCTCACCCACCTTCACAGCAGTGAGATGTGTGTTTAAAACATTTGTTGTTTCTGCTCTGCTCCCAGCCTGTCTGCGTCTTACTCCGATTACACACACCACTTCACAACTGCTGTTTCAACGGCTGCAAGGGATGGGGGAAGATTTAAAAAAATAAATGACACACAATAGTTTTGTGCCATTTAAATCCCATCCAGAACATAAGGGTCAGTCTTCAAACCCAGAAGGCTGCTCACACACCACTCGAATCTTTGCAACAAGACCAGGAACTCCACATCATAGAGCTGGTCTGGTTTAGAGGCAGCCTTCCTTCTTGGATAAAGCAAAGGAATTACCTCTGTTCTCAGCCATAATTCAGTCATACAGGGGGCAAACATTACAGGGAACACCTTCGAGAGGCATCTCAGCAAATCTACCTCATGCTCCTCCTCCAAACAATCCTTTGCCATGATGCGAACAAAAAAAATTGACAATGGTTAGTTGCTGAGAGCCCAGCCTTCCACGCTGACCAGCGCCGTCTTGTTGTTTCCTTGTACTCCCCTGTCTGTAGCCATCTATTGCATATTAGACTGGATGTTACTGGGGACAGGGCCCCTCGTTTTATGCCATGTTTGTGCTATACTCGGCACGATGGTGACATGTATAGACTGAGAAGAAAACTCAGAGCCAGCATTATCTAGTGCCTCACTGTAACATCATGACATAAAGCAACTTTTAATCCAACAGCACACACCCAGGCTGTCACACACAGGAGGTCTAGGAAATTCTGGGATCACCTCTTCTGTTTAATTATTGTTCTCTAGCCAGACAGGCTGAGACAAAAGCATCAAGAACATTTCCAAATCTTAATTATGACACTTACACATGACCACTGTTAATTAGAAATGCCAGCTGAGAGGCTTGGCCAAAATGGCACTCTGAAACTGAAGTAGCTATTTTGCAGGTATTTGGGGGCACAGGGAAATTCACTAGATTCTCCCATCAGTTTTCCACATAAAGTGGGGAAATTTGAACTGTACAGTTGTGCAAACCCACAAGCAAAGAGAACTGGGCACTGGCATGGAGCAGAAACCACACACTGAAAGCAGACGTGATGATAGTGGTTATGAAACAGATCTCTATCAGGCCAGGGCAAGGGGGGCCCAAAGGGGACAGCTGACCAGATGGCTCAACTGCCCTGGGGAAGTTCTGGGGTGGTATTTAGCACTCACAATCGCTATTCACAGAGGTGGGGGAACCTACACAGTTGAAAGGCTGCCAGAGAAAAAATAATAGCCCTTTCCCTTCTTTGGGAGAGTCACACATTATCATGTAATTGTGCAAGGCAGGCTAGTGAAAGCATGCTGTCTTTGACAGTTGCAAAACCAGGTCCCTGTTTACATATTATTTATCAGTGCTTCTTTTACCCTAAACAAATGCCTTGGTGTTTTGCCTTCCACCCCTGCTTAGCAAAATGCTCTCACACTGACATGGGGGAGCCAACGTGTGCCATTTGAGCACTGCTCCCCCCAATCAGTTACTGACAGATCATTTCCCCAAAGGGAGCTAGAACCTCACAGGGCTCATAATGGCGGTCTAGGGATAAAGCACCAGGATTCAAAAGACCAGGATTCAAATTCCCAGCTCCACCCGCTCTATCTGACCTTGGGCAAACCCCATCATCACTGCATGCTTCAGCTCCCAGTATGCAGGTCGGTGTTAACAAGCATTCCTTTCTCTAGGCTGTCTATTAAGGTCTGGTTGGCACACAGATTTTGTACAGAGTAGCATTTTACGTAGCTCAGGTATCTAAAGAGCTGTCATTCCCTGACTGACGCAGTTGCACTGGCAGAAACCTCTAGTGTAGACATGGGTATAACGGCAAAACCACTTTCACCAGTACATCTTGTTTGCAGAGTGGAGGAATAAATCATACATATATAAATGCAGCTCTGACAATATAAAGTGAGCCCACACAAGGAGCACTTGGTACACCTAGTGTAGACACAGTTGTACCGCAATAACTTATTCCTTTTCCCACACAGGTATAAGGACTTGTTTACACAAGGATATTCACTAAAGTTAATTTTGATTAATTTTCAAAGTGACTTAAACCAGACTTCAACAAATGTATTGTTTAGTACCCTGTCGCCTAGCTGCACTGCAGAAATGTAATGGGGAGCGCCTAGCTGTGAGCCACTTTTGTCCACCCCTGACTTAAACTAGTGAATTAAGGCCACTTTAATATAGAATCAGAGCATCCACACAGCGTTTTAGTATAATCATCTAACACACTCTAAATTCAAACCTTTATTTAATTTGTGTTACAAGTGGATTAGTTAAAATGAATGAAACCCCTTTTAATTAATTTATGTTTAATACAAATTGAAAGGTGTGAATTTAGATTGCATGGGGGAACCACTTTAAGTCCCTTTTTATGATGCTCAGATTCAGAATTAATGTGGCATTATTTCAGTTTAGTTTAAGTCACTTTGAAAGTTTGAATTCAGATCAAATTTCTCAAGCACATCCATGTAGACAAGACTCAAGGAACCTTTATCTCAGAATATCATCAAAGTACTTGTGACAGTTAAAGTAGCAACACTGTCGCATTTAGACAAGGCCATTGTATCAGTATAGAGACACTGCTGCAAAAGGGCTTGCACAGCTGCATGATGTTGATGGAAAAGAGCTTACCTGCTGACATAACAAAGTCACCTAAATGCACAGCGGGAGCTAGGTGGGTGGGAGATATTCTGCAGAGCCTAACCACACAAGCACTTACGCTGTGAAACGTATGTCATTTGGGGTGCAGTTTTCTTCGGCAGAACTGCTAGTGTGGACAAGTTTTCTTGGGGAAAAGACTGACTCTTACTATCCTTCTACAGTCCCCATAACCATGGGGCGCTGACCTCACACTGAAACCATGCAAAGAATGATCACAGACATGTGGACCATGTGGCGTTTGAGGTCACACCAGGGGAGAAAGGCCAGGGCAATCTAAAGAAGTCAGATCGAACAGACTAAAACATTTGCTGTTGGCCTCATTGCTCCTAACGATCTCGATGGTTAATAAATTAACTTTTTCCAAAGGGGTAACTGTGTTAGTCTAATTCAGCAAATTTATTTATCACGAGCTTTCGTGGGAGAAAATCCCACTTCATCAGACGCTTTGAAGATGGGAAACTTACTACAAGTTCTCCATCTTCAAAGTGTCTGAGGAAGTAGGACTTTCTCCCACGAACGTTTATGCGCTAAATAAACTTGTTAGTCTTTAAAAGTGCCACAGAGCTCCTTGTCTGAATTAACGCTGATCACTTTTAAATGACAAACCCACAGAAGCCGATAGGAAAAGAGGAATCAAGAGTAGGCTGAGGTTAGTTAACTTGATTTACTTTTCCTTAGCAACAGCTAAAAATCGAGGGCAAGTCTGCATCCACACCTGGGAAAGGCTGGCATTAGCTAAAGCATAGCAGCTACCACCGATTGGTGTTATCTAGACTAGGTAAAAATCCGTTTGGCCAGCTATGAGGCTCATCAACTGCAAATAAGCTCCCAGGGAAGCACTCCCTGCTGGAATCTTGCATCTGGTTCTGGGGTTTGCAATTCAAGAAGGATGTGGATCAATGGGGCAAGGTTCCAAAAAAGAGCCAAAAGAATGGGCAGAAGACTGGAAAGCACATCTTCTAATGAGATACTCAAGAGCTCAATGCTTTTAGTTTACCAAAGAGACAGTGAAGAGCTGACTCGGTCACAAGCTGTAAGAACCTACATGGGGCACAGAAATTTGGTAACAGAGGGAGCTCTTCAATCTAGCAGAAAAACAAGAGCAGTGACCAGAAGTTGAAGCTAGACAAATCTGAATGGGGCGGGTGGCCGGGCAGGCGGGGGGGTGGGTGGGGGGGTGGAGTGCGTGTACAAATTCAACAGTCAGAGTAATTAACCACTGAAACAACATTGCCAAGGGTTAAGGTTGATTCTCCATCACTGACAATTTTGAAATCAAGATGGGATGTTTTTCCTAAACATCTGTTCTACTTCAGCCAGGAATTAATTCAGGACAGTTCTTTGTCCTGCTATATGCAGGAGGTCAGACCACAATTAGTGTTTCAAAGCCTTATTGCTTCCTTCCTAAACTGCATCAGGGTGATTTCAGGGACCAGCACCGATTCACAAGCCAGCTGTAGAGGAACACTTGACTAGATGATCATGGTGGTACCTTCTGATCTGTGAATGCAGAGCATCTTTGAAAACTTCCTCCCAATCTGTAAATGGGACACATTGCAAACAGCTCAGAAGACAAACAAGGAGTCTGGCGGCACTTTCAAAGACTAACAAATTTACTTATCACAAGAGATTTTGTGGGAGAAAATCCCGCTTTGTCAGACATATCAAGATGGGGATCTGACAGAATCTTCATGTGTCTGACGAAGCAGATTTTCTCCAACAAAAGCTCATGCGATAAATATATGTGTTATCCTTAAAAGTGTCCCAGGACTCCTTGTTTGGTTTGCTAAACCAGACTAACACGGCTACCCCTCTGGAACTTGTCAGCTTAGAAGACAACCATGTGAAGGACCAAATCCCATTAATAATTTGTGAAACAAAAATCAAACTATCAAGGAGCTGCTGCAGTCTACCTCACATTCTACATGCCTTGAATTTGACAAAATAAAGACAAGTTAAAAAGCAAGATCATGATTTCATACACCTGAGGACTGCTGTGCCTCCCCTGACAAATCTGAAATACTTCTTCAAACCAGACCACCGTGCCACATTTATAGGTTGCCACCGTTTGTACCTCCCATAGCTTTCTGGCAAAGCAGGAGTTATCTGAACAGCTGTTGCAACCTCAGAACCAGTCATGAGAGGAGATTCAGACATGCTCAGAGTAAACCAGCCCTGTTAGACAAGAATGTCTGACAAAAAGGAGAGGCGATAAGAAACAGGGAAAAAATGCAACACAGATACTTCTCAGTGCCACCCTCTTGCTTAAAGACACAAATTGAAGTCAACTTCAAACCACTCAAGAAAGAGAAAGAGAAGGATATTTCTCCAAGTTATTTTAATTCGCTGGCCTACTTAAAAACAAACAAAGCTGGGAACCTGACACACTGTTCTCCTCAGCAAAGGTCAGGGTGGAAACAGGGAGAAACAGAACAGCACTTTGCTAAGGGCAGAACAAAAATAAAAAGCTAGTCCCAGAAAGCTGGCTGAAAAAATGGGAAAGTGACACAGAGGATTCCTGGACTGACAGCAATTAATTTAAGAATTTTTTTCCCTCTTCTTCAGAGGCTCTGCCTACATTAGCACTTTTACTGGTAAAACTATCGGTCAGCAATGTTGGGGGGGAAGACCCACATCCTTGACCAACACAAGTTTCACTGACAAAAGCCACAGTGTGGACAACCCCATGAAGACAGGTGATGGTCTCCCACCAGTGTAGCTACCACCACTCACTGGGGGAGGTTTCATTATGACAGTGGGAGAACTTGCTCATCGGCATAAAGTGGCTATATGCAAGACCTTAGAGCAGCACAGCTACAGTAGGTCGTCAGTGTAGACATAGCCTTAACCCTATGTGCCTCTGTTTCTGCATCTGTCAAATGGGGATAACGGCCTTGCCTTGCACCACAATGATACTGCAAGGATGCCTAGATGCAAGATGCAAATAAAAATAGCTTTCCCCACCTCTAAAATGCCAGCCCAGACATGGCCAAAAGCATGCCACCAGCTAGTGTTAATTTCTGAAAAAACATCTCCTGCATGCAAACCCAAACCAGAACCTTTCCACAGAAATAAACACTAGGCATGGGAACACAGACTTGTGATCAGAAACCTCTGGAGGGATGGGGAGGCACTTTGCACGTTCTTAATGTGATCACAGCAGCACAGTGCCATTCTCCAGAGTAGCAAGTGGCTTATGGAGCTCATCAAGAATGTGGTGGATTTGCAAAGGGCAGCAGCAGCTAAAAACCAAACATCAGGGGATGGCAGGGGGTTGAGGGGGAATTGCCTCATGGTGTATTCTTTGTGAAGGAGAGGTAAGTATCAGAGGAAATTTCCTAGCATGGACACCTAAAGTAGCCTGTCTGCCTAAGTAGACAGAGGCCGGAACAACATATTCCCATTAGCAGTAAGAAGCATCAGAGCACTGGGTCTTTTAAATGGTCTCACATCTGTGAGGGCAGGATAAAATAAGTGTGTTCGGTCTCAACAAGTTCAACCAATGGTTGTAAGATTTCCCACCAGTCACATCCTAGTTGGACACCCTAAAACTTCCAAAGTGATGACAGCGTTGCTTGTGTGAGATGCTTGCAAAAGGATCCAATTTTCAGAAGTTGGGTGTTAAGTATTTTCTGAAAACAAATCCAGGCCCTCGATGGGGACTCAAGAAAAAAAGTATTTTTTACATTGCTAAATCACTTTTGGAAATTAAAACAGTTCAGAACTAGGAAGCCCCTACCATTTTTTTAAATATCAACTGCCACAAAGTTTCATAGAGTTTAAGACCAGAAGATACAATTAGATTCTCCTCCTATTCTACAAGGCACAGGTCCTTTTCCATATCATTCCTGAACCATTCAAGCCAGTTCTGCTGGAGTGGAAGCAGATTTATTTTTTTTTAAGCCATTGCCCAGTCTTGATGAAAAGACACTAAGCAAGAGAGAATCCACCATGTCCCCATGATGACAAGTTCCAAAGGGGCAGCCATGTCAGTCCAGTTCAGAAAACCAAACAAGGAGTCTGCTGGCACTTTTAAAGAATAACAAATTTATTTATTGCATGAGCTTTTCTGGGAGAAAATCCCACTTCATCATACACTTGAAGAGTTCCCCATCTTTGAAGCATCTGATAAAGTGGGATCTTCTCCCACGAAAGCTCATGCAATAAATAAACATTAGTCTTTAAGCGCCACAAGACTATTGCTTCTTTTACAGAACAGTGGTTTTCAACCAACTGGTCCACAAAACCCTGGAGCCCACAGAGCATGTACAAAGGGGGCCACATCTCCACTTCAAGTCCTGTAGAGGTCTGCACACAAAAAAGACAGTCCACTGCAGAGGTGCAAGGGACAGAGCAAGGTTGCGTCCCTCTCTTTAGAGATGACATACTTCCAGCATTGTGAATCAGAGGGCGGGGGGGGGTGACAGACTCACTTCACACTTCTAAAAATAAGCCTTGACAACCTAACAGTGTGTTCCCAAAAACCTCCTCTCCTTAAATCCGCCACCAGCTGCATGGCAGAACATCACAACCCCAGTGTGGTGTGCACATTTCCTGAAATCAGGGAGGACTTGATGCTTGCAATCAGAGCTGGTGCACCTCCTTCCCCACATCCCGAGGTGGCACATTGTCCCTGCCGGCCTGCAGTCCACACGCTGACAAAGCACCTTGCTCCCCACAGACCCAACTAGAGACCTGCCTAAAGCAACGTTCAAAAGGAGATTCACTGCTTTTCTCTCACACCCTGAGCTTGCTCCTAACCTGCCCCCCTTACTGGTCCTCCTCTGCATGTGAGCCCCACATGATCCCTCCCCTCCTCTTCCCTCTGCTCCCAGCCCGCCCACCCTTCCTCAGCCTGCCACTACCCATCCAAAGGCCTGTCCAACCCTGCTTCCCAAAAGGGAATCTCTCTTCCACCCCACTTCCCCAGCTACTGCATTCCTGGGCCCTCCTTCCCCAATCCCAACACAGCTCAACTGGTGCCCCTAGGCCCCACAGAGACTGCCCAGCAAGGGGCCCCCATGCACTGCTCCCCATCCCATGCATTGCCCAGCAAGGGGTCCCCCACTGCCCATGTACTGCCCAGCAAAAGTCCCTCCCTCTTA
>ML682286.1:112787-136952 GCA_007922195.1 Podocnemis expansa | reverse complement strand
GCAGGGTGACCCAACGCAGAGGGTGACCCGCAGCATAGGATGACCCATAGCAGAGGGTGATCCATGGTGGAGGGAGATGACAGCATGGGGTGACCCATGGCACAGGGTGACCCAAAGCAGAGGAAGACCCGGGGTGCAGGGTGACCCAGTGCAGAGAGTGACTCTCAGCGGAGGGTGATCCATGGTGTGGGGTGACCCAGTCCAGACAGTGACCCTCAGTGGAGGGAGACCCACGGCGCAGAGGTTTATATCAGGGGTCTCAGCAGGGGAATATTTCTAGGGAGGAACATGGCAGGGTCAGGGTGATTTCATGGGTGCCCTTACACACATCTCCGGGGCACAGGGTCAGTAAGGGCTGGGGAGCAATCGGGGGGCACCTGAAGTACACTTCCCACCCACAGTTACATGTGACCCCATGTTATCATTTTGCACCCTGCAGGATCAAGGAGACCCACTCCAGCGTAGTCTCAGGACGTGCATGTGATTTAGGAGATAAAGGAAAACCTTATAGGTGACCCCAGCAGCTGCCAGGCATGGAGGAGGAGGCCTGCACATCCCTCGTCCCATTTGCTAAGTATGTCCATCTGTGGCGACCCAGTGGATTCGATTCAATGACAGTAGAGTTGAGAACGATTCTTCTTAACGGTGTAACTTAGATAGTTAACTTACTTCTCTGCATTTGCTCTCACACAAATTAGATAGATAGATAGATAGATAGATAGATAGATGTGTGTGGGATGAATGGATACAGAGAGACACATGGAAAGGAACGACTAAGATGGATGGATCAATCAATATGTATTTGGGGACAGAAGAATAGATTGGTAGATGTGTATGAGGACTGATGGATTCATCTGTCTGTCTCTACACACCCCTTTTTATCTGTGTTATGCTTGTCTGTTTAACTTGACAAATAATTTTCTGTCTTAAACAAATATCTGGCCTCCAGAGAAAGTATTTTTTAAAAAATGGTTCCACATTTTATATGGGAAATCTTTCCACCAGGTGGCAGAGACGAGTTAAGTCAGGGAAAAAAAATCCCCCCGCCGCCCCTCCACTGTTCAGGGCATTGAAATACAATTTCTGTCCGCCCTACAAGTCACCCCCTTACAGTGTCAGTAACTCTTGGTATCTTATCATGAGTCTTGTGGCGTTTGATATTCTTACAGCCCCAGTTCCTGGAGTCATGGTATAACAAAGCTCAACTTCCCCTTTTAAAAAGGCAATTTCTGGCACTCATGGTTGCTGAAAACAGCTGGAAAATGTGATTGCTAAAGGCTAAAAAAACCAGATATCTGCTAAAAAGCTCTTATGCTTATCAATATATTTTTTAAATCTCATGATTGTTAAGCCAATATCAGGATTTTTTAGGCTTGACTCATCATTTTTATTAATACTTTGGGTTGGAAATATTGCCTGTTGTATTTGAGTATTTTAAAATTATCTCCATGTAGCTTCCACTATCGAGTCATCCACGCTTTGGATTAGGCACAGAACTCTACTACCCACCAAATTTTCTTCTAGTCTGTAGGTTACTTGCTTTTTGCTATTTGTTATGGTAGCTCATCAAGCACAGCTTATAGCTAGATGATAACTGGCCAGACGCTATCAGGAATACCATGTGTAGTTCTGGTCACGGGTGTTCAGGTCAGACTGGAGGAGGTACAGGGGGCTGCTAAGATGATCAGGGGAATGGAGAGCCGATCTTGTGGGAGGAGACGGAAAGCATTTGGCTTGCTTAGCTTAGCAAAACACAAGCGGGGAGGAGATGTGAATGGGATTGCTCTCTGTAAATACATCGGTTGGCACAAGAACAAAACTGGCCAGGAATAACTGAAATGAGAAACATGGAGAAGGTATGAAATGTTCTCCAACAGCCTTCCTGTAAGTGAGCAAACAGCCTAATTCATTTGAGCTTGATACATTTACAAACAGGATTATAAATTGGGGTTGCCAGTGGAAGAAGGTCCTTGCCAGTCCTAGGAAATGATCCAGCTAGAACCTTACCCCCTCTATGACAACATTATCTGAGCCAATATTTGGTTAGCAATAAAAAAGGTGGGAGGCTGCTGAGGTCTTATGCACTGAGGATTAGTTCAGAGATGGGACTTTCCCCCATATTTCATTAACCACACAGTATCTTCAATAAACGCTCTGCATCACCATTTTTCCTTGCCAAGGCACCAGCGTTTGTGTGTTAGAAGCATAGACCTGGTTGGTGTTGTAGAACCCTGAGTGTCACACCCAGCTGGGTCCCTCCTGAGCCTTGGCCATCTTTCTCCAGCTCCATTCACCACATGACAGCAAGTGGGACTATCCCCTCTAGCAGCCTGAAGAAACACTACTACAAGTAAGCAGTGGTCGGAGACATACCTGTATGGTGCATGGACTGAATTTCTCTGCTCACAGAGTAGTGGGAGCCACACGGGGATGCTGGAGCGGTTTGTGTAACAGAGATGCTGAAAGGATAGAATGGAAACCATTTCAAGCCTGGCAGGTGTGTCAGTGTCCCCAGTACTTATATGTCCACCTGCAAAACCAACATTAAAAAAAAAAGGAAATCAGGTAATGTAAAGCAGGGTTCACCGTTGCTATGCGGAGGTATGTGAAGACCCCTTTGGTTTAATGATTCAGATTTATTAATGGTAATGATCCAAGAAAATAATACAGGAAGTAGCAAAGTAGTGTTACAAGGATGTTATTACCTGAGTAAAGTTATCATCTTGGCTTCCTGCCTTTGTACTTAGAAGTGATCGGTGACACGGTTTGTCAGTTTAGCTACAAGTCCACATTTTTAATTCCTTCTTCTACCTGTCTCACTAACTTAATTCCTATTTCTGCACGTAGGGTGACCAGATGTTCCGATTTTATAGGGACAGTCTCAATATTTGGAGCTTTCTCTTATGTAGGCACTTCTTACCCCCACCCTTTCTCCCAATTTTTCACACTTGCCATCTGGTCACCCTATTTTAATTGTTTTTGGTTTTTTTTTTTTTCAAATTCAGCCGTAGAGGGTTCACAGGTTCAAAGGCCAGAAGGGAGGGACCATTAAAAGATCCAGTCCGGCCCTCAATATAACACAGTGCACAGAATTCACCCTAGTTTTCCCAGTCATTTGTGTTGGCTTCAGACTTGTTCCAGACAGGATCTATTCTCATTTGAAAGACATCAGGTGATTGAGAATCCATCAATGCCCTGGCCAATCTTCCTGAAACAACTCTGCCTTGTTTCTAATCTTAATTTGTTTTAATTTAATGCCCATGGCAGGTCCGCATTGAAAACCTTTGCCGGCAATGTAGATTAGGAGTGCCATTTTTTTACAACCTGTCTACACTGGCAAGCTGCCCTCCCGTGAATTCACTTAGGAAAAGTGTTTTTGCTGCTATAGCTTATTTCAGTGAGGAAACTGGTGTAAGAAATGGTGGTAAAAGTAATTTTTGCCAGCGTCAGAAGCAGGTACACTAGAGAAGCTGCTAATGTAACTACATGGGCAAAACTTTTGTAGGCAAGGCCCCCAGCCAGTGCTTCTTGTTACATCTTTCTCCACTAGATTAAAGGAGTGGCAACTTCTGGAAAAGTTGATCAGCATTTAAGAATTTCAGAGTGCTTGACGAACATTACCTAATTGAGCGTCGGCCCTGCACTGTGGGGGTGGTATCACCACCCCATTTTACAGGTGGGGAAACTGAGGTGCTGAGTGTGATTTTCATTGTGACTTGACACTGCCTGCATGTTATTCTGTGCCGTCTCCTTTCCAGTTCTTTTAATTAGGGACACGAGCCTAGCGCAGCCAAGAAAGAACCTGGGCAGTTAATTACAATGATTACGATCAGCTCAGTGATTCCCCCTCTGTGATAATGCCATGTTTGGCTGTTGGCAAGGAAGAACCAATTGGGAATGTCTGATCTGATTGCCCTCTTTAGTGTCTTCTTTCTGTAAATGGACGTGGCTCTAACTTGGCATGGACTGAGGGCTGGTGGTGCTTGTTGTAACTCACTGCGACAAAGTAGTCGGCCAAAGAGGATGAAACAGCATGAGATTAATTTTCTCACAGTGCAGAAGAGGAAGAAACTCATGTTGCATTAACTAGAGAGGGAAAACAAAAGCAATCTGCATCTGGTCCTCCCTCCACTGAGCCACACAGTCTCATCACCAGAAAACCACCCAACTGTGATGAAGTTCATCCCTCTCTGCTGTTAAATAGCAAAGTCTTGTAGGGGAAAGATCTGGGTTGTAGGAGACAGACTCTCTCCCTAGCTCAGAGTGTGGAGAAGTGGGTTACGGCAGCATGGGGACCTAGGACACTTGGGTTGTCTTCCTAGTTCTAGGGAGTGAGTGCTATCTTCTTTGCAGAAGCCCTGAGCTCTGATCCTCTTGCTGTGTTACGCCAAGGCAAATCTCCTCTCTCCTCTCTGTGCATTATTATAAATAATACTAGCTCACAAGTATGTGAAACTCGAGGTCTCAATTCACCAGTGTCCATGTACGTTATCCATCTGTCTAGCTAATCACTGTAGACAGATAGGTGGGAATCACTGGTTGGCTACGGAGGTGGCTAGACGAATAGATGGGTGTGCACAGGATGGATGAATGGATGTCTATGCGGATGATAGATCAACAGATGTATGTGGTGATGGATCAATAGATGTGCAAGGGACTTGGTGGATCTATCTATCTATCTATCTATCTATCTATCTATTTATCTATCTACTCAGGGACCAAGTGAGTTACACAGATGAGTTATTTAAATGTCTTTAAATATGTTAAATTGATCTTGAGACTTTTTCCTGTAAAATACACGGTACTCCCAGTCTTTCCCCCTATTTGCTTCTGTTTATTTCTTTCTATTTACATGTTTGCTTGCTTGCTTTTAGGCAGTCCAGGCTGGTAAGCAGATATAAACCAGAAGCTGCCACCAAGGAGCTTCCCTCCTATCGACGAGACCCGTGTTCCAATGATGAGTGTTGGAACAGGCTTAGCCAGAGGCCAAGGTCTGGAATTATACACCATCACTGCCTACACAAGATGTAGCTTTCCATCACTCTGCTCAACCTTATTCTGTTCTGTTGATATTGATAGTCTGAATCCAAGCCTAAGCAGCCCCGTTACATAACGCTTTTTATGCATGTGCCTTTCTATACAGCAGCACCTGGGTGGATTCTAACAATAGCTTCGCTACAGGGTAGTTGCAGGTTTGCTTTTTAAACCCCAGCCCTTATGAAATATCACTCTTGAATTAAACATTTCAGGGCTAATTGGCCTTGCTTGTTCAGCACCACAGTCCCTGTGCTGGAGCTGGAGACTGCAGTCTGGAGGGATTGTGTGGAACAAGGGGCCATGTGGGAAGACACATACGTTCAAGCCTGCAGAGAGAAAATTGAGCCCCCCCCCATCCCATTTAATTTTATTTACCCAGATGTTGCAGATGATTTGGGGGAGACCCCTGAGCGTAGGGCCCCAGTTTGGTTGTCTTGCCTTTCCACCCTCTCATCAGCAGGTTGCTGCCTCTCTCTGTGCCTTAGTTTCCTCTCTTAACCCTTTGTCTCCATTGCCAAATCTTTCTGGAGCAGGCACTGCCATTGCCTAGAGGGAACATAGAGTACCCAGCCCAAAGGACCCCTGAACTCAGGTGGGGAGTTTAGTTGTTATCAGCAATGACATGTATGAGAATGATTATTATTTACCAAGTTTATTACAAAAGTGCCCTTGAGCCCCAAACCTGGACTACTGTGCTGGGTGCTGTACAAACACAAAAGCAAAAGACAGCTATTGGACACTGTTTGGAGCAAAGACTATGTCTCTTTATTGTTGCTTTCTATATGCCATGTATATTCATGCTGCCCCCATTTGTTCTCAGGTTAGGTGTTATTAGCATAATGACACAGAGGTTATGCAAATTCAATGCAAATTAAGCACCGGTGGTGTGTCATTGGTTTTGCAACGTTTGGACACCCCTGAGTTCTAGACGAGGGAATTAATCACAGTGGGTGTTTGAAAGGCATATGCCAAGATTTGAGCAGCCACTTTTGTCCAAACCCTCTGGATGTTTTTCATCATGGGCCGATGATGGCTAATGAATGTGTTTTCTCTCCAAGTTGCTCACAGACATCTTTTAGAAACCCCGAAGTCAAAGCTAATGCACAGCTGACCCAAGCCCCATGTTTCTCTTTCAGCCCGCACTGGATGGAAGAATACAGGGAAGTGTCACCCCTGCTGGTACGTTTTCACATATGCACAAGGCTTTTTAATTAGTTGCTCAACTCCAGTGGAACTAATAAACAGTGTAAAAATAGGAACATGCAAATAGAATATATCCCGATTGGTAAAGCTTTTTGCAAACCTAATTTGCTCACAGCTTCATGGGATCTGACAGCGTTTTTGAGTGGAGTGCACCCGATGAAGAATGGGAAATAGATTACTTACCCAGCTGGAAAGAGTCTCACGTGCCTGCTTGATTTTATTATTATTTGCATTGTCACATACTTAGAGGCTGCCCTTGAAATGAAGGCCCTGTCATGCACAGGCTGGTGAACAAGATTGGGGCCGTCTTATGAAGACCCCAACTGAGATCTGAACTGGGCCAAATTCTGATTGCACTTATACTGTTGTGAATCCAGGGCAGCCCTGTCGGTTTCAGGGGACCTCAATGAAACTAAGCACAGAATTCAGTTCATTTTTGTAAGGCACTGTGGGAGAACACACATCAGCTTCCTTGATAACAATGTTTCACCCCTTCCTGTTTATTGCTACCATGACTATGAAACAGTCGCTGATCAGCCTTTTTAGGGCTAGCTGAAGAGTTTTCTCCTCCCCCCAACAGATTCTCGTGTCTTTAAAAATATTACTCATCTTATTTTGCCTGCCAATTACTGTCCTGCTGCCTTCCTGAGCTTGCACAGAATTTATTTCTGGTAGGCACCAGTAAAAATAAAGCCTTATGCACCTGTGTAGATGTCAGTTCCCTCATTAGTGATCCAGCAGTTCACAGGGACCTGTATAACAGACACTCACTTGGACCCCAAATTTTTCTCCCCTTTGCTGCTCTCTGTCTCCAGCCCCCAAGCCATTCCTCACACATATGATCTCCTCCGCAGAGCCCCACTCTCACCCACTCATCAGTTGGTGAACAGTGTGCCCCCACGATTAATTATTTGAAATTATACATATGGTAATTTCTTGCCATGATTTGCGTGGGCAAAGATTCCACCATCTCCCCTCTCTTCCTTCTGAAGAACATTCCCTTTGTGCTGCTACTGATCACCATCCCTAAGCGATGGCTTTAGGGTTACCTATTGGGGAGAAGGGCAGAAAGGGGAGCAACACAAACGAGTTGGTACGGTTTAAACATTTTGGATTTTTGGGGGAGTCGCATCTGGGTTGTGTATGAAAATGCTCCAGCCCAGGAGGTAATTTTTATTTGTAATACTGTACCAGCTATGAACCCCAAAGGAGATCTGGAGTCTTGTGGCACTTTGAAAGATTAACACGTTTATTTATTGCATGAGGTTTTGTGGGAGAGTTGTTTTGCTGGACTCAACTAACAAGACTACCCCTTTGGAACTGAGATCTGGTTTCCCATCCTGCAGGGTGCTGCACAGATCTCTGACTGAGATCAGGGCTCCAGTGTGTTGGGCATTTTACAAGCACAGAGGCATTGGTTCTTGCTTCCAAAAGTTTATGATCTGAATCACCTAATATAGCCTATTGCCACAAGTTTTAGCGATAAGGGAAGAGTCAGTGTTATTCTGTTGCTACGATCATTAGGGATGTACAAAAGGAGGTCTGAGACAAGATGCTAAATATTTTAAATAACATGGTTTTAATTATTTTTAACTTGCAAATTAATCAGCAGATTTGCCTAAAAAATTCCAGCTAACTCAATGCATGCTCAAGGAGTTTGGAATTCTGGAAAGAGGTGCTGTATTTCTCAGATACAAAGGTTGAACCCCAGCTTTAAGGGAAAAAATCACCTTCATTTTTAGCTATGCAGTCATGACTGTTTCCTCCATAACAGAGAAGACAGACAAAGAGGTAGGAGTGGAAAAAACAGATACAAAGAGCGACTTAAGCCAGGTCATGCAAGAAGGTCAGTGCCTGCCCTGGGAAACCCATAAACTTCATAGCTTGATGGTTTAAAGACAAAAAGGATCTTTAGATGAACTAGTCTGACCTCATGTATCACACAGGCCAGAGGATTTCAAGCCTCAGAACATCCAGAGGATCTTCTAAGGCATGTCTTAGACAGCCAGTCATGATGTAACTCCAAGCAATGGAGTATCTTCCTTGGATAAAATAAAGCAATTGAGGTTTGTTTAGTGTCTTGACTCTTAGGTAAGTTTTCCATCCCTTGGATCTGCGTCCTGGCTCTTTCTGAACCCTTTCCAATTTGTCAGCACTCCTTTTGAAATGTGGGACTCCAATGGCCCAGTAATGGCCTCACTAAGACCAAAGGACCTGATCTATCTTACTTCCCCACTCCCTCCCCCTGCTCATAAACGCCCACTCCAGAACACTTTGCTCTAGATGACAAGCCCTTGTGACATTTCTGAAAGATAAATGCACCACCTGCATGTCAAGCAGTGAGGTGCAGGTAAATCTTGGTTTAAAAAAATATATTTTAAAATGTAAGCTATGTGCTCCCCCCATACTGCCCTGACTAGCTCTTCTGAGTAATTATCTTTGTAGGGCATGGAGAGCATCTCCAAGTGTTGTTATTGTTCCACACGCAGTGCTGTGACTGCTGATAATTAGGAAGGCCCTTGGCTCCTAGTTGATTTTAGCTCATTAGAAGTGAGACTGAAGATGTAGCTGGTGCTAAGAGCCTGTTTGCAGCAAGCCTGCTTACTAGGAGAGGCCAGAAATCTTGGGGGGAGCCAGGGGTGCAGGAAAAAAGTGACTTGATTCTTGGGCACAAGGATGGCGTGGTGGTACAGAAGCCAGTGCTGTGTGCACCTATGTTCTGATAGTATTTGGAGGGCCCAGTGGTGAGCCCATACTCTCGGCCAGCAGCCCTTTCTCATGGTTTGATAGAGCTCAGAGCACATCTGTTGCTGACTTCAGTTGGGGCAGTCTGTTTTCAGGAAACTACAGTGGGTTGAAAAGAGTGTAAAAACTCTTGCATTAATTCCTGCTTTCAGGCCAGGATGCTCTGCGGGGCAGCATATAACCTGTGCCGTGAATAGTCATCCTGCAGAGGTGGTGTGAGTTATACTGCTGTGTCAGGGAGCAGCCTGTTTTCTCTCTCTCTCTGTTTTTCAGTGGGCTGTGATAGAGTTCTGGATTCGAAGACATAAAATAGCATCACACTGAAACCTCCCAGCAAAAGCATTTGATGTTTTCAAATACTTTAGCTGTGTGTCTGCCATGAACATCATAGAAACTTAGGACAGGTCTGCACTTAAGTGAAGACGCTTCTAGGCAGATGGGAGGGAGCTCTCCTGTTGGTGCACTTAATCCACTTCCCCGAGAGGTGGGAACTATGTTGAAAGGAGAAGCTCTCTCATTGACAGAGCACTGTCCACATGGGGGTTTACATCATCATAACTACATAGCTTGGGTGGGGGGGTGGCTACCCCTGAGCAAGGTAGTTATTCCAATATAGGTCTGTTGTGTAGATGGTGCTGCTCATGGAGTGCCGGTTGAATACCCTGGAGACAGGCCTCCATGTGCCAATGCAAGTCCGTCCTCAAAATTCACCTTTTCCATAATAGACCACGGCAGCCTAAAAGCACTGCTCTCGACTAGCTAAGAAATGCATGCAACACATTGGGTGGTTCTCTTCATCTCACAACACAAAGACAAAGGGATGCACACCGGCTATGTCTACACTTACAAGTTATTTCAAATGAAGGAGGCTTAATTAAAAATAACTTATTCCCTGGCCAAGGAGGAATGTTATTATCATCAAATTAAGCGGTTTGTTAATTTGAAATAAGGAACTGCTAATTCAATATGATAAAACCTCCTTTTACCTCAGAGTATTGCTTACTTCAAAGTTATCCATTCTAATAAAGCCATTTTAAGATGTGGAATAGGCTTAATTTGAACTAATTTCCCTATTCTTTTGCCTGCCTTCCGCTATTTTGAATTAGAGAGTCTAATGAAGACTCTCTACTTTGAATTAATAAAGCCCACTTTATTAAGAATTAGAAAGTCTTCAGTGCACTCCTAATTCAAAATAATAACTTCAAAGTAGTATTAATTACAAATAATAACTTTTATGTAAATTTAAAGTAGTTATTTAAAATTAACTACTTTGAATTAATCTTTAAGTGTAGACATAGCCACTGAGATGGAAAAAGTGAGGATTCAAAATGGACCAAAGCAAATAATGTGCCAGACAACACACTGGGGATTGGCTGGCTAGGGCAGCAACAGATCTGTAGAAAAGGACCTGCAGGTTACAGTGGATATGAGTCCAGAGTGGGCCTTTATTGTCAAGAAAGCAAATGGGATGTTGGTGCTGCAATGATAGGAGCATGGCCAACAGGCCGAGGGATGAGATTATTCATTCCCCTCTATTCAGCACTGGTGAGGCCACACTTGGAGTACTGTGTCTAGTTTTGGACCCTCCACTACAGGAAGGAGGTGGACCAACTGGGGAGAGTCCAACAGTAGGGCTGTCCTTAGGGTAGGAAAACTGGGGCAGCTGCCCAGGGACCCATGCTTTGAGGGGGCCTGCGAGGCCTGCACCACTGCCCCCCCCCCAATGCCAGGGACCAGGCAAGCTGGCCAAAAGCAGCGGCCTGTTTCAGCGCTGCTGGTCCACCCTGCCCCCTTCCCGGCATGTGTGCTGCTTTCAACTCTGTGCCGAAGCAGCAGGGAGGGGGCGGGAGGCACCACAGGGCCCATATCGTTGCCCACTACCCTGGCTACGCTGCCTCCCACCCCCTCCCCACTGCTCTGGCACAGAGTTGAGAGCAGCGCACATGCCAGGGAGAGGGCAGGATGGACCAGCGGTGCTGAACCAGGCTGCCCTTTTGGCTGTCTCACCCAGTCCCCAGCGTGGGAAGGCTGGCACAGGGGCCAGAGAAAAGTGAGGGGGAATTGATAGTGTCAGCCTACAACTACCTGAAGGGGGAATCCAGGGAGGATGGAGCTAGGCTGTCCTCAGTGGGAGCAGATGACAGAACAAGGAGCAGTGGTCTCAAGTTGCAGTGGGGAAGGTCTAGGTTGGATATTAGGAAAACCTTTTTCTCTAGCAGGGTGGTAAAGCACTGGGATGGGTTACCTAGGGAGGTGGAGGAATCTCCATCCTTATTGGTTTTCAAGGCCCAGCTTGACAAAGTCCTGGCTGGGATGGTTTAGCTGGGGTTGGTCCTGCTTTGAGTAGGAGGCTGCACTAGATACTCCCTGAGATCCCTTCTAACCCGTATATTCTTAGGATTGCTCCCTGTGGAACATCTTGCCATTTGATGGTACCAAGGCAGAGAAGGTAGCAAGAAAGGCTGGTCATTTATATGGGTGAGAATATCCAGAGTTGTGACAGCTAATATGAGATCTCGTGCATCAGGGTTTACGCCAATCTTTAACTAACAGAGACCAATGTGAGACATAATGTAGGGGTAGATTAGGCCACTCAGGGATTCTTGTATGGTCTGCTGAAAGTCTGGCAATTCCTATGTTCTCTTCACCTCCTAGATGTCCAGCTCGGCAGTCTACAGGTCCGATACTCAGACAGATGCAAGCTACTCTCAGGTGCTACCTGTCCCACAGATGCTCCCCTCTCCTCGGGAGCTGTATAGGAGGAGGAGCAGGCAGCTGAAAAGAAAAAGACTGGAGAATGGTAACGTGATGTCCGTCTGTTACCACCTGGAGGACCTGAAGAAGAAGCAAAGCCGCATTGATCAGTATGGAGTTAATCTCACATATCTGTTGGGGGCACGTGGGCGGGGAATGTGTGGGAATTGTTTTGTTTCTGTATTTATGCATTGCAGAGTTTCAGTAAATTAACATATCTGCAGCAAAAGACTAAAGTCATAAAAAGTGAGGGCTGCACACAAATCTGAGTAAAGTGACAAAACTACAAGGCTTTCCCTCTGCACAAAGGTTTAGCTGTAGTTTCATGGATTCATATTCATAGCTGAGATGGCTAAAGTGGACCACTCTGTCTGACCTCCTGTATAACACAGGCCAAGAGATTTCCTTGAATTCGCTCCTGTTTGAACTAGACCAGATCTTAGAAACATCCCACTTTGATTTAAAAACTGCTCATGACAGAGAATTCAGCACAGATTTTGGGAAGCAGTTCCAGTCTTCAGTTACCATCACAGTCAAAAATTTGTGCCTTATTTCCAGTTTGAATTTGTCTAGCTTCACATTCCAGCTAGTGGATCGTGTTAGCCCTTTCTCTGCTAGATGGAAGCATCCAATACCAAATTTCTGCTCCCCATGATCCTTCTCTTTGTTAAAGTAAATAGGCTGAGCTCCTGGAGTCCCTCACTCTACATTAAACCTGAAGTTAAAGTAGGTGCAGATGTTGTCTTACCAGTATAAATGTACAAGGAGTTTGGTGGCGCTTTTAGAGACTAACAAATGTATTTATCAAATTAGCTTTCATGAGAGAAGATCCCACTTCATCAGACACTTTGAAGATGAGGTACTTACATAATGGGAGGAAAATTTCCTGTAAGGTCCCCCATCTTCAAAGCATCTGGCAAAGTGGGATTTTCTCCCATGAAAGCTCATGCAAATAATAAATTTATTAGTCTTTAAAAGTGCCTGGTGACTCCTTGTTTGTTTTGTTGGACAAGACCTAACACAGCTGCCCCTTTGGAACTTGGCATAAATGGGTTTACACCAATGTCACCTATTTAGGTTGATGTCAGGACATCAACCATAGGGGGTCAGTCCAGTGTAAATGTATCAGCAAAATCAGTCAATCAATCAATGACACTCTTTGCCAGCATAGTTATACTGACAGGAAAACTACAGGTATGTGTGGAAGGGAGAGAGTCTTTCAAAAGGAAGAAAAAATTCTGCTTGTGGCTTTAAATAAAAATACAGGATCAAAATTTCCTTGATTATTTTCATCTTTGTTTTCACTAACTACCAGGAGTCAGAGCCATGGTTCTGGGAGCAGGAAGACCTGGGCTGTCTTCCAGGCTCTGGGGGGAAAGGGGCTGATGGGCCAGGACTACAGGGTTCTGTTTCCACGTGGTCAGTGTATTTGAGAAGGGGATCAGGAGTCCCAGGTTTTGAGAGAATAGGGGGATTACGTGCAATAAAGGAGCAAGCTAGAGAGTTAGGACCCCTGTGTTTGGGCAGGTGCTGTTGCTGGCTTACTCGGACCTTGCAGATAATTTTCCCTGTCTGTCTGGGCCTCAGTGGACACATCTGTAAAACAAGGAGACTGTTACCTATATAATAATAGTATGAGCATTAACTAACTTTGACTAACAAGGCCCTTGAGTGGACTATGTGGATCATTATGAACGTTGCCTTTTCTGGGAGTGAAAGGATTATAAATCAATAAAACAAACAAAAATGAATGGATTTTGGGTGATTTCTTAGCCTTTGGCTTTTGCCATGGCTTACAATAGCTCCCTACTGACCTTCTGCTTGGAACTGCGTCAGCTAGGCTAGTTGAGCCGTGAAAATCCACTAATAGAGGAGAGGGGTTGGGTTTTCTGCAGATGCTTTGAACTGTAACATTCAGACTTCCCGATCATACTAGAGTTTGAAATATCACTGTGGTACCCAATAACTATTGCAGACTCCCAAAAGAACAAATTTCCTAAAGGTTTCATCTAAATGGAGAGGCAGAAAGGTTGGTTGGAGTGCATCTGTCTATCTGAAATCTTGAAAACACGTTTCTCAGTTGGCAAGGTGCATTTGTTGCTGTTAATTTCAAGGCTGCCATTTTATCTTCTTTTCTTCAATAACATTTTATCACAGAAGTTTGCTTCCTAAACACTGATTGCAGTGAGTCTTAAATCTTGCAAACCGCAGGTTTGGCCTGGTTTGGGTGTGAGGTGCTTCTGCTCTCTGCCATGTGTTCCTAGGGAGGTCAGGAGGAGGATCTCTCCTTGCAGTTAGTCCTGACTATGACCCCCCACTCTGGCATTTGCAAGCATGCTCTGTCAGAGTCAGCTCCCCAGCTGTTTGCATTCATTAAATAACCTTTTGTTTTTAAGTCCACTGTGAACCACAGTATCCTGGCCAAATTCTAACCAGAGTAATAAAGTTATGAGGTGACTTGATCCCCGTCTATAAGTTCTTACAAGTATTTATTAATGGTCTCTTTAGCCTAACCAAGAAAGATCTAACCCAGGGGTGTCGACTCATTTGCTATGGTGGGCCAGATTTGACTCAAATGTACTTCAGGTAGGCCTTACATATCACAAATTGAAATACTATGGCACTCTCATGGCATCGTAGAGTGACATGTATGCAAGACTGCGCTTTGTGATATCACACTCTGTTAGGGAGAGAGCATTGTCCCACTGAGTGCATCAGGCTTGGACAAATCATTGCATCTCTATGTTCCTCCTCTGTAAATTAGGAATGAGAAGTCTCCCTTACCTCACCATTTGTCTGTCTTGTCTATTTAAACATATCTCTTCTGAGCTGTACAGGCTGAAGAGACTGACGTGGGGTGGATACGGATCCCCAGCCAACTCAGGAGGGCTAGAAGGGGCAGCTGTCTCAGGAGGGCTAGAAGGGGCAGCTGTCTCTCCAGCAGAAATGCACAGCAGAAGAGATCTGCTGAGCCACTTGACCAAGCCAAAAGCGTCATGGCTCTGTGAAGAGGACTCTTTTCTTAGTGGCTACAGCAGTGTGCAGGTGCGTGGGAGGTGTGAATCACAAAGATGGGTGAAGGAATGGGTTGTTTGTTTCTCTTAATCTCTCCTGTCCACTGTGTGATGTGAACACGTTGGGTTTTGTTCAACTGAAAAACGATGATGCACAAAAGGTGTTGTCATGCTCAGGATGTAGGGAAATAATCCTTTAACCTCTGGCCAATGGTGGAACAAGGAACCCATGGAAACCGTATTGCCAACCCTGAATTAATTAGGTATTGATTCACATCTCAAAGTGGAAGGACTCATCCCCTATCTAAGCCTCTTGCTTACTTTGAAATCATGAGTACTCGAACTCAGAATGTTCTCGTTATTCCCCTGAATCCTGCTAATAAAAAAAATATAGAGCTGGAGGGGACTCTAAGAGATCATCTAGTCCAGCTCCCTATGCTGAGGCAAGATTAAGTAAACCCAGACCATTTTGATGACAAGTGTTTGTCTAACCTCTTCTCAGTAACCTCCACTGATGCGGGTTCCACAACCACAACCTCCTGCTTAATATCTTAAGATCTTCCTAACATCTAAACTGCATCTCCTTTGCTGAAAACTAAGGTGAATCCTGCTCAGTCCTGCTCTCTGTGGACATGGAGAACATTAAATCACTGTCCTCTTTAACATATCGAAAGACAGGTATCGGGTCCCCTCTCAACAGTCTGGTCTGGTCAGCAAACAAAACATGCTCTGTTCTTTGAAGTTTTCCTCACGCCAGGTTTTCTAAAATTTCTATGATATTTGTTGCTCTGGACTCTCTTTAATTTTCCAAATTTTTCTTAAAGGTTAATGCTCAAAATTGGACATGGTATTCCAGCTGAGGCCTCACCAATGCCAAACAGACCAGAACACTTAACTTCCCGTTCCTTACATACAATAATAAGCTCTTGTCCTCAATGAGATATTGTGGCAGTGAGTTCCACAGCCTTCATTGTGCCTTGCATGGAAAAACCTTTCCTCTGATCAGTTTTTAATTTGCTACCTTTCTCTTTAGTTGAATATTCTGTGTCATGGATAATTTAATGGAAGAGCACAACTTACTTCCCATTCATCATTTTGTATACTTTTATTGCCTCAAGTACAGGGTGAAAAATGGTTTTCCTATCTTGTGAGAATTTTTGCAATTTAAAAAATTTTCCTTGTCCCAAATCAGGGTGAAAATCAAAATCTCAAAAATTTTTGCAAACCAAACTTGTGGAAAAAAAAAAATAGTTTGGATCAGTTCAATCAAGATGTGTCATTTTGTTAATTTTGAAAATTTTCTTTTTTATTTTTACTATTTGTTTCTTCATATTTTTAATAAAAATATCTACCAATTTGTAAAGTATTTAATTAATTAATGTACATTTAAAAATAAAAAGTCATTCTGAAACTAATTTTTAACGTGAAAACAGGAGATTTTCACAATTTACAAACTTCTTTTCCACATTTTTTCAAAACAAGGACATTTGTTGAAGCCTCGAAAGAGTTTCTATACTGATGAATTGGCATTTTCCAAACCAAAAAAATGTCATTGGTCAGTCATAATCATGTCCCTTCTTATCCCTCTCATGATCTTTTCAAGTTGGTTTGTAACTGTACCCCTGTCTTTCTTCTGTGGATGATTTTAACGATACTCCTCTCACTCTCCAGCACCAAAGCAGCTAGGAAAAAAGCAAGCTCCCTTTTATTCTGCCTCTGACATCACCAGCAACACTGTCAGCTCAATCTCAATTGGCAAATCTTCATACTGATGATGAAGTCAGTGGCCGAACAAACCTAGCTTGATTTTCAGATCCCAGGCAACATCTATTGAAAGGAACCATAATGTTTTAATTGATAGAATGAACAAATTTTCTCTGGAAATCTGACCCTGGATGTACAGAAGTACATGGGAGCTTGGCTTCCATGCTGCCTCAATGGCGTTAGAAAGGGGGGAGTGAGTAGATTGGTGGTTCTCAAGCTTGCTGCCTTCCCTAATTGCGTCAGGGAAGATCCCCAGGACTTGGCAACATTTCTGTGATTCTGTGACTTGCTGGGCCCTAACCTGCACTGTGGCATGTGGGGGAAAAGCCAGTTTTATAACAATTTGGAAGTCCTCCAATCTGGAGCGTAGACGTGAGCAGTGGAAGAGCAACAGCATTCACCCCCAAAGGGTTGCATTTCTGGGGGGATTATCTTGCTTCAGAGGAGGTGTGGAGTGATGGATAAGAAACTGGACTCAGCCTTAGGGTTTCTGGGCTAGGAATTGCGCTGAGCAAGTCTGTCTGTCTTTCAGATCCTCCATCTGTATCATAACCTTGATTTTCCCACCTCTTTGGCCTCTTTGACCCACTTAGGCTGTAAATGCTGTCTGTGCCTTTGTACACCTGGGCAAGGTGCATACTAATAATGAGTAATTGATGTCTCTCCTGCCTTTCTGGGGCCCTCAGACAGAACACCGGCAACCCTTTCCATTTCCATTTCAGCTCTTTTGCCCTCTGTGGGGCTCCAGCGTGGGAGAGCAGACACGAATTCCCCTGGAAAGCCAGGTGGCTGCAGCAGACAGACACCAGCCACCAGGCAGGTGCCTGCCTCAGGAAGTCTTCTGGAGCTTTGGGCACCAGCCGGAGGAATGAGCCCAGCCACTGCCGTGTCCATCATTGGGCCTCTTTGAAGTACTGGGTGTCCGCGAAGGAGGGAGGTAGCTATCCCCCAAGTGTCTCCTCTTCTGACCTCAGGCAAAGGGAAAACAGACTCCCTGAGCCCACTTTGGTTTCTGGTCTCTGGCTGTTTCATGCCTTGTTTTTGCTGCTTAGTCCTTCATGCTGTCTGTGCTTCCCATCCACGCCCGTAGCCAGAAAAACACCAGCAGAGACTTCAGGATTGTTTCCATAGTGATGCCGCGCGAGTGGAATAGAAGAGGAGGCTGGCTGTATTCCCCCCACCCTCCCGTCACGTATCGGAAGGGTGCTTCAGTTACTTTAGAGAGCAAACCAACCTGGGAAACTGTGTGTGACGACCTTGAAAGGATGAGCTGCATTTGACACTCAATGAAACTGACGCTGAAGGAACCCGTGTCTGAGCAATCCCACCAAATAAACCCTCCAACCTGGGTACGTGAGCTGAAGTTTGGAGACCTTCACCTAAGACCTCCAGCTACAAATCCATCTCTGCCTGTTGGCAGACTGTGTTGGCTGTGTTACTCTCTGCTGCACTGATCTTAGGGGAGACAGCTTGCACTCCCCTCTTCCTGCATGAAAGGGAAAAGCCATGGGTGGCAGGATCCCGACACACTTGAATATACTTCTCTTCTACCCAACAAGGGACATCCAGGAGAGGTAAGTGTTGAGAGGGTCACTGAGGGGGCAATGCAGCGGGATTGCCTCAAAACTTCATGTCAAAGTCCAGGGTGGAAATTTGGACCACTTTTTGTTCTACTCTCACAATTCACCTATCCCTAGTTCCACAGTGACAAACTATAAACACAGCACAGCCGATTTTTGCCTTGAGCCAATGTGAGGCTGATGCCTGACCCGCCAACCTGCTTTGGAAAACCCAGGTCCTCCTGACTCTTTTTGGAAGGCTGATGTGAATGAAAACAGCGAGGGGGAAATTCAGTTCCTCCTTTCTCTGGGGCCCTTCTGAACAGGGCTGAATTTTCTGAACAGACCAGTCAGAATACACGGGCTGTATTTTCCAAAGGGATGCAGGTAATTTTGAAAAGACCATTGCAAATTTTGAATAACGCAAAATCTATTTCTTTAAAAAGAAAACAAGCCTGTCTTCTTTTTCAACCTGGCCTCAAAAACTACTCCCTCCCTTGAACTGTGACCTTTCAGCAAGAATTGTGCCTGAGTTTCAGCCCTGCCTCTTTCCACAATTGCACCTAACCTGATGATATAAGATAAGTGCACCAGAGGTTCTTGGCAATAATTAAGTGTATTGTCACTGGAGAATAAAAAGCATTAGGGTCTTGAAGGCGTTGCACAATAACATGCTGTGACTATTCTACTTGTGCCAGGATATCTCTCTATTGAAGGTAATTTACTTTGGAGAGGTTTTGAAATTCTGCTCATGTTCCATTGCAAGTGTCTGGTAAAATAGCAGAGGGCTGGTGAGTGCGCAAGTAGCTGCTCATCCGTTTGAGTAAGGGGTTTGCAGTCCAGTCTGGGCCTATGTTGTACACTGAGATTTGAGGTACTAGTCCAGTAAAGAACAAACTAATTAAAGGCTGATGCCTATTGATGATCAGCCAAGTGTGTTAAGTGCCTATGTGAACAGAGGCCCAAATTATTCATGTTTTCATTGTTCAATATAATTTAATGTAGACTTTTTGACCTTTGGAAGTTTGGTAACAGTTAACAGTGGGGATTGAGACAGCTCTGTCGTTCACATATACGAGGCTAAGTAACCCTAAAGGGTTATTTCCCTGGCAGAGATAGTGCCTCAGTTTACCTCAGTCTCTAAGCCAAATTTGTTGTAGGATTCTTGTATAGACTTTGCTCCTTTTTGGTGCCTGAGACTTAGCTCAGCTTGTCTCAAAAGGTTATTTAGACAGTTGTTGAACTATCCTGTACTAGTTACGGAAAATGTATGTTAGGTTCCCTCTTATTTGTTATCTGCACTATTAAACAAAGTGGAAGTACTTTGCAGTGGTTAAACCTTATTCCTATCTAAAGAGCTTTGTGTAAATAAATGATAAGTTTTCCAGAGCCAAATTATTGTCAGCGTGGCACTTCTCGGGACCCTGTCGGGCCAGGTGCTGCGCAGCCACATAGTGAGAGACTGTGCCTATGCTGAAGAGCTTCCAGTCTGAACAGAGAATGGGCAAGATGGGAAACAGAGGGAAAGTGACTGGTCCAAGGTGTCACACTCCCTGCAGTTCAGTGGCAGACTTCCAAGGCTAGACCACACAGCCTCTCATCCAGCACTTCTAGCTGCTCTTATTGCTTTTTCGGGATCTGAGTCATTCCTTTGCAGAGGAGCCAGCACTTTGGTTCCGATTTGAAGGCTTAAGTGGTGCGTAGGGGTGAATTGTAACATCAGAATCTGGCCGTTAAAGCATGATTGAAGGCCTGAATACGAAAGAACAGTAGTGTTGAGTTTCTCCTAACACTGTGAACAATAGGGGCCCAATTTCCATCTCCCCTCCACCCCCAGGTTACTCAGGTGTGACTGCAAAGACAGCTGCACTCAAACTTCTATATGGGATAAAGACATCCCAGGCTCAAAGGAGGCCCGATTGAAGGCGGCGAGAAGGGAGGTTTTTGAATGAAATTGATGAGAGATCCATGGAGCAGGTGGCGAGTGCTGTTTTCAGTGGTCTCCAACATTTCAGCAGCAGGAGGCAGAAAGCTCCCAGGTTTCAATCGTAACTGCCCTTTAGAAGTAGATCACTAGAGCCCTGCAAACCTGCGGACTCAAAGTGGGTATCCGCAGATCATTTCTTGTGGAAGCAGATGGGATACACAGCCACATACTGTTATCTGTGCAGGGCTAGCACCCTGCAAATACATAGATATCCACATTATAGCTGCATCTGCAGACCATTTCTTGCAGATCCAAATGTTTAAATCTGTGCAGGGCTCTATACATCGTAAGCTACCGGCTGGGGACCATGCCTTCTCTTGATTGGCTTCAGCATGACATTTGCATGGAAGATCCATCTGTACCTGCCGGAATCTCCTTAGAATGCTGGAAGCAGGCCATGAGGGAGGGAGATTTGACCGGGAAGCCTGCCCAGAGCCCAGTAGGGTGTAGGAGGAATTGACAATCCTGGACCACAGTGTTTTTCGGGGAAGACTTTGCCCTGAAATCCTGCCAGTGCTTGTGAAAGTGCTGCCTGCGACCAGTTCCCCAACTTAAAATAACCATTCTTCTTTTCTCCCATACCCGGTCTGTTGGGGTGTCAAACCCATTTGCTGTAGCGAGCCAGATTTGACTTAAATGTACTTCAAGTGCACTGTACATGCCATAAATCAAAATACTAGTGTGCTCTCGTGGCATTGCGGAGTGCTGTGTATGAGAAACTGCGCTCTGCAATACCACTCACTCTCTCTCTCTCTCTCTCTGTTAGGGAGAGAGTGTGGTCCCGTCAGAGCAGTCAAGGGCTGGATGGAAGAGGTTTGCTGGCCGCATTTGGCTTGCGGGCCACATGTCGGACACCCCTGCTTTAGACAGTAAAGATCTCCAAGGCAGGCTCTGGTTCTTATTAGGTATCTGTGCCACACCCACCACAATGGGGCACTGTTCCCTCTCAGCTGTGCATGTGCACACAGGTCATAAAACCTGCGCACATACTGAAATAAAGCACACACACAAAAATTCACCAGTGCTAATCTCAGTGCACACAAAGAAACTTTTTCCACACACAGCCTTTGAAAATTTACAGGGAACGTTGCAATGGGGTCCCCAGTTTTGTGTGGGGTCTGCATAGGGTCCAGAACTATAAGGTCCCTGATCTCAGTTGAGATCTTTGCACCCACAAGCGGGGAGTAAGGGATAGGGAGCAGAACAGAATTTTAAAACAATTAGGGCAGCAGGGGAAGTAGCCTATCAAACCAAAATTCAGCCAAGCCCAGAGGGCTACTCTAAATACCTGCCCTGCCCATGGCTATTGTCCAGGAGGATAGAGGCACTTGACCTTTCTTGTGCCAGGATTTCCTTTTTTCATGAAGTGCATAACAGCAGAGGTGCAGTGGGGGTCTGTAGGGCCCAGATTTCCTTTCCTATGGAGTTAGATTAATGAAGGAAGCTGACTACATATGGGAGGGAGAGCGAGAGGTTGCCAATTACTTTAGGTTCCAAAGGGCAGCTGTGTAAGTCTAGTTCAGCAAAACAAACAAGGAGTCCTGTGGGACTTTTAAAGATTAACAAGTTTATTTGTCACATGAGCTTTTGTGGGAGAAAAATCCCTCTCACTTCAGGTTTGCAGTCATTCCCTCAGAGACTCACGGGCCTTTCTGGCTCATTGGTCAGCAAGAAAAAAGAAATACCCAAGAAACCACACAAGGGGATCAAAAGCTTGCGCTGTGCCCATTTGGCAAAACTGCAAATTACATCATCCGACTCTGCGTTCCAACACAGTCCATTTGGAGAGGTGCAAATTCCCCCTCTGATTCCACTTCCTATTTGCCCAACTGCTACCAGTGACCATAGTATTTGCATGCCAGCGCATCCAGAGCCAAAAACGAAAGTGTGCCAAGAAAACGCAATCCAGTTTCAGTGAGTGGCCCAAACAACATCTCTCCTAAGGTTGCTACGGTCCTTGGGCCACAGGTGGAGTCTGAATCCATATTTTTCTATCAGAACCTTTTTCTTTTGGATGGAGAATTGGGTTTGGGATGAAATTAAAACTTCCCGAGAAAACATCTGTGCTCTTTGGTGATAGAAAGTTTTCCACTGAAGACCTCAAAATTACATTTTTCCACCTAGGGCAGATTTTGCCTGAAAAGTTTTCATTTTTTTTGCCACTTCTTGGCTGGAATTGTTAAAAAAAAAAATTGGGGGGGACAATTCTTTGACCAAACATTTCTCAATTTTCAGACACTTTCAGCCCATTTGTATGCTTATTTGTTATTATTAATTGGCCAACATGGTCTTAGTTTGACCAAAAGTAAACGTTTTCCACTGAAAATATTTGCAGAGGCTTTGACTGGTGCTGCTTTTCCTCCACAGAAAATGTGACTGAGATACAAAGAGCAACATTAACAGCTCCTGATTGTGACTGTTAGCTGCATGTTAATTATTAGGTCTGGTAGGGTCGCTGGGTGAGCTGAGATTCTTCTAGGAGCTGAACAGACACAGACCAAAAACACAGCTAGTGCTCTGAGGCGTTGACGCTCTAGGCCATTAGCAACCCAAAGGCAAAAGGTGGACATGGAGGGACAGATGAGGGGAAAGGGCTGGGATTCTTTCCCCTACTAATGCCACGGTCCACTGGTGCACACACGAGCCTTCTTGTCACATCACAGCCATGCTTTTCAGTGCTACAAAGAGCTTGTCGACACTTGAAACATAGTTCGGAAGACATTTTCCCACTCCAACGCCTTGGGGCTAACTCTTCCAGATGCAGGGCTACCCCACAAATTTGTGTGTGATCGTGAGGCACTTTCCAGCCACAGCTCTTTACAGAGATCAGGATTCATCAATTCCAAGGGTAGATGGGAACCACTGCGATCGCCTCTGTATAATACAGGCCAGAGAACTGCCCCCAAGTAATTCCTAGAGTGGCTCTGTTAGGAAAACATCCCATCTCTATTTAAATATTGTCCTTGATGGAGAGTCTGCCACGGCTGTTCCAACCGTGAATTACACTCACATCAAAAACATAGACCTTACTTCCCATCCACCTGCTGTTTCCAGCTCTCGGGTGGCGTTAGGCCGTACTCGGCTAGATTGAAGAGCCCGTTATTAAATATGGGCTGTGGTCACATCACCCCTTCCCTTAACCCTCTGTGTCATGAGAAAGAGATTGAGATCCTGGAGTCCCTCAAGAAAGCATGTTTTCAAATCCTTCTGTTGTTTCCCTGGCTCTTTTCTGAGCGCTCTGTGACTGATCCCCTTCCGACCTGGACTGGGGGCCCCAAAACGGGCACAGGATTCTGGCAGCGTTTGCACCCGGGCTGACGTCTCCTTGTCCCTGCAGCTCAGTTCAGGAAACACCACAGTGCAATGTTCTGCCACGAGGCTCTGTGCAGCCGGGGCTTTTCTTGCAGGGCAGGGGGCAATGATGGGATATACACCAGAAACCCCAGTGATGCAGGGGTCCCCAGGTGCCACGGAGACCGCGTGTGCCAGAGGAGTCCTGCGGTGCTCTCGTTGACACCTGAGGACAGGACCTGACTGCAGGGCCGCCTCCACCCCACTCCAGCCCTGCTCTGGTCCCAGAAATGGGGCGCCAGAGAGGAGCCTTGGGTCACCCTCGACTCGCAGCTGGACCAGGCTTCCCTGAGGGGAACGCTGGCCTGGCCGCCCTTTGCATCAGCTGAGACCAGCCCCTGGGAGCGGGGAGGAATCGGGCTGGGGGGCGAGAGGACAGTCTGCGAAAAGCTGCGAGCCGTACGGGACCCACACGGTGGAAGCCGGGGAGATGGGACCTGCAGATAATGGCGTGCAGTGGGGCCGTATAGCCAGACCCCGAAGGGGCCATGGAGTGGGAATTAAAGGAAGGAGCCTTGTGGAAAACTGGACGCCGTGAGCTGTAGGGTGAGGACCCATAAAGGACTCTGTGCTGCCGGTCATAGCGGCCAGGCCCTAGAGAGAGAGAGCCACAGGCTGTACAGTCCATATAGCCGGGCCCCGCAGGGAGCCGGGCCCTGGTCTGTGTAGCCGGGCCCCATAGAGAGCCGGGCCCTGGTCTGTGTAGCCGGGCCCCGGTCTGTATAGCCGGGCCCCATAGAGAGCCGGGCCC
>ML682286.1:95939-112311 GCA_007922195.1 Podocnemis expansa | reverse complement strand
GGTGCTGAAGATGGGGGGCACAGGAGTCCTGTGAGGGGGCTGGGGGACGTGGGGCAGGGAGGGGCGCTGGGGGGCTGTGTGGGAGGGGAGTCTGGGAGTGGGGGGCTGGGGGGACACTGAGGACAGGCGGGGGGTGGGCGTTTCCCGGTGGCGGGGATGCAGCAGTGGGGGGCAGGACGCCCCTGGGGGGAGAGGCACCCCGAGGCAGGCCGTGCAGGGTGGAGGGCAGGGCAGGTGTGGTGGGCAGGGGCCCCCCCGGCCAAGCCTGGGTCCCCCCACTGCGTCATGAGTACCAGACTGCCCCTGCCCCAGAGAGCCCCCAGGCGGGCCAGAGTGGGGCTGGGCTCCCCGCTGGGCTGGGCAGGGGAGAAAGGGACCTTCCCCTTCATCGCACCGGGGGTCTGGGGCAGAGCCGGGGGGCTGTGGGCTCACGAGGCAGAGCGCTGTCACCAGCCCCCCATCGCCCCAGCAATGAGACGCGATTACTTGTGATGGGAGCTGGCTGGTTGAGCGGGGACCCCTGGCCTGGCAGTGAGATGCAGCCACCTCTGGGGTGGGGTGGCTGGTTACACAGCGACTCCTCACCCAGTGCTGAGCTTTGGGGGGCAGCTGGGTTGAGTGGGTCGGAGAAAGGGGAGCAGGGAGCCAGGACTCCTGGGTTCTCTCCCCAGTTCTGACAGGTAGCGGAGCTGGCTTTCCTCTTCCCGTGTGTGGTGGTTCCCAGCGCTCCTTGCCCGCTTCACCCAGCCCCTAAGTCACTTCCCCTTGGCTCTGCTCCCTGGAATGGAGACAGACCTCACCCCTGGGGATGTGGGGAGTGGCTGGGCGGACGTGGGTCACCGTCCCTGTCACCTGGGCCCTGCTGCTGCAGGGGCCTCGAGACCGGTCCAGCCCTGTAAACCTCCCTCTTCTGGGGGGTCTCAAAGCAGTTTTTGAAGTAGGTGGCGGGGAGTTGTCTTGTCAAGTGTACGCTCAGGGCAGAGAGCCCAGGAGTCCTAGCGCTTACCCCCCCAGCCACCAGTCCCCACTTCTACCCAGAGCTGGGCAGGGAACCTAGGACTCCTGGCTCCCAGCCCCTTGCTGTGACCCACCAGCCTTCCCTTCACGTTTCCTATTTCCCCAGGCAGCTGGCAAGCTGCAGCAACACGGTGCTGCTTTATTTGTGGGGGTGTCTCGTCTCCTGGGCCCTGGCACACGCTGTGCTTGTGGGGGACGTTCCCACGCTTTTCTCCACAGTGGCTCATGGTCCCAAAGTGGGGGGGTCAAATCATGCCAAGAGCTCTGAGGGTGAATTAGAAAGGTCTGCCCCAGCGGTGGCCACATTTCAGCGCTGGGCAAGGGGTCCCTGTGTAACCAGCTGAATTTCATGCGGCAGTGGCTGCACACAGGAAGAATAGGGTCGGTCGTGGGGTGTGCAGATAACAGACTAGATGGACCCACGAGTCTGATGTGCGGAGGGAGGGGAGCCCTGGCTGGCTGAGCCTGTGGGTTCGGGGTGACGAGGAAGTGGGGGCCCAGGCTGGCTGAGGGAGAGGTTGAGCCCTCACTGTGGATGAATCACAGGCCAGCTTCTCCTCCGCTGCCCAGGTCTGAGCCCTTTCCCTGCGCACCATGATTTGAGCCCCCCAGGCCCAGAGCTGTAACGTCGCCCCGGAACCAGGCCCCAACGATGAATAACAAGGAAACCACGGAGGTCTCTGGTGAGTTGTCATGGGCGTGGGCCCATCAGTCCTCACTCCCCTTCCACAGCTGGGGTGAGAACCCAGGAGTCCTGGCTGCCGGCCCCCCACTTGCTCTGACCCACCAGTCCCCCTCCTGGCTGGGGGGAGAAGCCAGAACTCCTGCTCTCCAGCCTCCCCCGAATCCCCCTCCTAGCCGGGGAGGGAACCCAGGCTTCAGGGCCCTGAGGATGACTGGTTCCTGTGTGTCTCCTTGCAGAGAAAAGCCACCACTTGAAGGTTTTCCTGCCCAAGAAGCTGGTCGAGTGTCTGCCCAAGTGCCCGGCCCTGCCCAAGGAGCGACTGCGCTGGAACACCAACGAGGTGGGGTGGTACATGGGGCCTTCCCCACTGGGGGGGTGCCAGCTCCTACCTGGCCCCACAGTGGCGATTGGGCTGGTGGGAGGGAGTGGATGCCGTTTCTCTCCAGGGGCCATGGTGCTGTCCTCGTTTTGCTCCCTTTGGAGTGACCACTTACGCCAGCCATGGGCTGGCGGGGGACAGGTGAGCGGGGAGGGCTGTATGCCCCACAGCCCTGTCCTGAGCTGGACATCCTGATTGTCTCACAGGAAATTGCCTCCTATCTCATCACCTTTGAGAAGCACGAGGAATGGCTGTCGGGCTCCCCGAAGACCCGGTGAGTGACTGCGCTGGGCTTGGATGGAGGGCAGGGAGGTTTGGAAGCAGTGGGGGGGGGGGCAGGAACCGGGCAGGGGGAGCAAGGGGACCCAGAAGGATGGGAGTGGGGAAGGAGCAGGGAGAACTGGGGATAGAGGGCAACCAAGAAGGTGTTCCCCAGCAGACGTGTTTGGGGAGCAGATGGGGCACTCGGGGGCTCCCCGGTGGTGACCCCATGCCCTGCCTGCCAGCCCCCAGAACGGCTCCATCATCCTGTACAACCGCAAGAAAGTGAAGTACCGCAAGGATGGCTACTGCTGGAAGAAACGGAAAGACGGCAAGACCACGCGGGAGGACCACATGAAACTCAAGGTGCAAGGGATGGAGGTATGCTGGGGGCTGAGCCTGTGAGCTGGGGGGTGGACAGTGGGAGGAGTCAGGGCTGGTTTGTGTGCACAGGATGGGGGTATGGAAGGGGGCACCCTAGATAGGCTGGGGGGAAGGCAAGGGGCTGCAGAGGGGCAGGGCAGTCTGCTGGGGGTCTCTGGGATCCCTAGAGGTGAGGGGCCCCTAGGACCTGGGCGCACAGGGTGGCGTGAACGGCCCCAAGAGAAGGTGAGTGGGGGAGGCTGGCGACCCCTGGAGGTAAGGGCCAGCTGTATATGGGAGCAGGGTATAGGGGGGAGCTTGTGCAGCTCTGAGCCGTCCCCCCAATCTCCCCACAGTGCCTCTACGGCTGCTACGTTCACTCCTCCATCGTCCCCACCTTCCACCGACGCTGCTACTGGCTGCTACAGGTACAGGGGGCCCCAGATCCCTCCCCATTGGGGCCCTGGTTTCGTTCCCTGGCTGTGACCTACTGGATCCCCGTTGCCTCCCAGAACTAGGGAGAGAGCCCAGGTGCCCTGCCTCCCAGCCTCTCTGTGCCACCTCCCCCTATAACCACTGGCCTTCACTCCCCTCCCAGAGCCGGGGAGAGAACCCAGGCATCCTTGCTCCAGCCCCTGCTTTAACTGCTAGCCCTCACTCTCCTCCCAGAGCTGGGGAGAGAACCAAGGTGTCCTGGCTCCCACCCTCACCCCAAAGCCAAGAGGGAGCCCAGGCGTCCTGACATGATGCCCCCCTCCAGAACCCCGACATTGTGCTGGTGCACTACCTGAACGTCCCGGCGCTGGAGGACTGTGCGAAGCTCTGCGGGCCCATCCTCTGCTCCATCAACAGCGACCGCAAGGAGTGGCTCCGCTGGTCCAGGGAGGAGCTGGTGAACCAGCTCAAGCCCATGTGTAAGGAGAACGGGGTGTTGGCAGGGGAGGGGGGCATGCTGGGGCCCAGCTGGGCTGCCCTGCTCCAGGTCTCTCTGTCCCCCCAGTTCACGGCATGAAGTGGACGTGTGGCAACGGCAGCGCCGAGTTCTCCATCGAGCACCTGGTGCAGCAGATCCTGGAGAGCCACCAGGCCAAGCCTCCGCCCCGCACCCACGCCTGCCTCTGCAGCAGCAGCCTCGGTCAGTGCTCGGCCTGCGGGACCCCAGCCCCCTCCGCTGCTGGAAGGGGCCAAAGAACCCAGGGGTCCTGGCTCCTAGTCCCTTGCTCCGACCAGTAGTCCCCTCCCTTCCCAAAGCCAAGAGCCCGTCAGTCCCTCTGACTCCTTGGGGTGGGGGTGGGGGGGCTGCTGATGCCCCTTCTTGGCCAGTGGAGCCACCAGCCACGCCCCAGGTCTCCCCATCTCAGCCCCAGGTACCCCTCTCAGCCTGGCCACCTCCTGTACCTGTGCCAGCCTTCTGGCCCTTCCACCGGCCGGGGACCCTGGCAGGGGAAATGGGGTGAGCCCCACACAGGGGGGTGGGGTAGGAGCTGGCTGCTCGTAGCCTCTCTGCATCTGTCTGTCTACTTCTCCTGCCACCTCGCCGCCTGTCCTTCCTTCCCCATGCACTGTCCTGCTCTCTCTCGGTTCCAGCCAGCTGCTCCCACACGGCCGTGTCTGTCCCTCCGTCCCTACAGGCAGCCCGGGGCACCTACCCCACAAGTGCAGCAGCACCAAGCACCGCATCATCTCCCCGAAGGTGGAGGCACGGCACGGCCCCATCCCGACCCTCCCCGAGGCCCCAAGCGTCGCAGAGACCAAACCGGAACCAGCGCTGGAGCCGGCCAAGCCCGAGAAGAAGGACACCCGGGCGGCTGAGCCCCCGGCGCCTGCTGAACCTGCCCCCTGCCCCCCAGACGCCCCTCGGCCCTCGCCTGGCACGGCTCTGCCCAACGGTTGCTATGGGGCTGAGCGGGAGATGCCAACAGCCGCTGTGGCGGTATTGGTGATGACTGGCCTGGCCGGGGGCCCCGAGAAGCCTCTGGGGCTCACCCCTAGCCAGCACCTCGTGGCAGGGGACTCCCCAGCACCCCCTGGCCCTGTGGGCCTGGCTCTGCTGCCAGGACCCGGCCTTGTCCTTTCCCAGAACTTGGAGACCACCATGGAGGCTGGTGGGACTGGTGGCGCCGCCTTCGACCCCGACTGCTTCCTCAACAGCCCCGCACAGGGGCAGACCTACGGCTGCCCAGCTCCAGAACCACCCCCGCCAGCCGGCATCCCCCCCACCAACTGCTTCTTCATCCAGGATGATGGGGAGGCACGGGGGGGCGCGGGCGGGCAGCCCCCTGCCGGGGAGAAGGGGGAGACGCCCATGGAGACTGGGGGGCCCCGGCCTGGCGGGGCAGCAGAACTGCCGGAAGAACTGTACACCATCATCCAGACTGCAGCGGGTGGGGGGGGGCCCGACGTGCCCTTCGGCCTCTCCCTCGACAGCCTTATCTCTGAGCTGATGACAGAGCAGGCTGGGGCAGGGGAGGGGGGCAGCCCCCCACGTCCAGCCCTGCCTGAGACCCCAGGTGAGGCGGGGATGTGCTATGGGGAGCCGGCCCCTGGGGGCCCCACAGCCCCAGCTGCCCAGCAGGAGACACTGGTCAGCATCACCGACTTCTCCCCAGAGTGGTCCTACCCCGAGGTGAGCCAGGCTGGGGCACTCGGGCATGGGGGGGGGTGACTCCATGGCTGGCGGTGGAAGGGAGACCTTCCACTGGGGCAGCCCCCCCCAAAGCCCTCCTTTCTCCCCCACAGGGTGGTGTCAAGGTGCTGATCACCGGGCCGTGGATGGATGATACAGACGCCTACACCTGCCTCTTTGACCAGGTGGCCGTGCCTGCCGCCCTCATCCAGTGTGGGGTTCTGCGCTGCTACTGCCCTGGTATGGGCCAGGGAACGAGTGGGGCCCTGGTTCCATGGAAGGGGGTGGAGCTGGTTCTGGGGGGCAGGGAATGGGACAGAGAACGCGTCCTGTCTAGAGAGTGCTGGCCTTGGGGCTTGGCTGCCTCAGGGGGGCAGGGAATGGGGCAAAGGGCTTTTCTGCTCGAGGGGGTGCAGTCCCCATGTTGGGAGACTAGCTGACTTGGGGGGTGAAGTATGGGGTCTTTCCCCTCCAGGGATTGCTGGCCTGTTCTGGGGGACAGGGCTTCAGGTGCATGGTGTTTTCCCTCTAAGGGGCACCAGCCCCTTGGCGGGCACTGGCCTGCTGGAGAGGACTGGTGCCCTGCCCTAACTGGCTATCTCCTGTAGCCCACGAGGCTGGCCTGGTAGCCCTGCAGGTGGCCTGCGACACCCGGCTCCTCTCCACCTCAGTGCTCTTCGAGTACCGTGGCCGTGGCTTTGTGGCCCTGCCCAGCACGCAGCTGGATTGGCTTTCCCTGGATGGTGAGTGGGGCTGGGTGCTGGGGCAGGGACGGTAGGGCCCCGAGGGACTGTCTGTAATGCATCTCACAAGGGGAAAATTCCTCCCCCCTTCTGGTGCATGTGTGTTGGGGGGAGTGCGGGGGCTGCGCAGGAGTCTTGTTCTTTCCTCCTCTGGTTGTTCCAGACAGGGCCGGCAGGTGGCAGCCTCCCAGCATAGCAGAGCTCAGCCTGCTGAGCGGGGGGTGTGGTGGGGAAGGATGGGGCGGCGCATTTGGGGAGAGGGCAGACCATAGAAATGGGGCTCTGAGAATGTAACAGTCTGGGTCAGCCGGGAACAGACAATTCCCCATCCCAGCTGAAACCCCCTTTCCTGGTGCTAAGATGCAGCCGCCTGTGGAGCAAGGCAGCTGGTGCTACAGGGACTCTTTGCCTGGTGCTGAGAATGTGGCCACATCTGGGGTAGGCAGGATGAGGTGGGTGGCTCCTCAGGCTCAGGAGGAGGAGAGGGCGCCTAGGGGGCCCTACACTGTGGGTCCCAGTTGAGCCAGGTACAGGGTGGGCTAGGGGAGGCTGGCAGATCCTGGGGTGGAGTTACATCCACATGGGATGAAGAGGAGCAGGGATGCTCCTGTCATCCCATTCCTGCGTAAAGGGAAATAGGGGTGGGGGGACCTTTGAGACCCCTAAAATGCCCAGGTACCTGAACCCCAGGGGGCAGCAACAGGGGTTAGGGTTTTTTTGGGTGCAACCAGCAAGAGAACCTAGGAGTCCTGGCTCCCAACCTGCTGCACTGACCCACCAGAATCCACTCCCCTCCCAGAGCTGGAGAGAGAGCCCAAGAGTCCTGGCTCCCAGTCCCATCCCATCCCCCCGACTCTAACCACTAGCCCTCACTCTCCTCCCAGAGCTGGGGAAGGAACCCAGGAGTCCTGACTCTGACCCACCAGTCCTGCCCTTGCAGAGTTAAGGGTGGAATCCAGGCGTCTCTTGGCTGAGAACTGTGCTGGGGAAGCCCTGGGTTGGGTCCGGCTTTGGTATCTGAGCTGCTGGTGTCTAGGGCAAGACGTTCAGGGTTGAATTTTCTCCCTTCTGAGCCGGCATTTGCAGGTCCCACCCCCGGGTGCAGGTGTTGCCTTACGGGTGGGATATTCTGGGCTTGTGTGTTCATGTGCCATGGAAACTGGCCGCCCAGGCTGGGTCGCAGAGGGTCAGCCCGTTCCATGACGGGGCTCTGGGCCTGGAATAGAACCCAGGAGTCCTGGCTCACTGCCCCCCTTGTAACCCCTCAGAGCCCTCCCCTTCCAGAGCTGGGGAGGGAACCCAGGAGTCCTTGCTGCTCTGACCCCTGGCCTGCTTAGTGTGACAGCCCCCAGTGTGGCTGCGTGGCGCTGTGGGTGGTACCTCTATGCTCTGTGCCTCAGCAGGTGTCATCTGGGCCTGTGGGGGCAGAAATTCGCAGCAGAGGAGGACCAGACCACGACTCAGGCCCCAGAACGTGCCGACAGACAGTGTCAGCCCCACACGTCTTCCCACGTCATTGGGTGTCTGACGTGGCTGCCCATGACGCAGCTGCGTGGGGAAGGGGGCGGATGTGTCTCTGGAGACACTCCACACCCGCGATCAAGCAGCTTCCAGGCTGCTGTCACAGCCTGCCTAGCCCTGGACTCTAGTGTTGGCTGAACTGCCCCAAAATTCAGCCAGGCCCCTGGGAAAACATGCTTCTTTGGGTAAAGAGTTAAATAGCTGTTGTGCTCCAGCCCAGAATGAATTGCATCTCAGCACCGGGGGTTGGTCCCTGTATAACTAGCCACCCCACCCCAGAGGTGGATGCATCACAGCTCCGGGCAAGGGGTCGCTGTATAACCAGTCACCCTGCCTCGGAGGTGGCTGCATCTCAGCACTGGGTGAGGGGACCCCATATGACCATCCGCCGTGCCCCAGGGGTGGCTCCATTTCAGCACTGGGCGAGTGTGACTTACGGACAATACCACGCCTGCCCCCGGACGCCTCTGTGCAGTCACACACCCCTGTGCCCGCTCCCTCCCAGGCCGTCTGCCCTGCAGGAGCAGCTTAACAGCCGGCTGCTCCCCTGGGGAGCCCCCCCTCCCAGAGCTATTTTGGTCCCGTTGTAAAAGAGCCAGGGGGCAGGTCCCATCTGCGCTGCAGGCTGGAGACGGCCAGACGCCTCGGGGGGGGGGACCACACCCCCCCCCCGGCTGGCCCCTCCATCCAGGGATGTCACTGGATCTCAGGACGGTGTTAAGGGGATTCATTTCTCTCCTGTGAGAACCCAGGAGTCCTGGCCGGTAATTCTCCCCCCTCCCCACCACACCCCCTACACGCATTCAAGTGCACGGATGTGGGCGGGGGCTCAGCCCAGATGGGAGAGTCCGATTCCTGGAGGGTGTCATTTGAACGCGCTCGCGGGAAGGCGTTAGACCCCTGCTGTGTGTCAGCCCCCAGCCCTGTGCCCCATAGGGCTTCGCCCAGAGCCATGGATAAGGAAGGTAATGGGGCTGGGGGACCATCTGGAGCCCAGCTGGGCTGAGCGCTGCTTGGGGAGTACTGAGGGAGAGGATGTGGGCAATGGGGAGAAATAGGAGGTGTAGTGGAGGGGCGTGAGGGACGGGTGTGGTACAGCAGCTATGGGGAGATTGGGGGTGCAGCGTGGGGTCCAGTGGCTGGCTGGATGGCTGGGGTGACTTGGGGGAGGGACTGGGGAGCCCCTGGTGAGCAGGTGTGGGGGGAGTGCTCTGGTGGGAATGATGCTGTGGCCCCCTCCTCCCAGCACACACAGCCACCCCCTCAGCTCCACTCCCAGCCTGGGGAGCCTGGGGGGTGGGGGTGGCATCTTCCTACCCTGGGGGCAGGGCTTAGAGCAGGAGTGGGGGGCTGGGCCCAAGTCCAGCTCGTGGGGGAGGGCTGTTGCCGGGCTAATCCCAGCTCAAGACCGATTACCCACACAGCTTCGTTCCACTGGCCCAGGAACTGAACTAGGCTAATCCTGGCCGGGCAGGAGCCGTAGGGCCAGGACATCAGGGTTCTCTTCCTGGCTCTGGGGCGGGAGTGGGGACTAGTGGTTAGAGCAGGGGGCTGGGAGCCGTGTCTCCTGGGTTCTCAGACTGGTGGGTTGGAGCAGGGGGTGTGGGTGCCAGGACTCCTGGGTTCTCTCCCTAGCTCTGGGTGGGAAGGCGGCGGTGGGGGGGGCTGGGGTCCAGGACGCCTGGGCTCTCTTGCCAGCTCCTGGAGATAGGGTGTAAAGTAGGGTCCTGCAGCCGGTCTGACACCTGCCTCCTGTCCCAGATAACCAGTTCAGGATGTCGATTCTGGAGCGTCTGGAGCAGATGGAGAAGCGCATGGCAGAGATGATGGCATCCACCCAGCAGCCGCAGCAGTGCGGGGCTGTGAAGGATCCACCCCCCAGCCAGGTGAGCCCACAGGTGGGTTGAGGGCATGGGAGATCAGTGGGGCAGGTTTGTTACCATAGGACCCCTTGGAGCCCTGGAGCCGGGTAGAGCTTTGAATAGTACAGTCTCTTGGCAGCGCCTGTTATCGCAGGGACTCAAGAGTGGAGCGGCCGTCCGTGCAGATTTATTATTGTAGGGTCTCCTGTGGGGGGAGAGTGGTGGTGGTGTTGGGGCTGGAAGAGCTCATGTGAGTTAGTTCGTGCAGAGGTTGGTGGTCAGGACACCTGGATTCTTTCCCTGGCATTGGGAGGGGAAGGGGGCTGTAGAGTTTGAGTTGGGGGACTGGGAGCCATACACCCCCTCATGTTCGCGTGGGTGCTCCCCTCACCAGCTTCTGAGTGTCCTTGTGCCTCCCCCTGCTCTGCCTGGCTTGAAGTCACCCCCGCCCCCAGGCGTTCTCAGTGTGGCTATTTCGGGGTGTTATTTTCACCCGCTGCAGGCGGCTGGGCTCGGGTGTCGCGGGCCTGGCGCGCTCCCCGGCGGCTGTTTCTGGCCAGGACGGGGGGATTAGTGAAACATTTTCCAGTCCACACCGCCAGGGCAAGCCATGCATTCCTTCCAGCCGGGGATTGAGGGGCAGGGGTGTCACAGACTGGGGGTGGGGAGCCCAGGTATTCCCAGCCAGTGCTAATTAACAGGCCCTTCGGCCCCAGGGATGCACCAGTACTAAGCCCCCCTTTTCCCATCCTAGGGGGGTGGATTTGGGGGGGCTCTGGACTGTCATGGAGGCCTCAGCCTGGCCTTCGCGTGTCACTATGCAAAGGCCCAGGGGCATCCAGCTCCCACAGAATGTCACATGCCCCAGTTACCTGGGGTCCCCCTGCCAGCCACAGAGATCTGGCCACCTCTGGTGTGGGGCAGCTGGTTATACAGTACACAATTGCTGGGCACCACGATGCGGCCACCTCTGGGGCGGGGTGCAATGTTCCTTCTAAGACCCTGAGGCAGCTGAGCATCTTATGTTGCTTGCTGAATGGGCCACCCCCCCCCCCGGGGCAGATCCTGCCCCCTGCTCTTCCAGTCAGCCCTGCCAAGCCAGCCCAATCCCCCTTCTCCAACCCTAACCTCCTCCCCTAGTAACCCCCCAGCTGGCTGGACCCCCAACCCTCCACACTCTTACCCAGCTGAGGACAGCTGAGCGTGCTCGTCAGAGCTTCTTGTACAGCTTACAGGCAACACTGGCGGGGTGGCTGGTTACATGGGACCCCTTGCTGCTCCCCACAGGCAGCGGCGGTGGATTCCTTCGAGGAGCGAATTGTGGCTGTGTGCGAGAAGATGATGTCTCGCTCCGCCTGGCTCCGATCTGATACGCTGGTCCACGATGTCAGCTTCCGGGGCATGACTCTGCTGCACCTGGCAGCTGCCCAGGGCTACGCCCGGCTCATCGAGACCCTCATCAAGTGGAGGTGAGTTCCCTAGGCTTGGGGGAAGGCTCCATCAGGCTAGCTCACGAGGAGAATCCTCCAACCCCTGGCCTGTTCACCCCTACAGGAACCTCAGCGCCGGGAGCCTGGATGTGGAACAGGAAGTTGACCCACTCAATGTGGACCACTTCTCCTGCACGCCCTTGGTGAGGCAGACCTCTGAGTTGGGCGTCAGGGCCTGTCGGGATGCTGGAGGGCGAATCCTCTGGGGTGGGGGAGGACAGCTTTTTGCACAGTCCCTCCTAAATGCCCATTCTCCCCCCCAGATGTGGGCTTGTGCGTTGGGACACTTGGACACGGCTCTCCTGCTGTACCGCTGGGATGGCCGGGCCCTCTCCATCCCAGACTCATTGGGCCGGCTGCCTCTGGCTGTGGCTCGCTCCCGGGGCCACGTGACCCTGGCCAGCCGCCTGGAGGACCTGCAGCGCCAGGAGCCACTGGAGGGCACCGCAGACAAGGGCTGGGGGCAGCCACATCTGGCCGAGGCCTCACACATCCCCTCCCCACTCTCTGCCAGCCCTGACACAGGTAGGGGCCTCATGTGGGGTGGGGGTTCTTTGGTGGGAGCCGGGGACCGGTGCCTCGCTGACCGTCCTTGTGCCGGCCTCCAGGGCTCAGCGCGGTGAGCAGTGTCTCCTCGCCGTCCGAGCTGTCAGATGGCTCTGTCACCTCGGCCTACTCCAGCGCCTCGGCCCTGCGTGACTCGCCTGCTGGAAGCCCCGAGCCTGAGGGCACCATGGACTTCAGCCAGCCCCCTGATTGTGGAGGCAGCTGGTACTTGCAGGAGCCCTCCAGCTGCTCCCCCAGCCAGCCCCCCTGCTTCATGGACTGTGAGGCGGGAGCTGGGGGGCCCCCTGAGCCCGAGTTGCTGGCATACGAGGAGAATGCTGAAAATGAAGAGTATCTGCCACCTGAGGATGTGCTCCAGGTACTGAGGAAGAAAGAGACATAGAGGTGGGGGACCAGCGGGGATGAGTTGTGATTGTGGGGCAGGGAAGCAGGCAGATTGGCTGGGGAGAAGGCACTAGAAGGGGTGGAACAGGAAAGATCCCTGGAGTCCTGGCTCCCAGTCCTTCCTCATCTGATGCACTGTCCCCCCTCTCCCCGAGCTGGGGAGGGAACCTATGTGTCTGGCTCGCAGCCCCCGAGCTCTGACCACCAGACCCCACACCCCTCTGAGCCGGGAAGAGAACCCAGGTGTCCTGGCTCTTTGCTGCCCCCAGGTGGACATGGTCATGCTGGCAAAGCAGATCATCGATGCGACGCCCGAGCGGATCAAGCAGGAGGGTTTCAGCCCCCTGGCTGAGGTGCCGTTGCGGGAGCGAAGTGGGAATGTGGGGCTGAGTGAGACCATGTCCTGGCTGGCCACTTACTTGGAGAATGTGGATCAGCTGCCGAGCTTCTCCCAGCACAGGTACCTGGCCTGGCCTTTGGGGGCCTCCAGCTTCTGGCTTGGCCCAGGGAGGGGCACTGGCTAGGGGGTGGGGGAAGGAGGAGAGGCCTTTCCATTTAGGGGGCACTCCCCCTGGGGTTGGATTGGGGTAAGGGATTGACTGGTCAGGGGGACTGGGAATGAGGCAGGCCCTGACCTAGCCCTGGGGCGGGCACTGGCTGGCCGAAGGAGATGGGGGTCTCTCAGGTCCGTCTCATTCCCCTCCCTCCCCCCCCCCAGGTCCATGTCTTCATCACGGGCGTGTCTCAGCCCCCTGCATTCGCCGCTGGGTGAGCTGCCCTTCGACCGGCTGCCCCCGCCTCCCACGGCTGCCAGCTGGGCTGAGTTTCTCAACGCCTCGGCCAATGGGCGGATGGAGAGCGACTTTGCCCTGCTCACCCTGTCAGACCACGAGCAGCGTGAGCTCTACGAGGCCGCCCGCGTCATCCAGACGGCATTCCGCAAGTACAAGGTGCGCCGTCAGCTGCGTGGGCTGACCCCACAGCCAGGGGCAGCACCGGCGAGGCCTTGAGCCCCCAGGCCCCCACCAACATAGGCGTCACCCACGGGAATCCTGCCTTTACCCTGGCCCACTTCGGGCAACAGGCATCCCGGCTGGATGCTCTCCCAACAACAGGCAGCCCCCTGTCTCCTGACAACTGCCATGTAGTGCTATGGAGATCCCCATGGCAACAGACAAATGGTGCCGCATCGTCTCCCAGCAATGGGGATCCCCTTGGAGAGGCATCTGGTGCCGTACGGGATCTGTGTTGCAACAGGCATCAGCCTCCCTGGCAATGGGTATCAGGTGCCCCAGTCTCTCCTAGCAGTGGTGACCCCCATGGTAACAGACTTCCCCTTTCCCACATCACTCTGCCCAGCACTCAGATTGCCCTTCACCCACCCCGCCGTCCTGGGTGCCTCCATCTGTGGGTCTGTCCTGCCCCCTCACCCTCTCCCTCTCCCCCCAGGGCCGCCGGCTGAAGGAACAGCAAGAGACGGCAGCTGCCGTGATTCAGCGGTGCTACAGGAAGTACAAGCAGGTAAAGCCCGGTGGGGGGGGGGGTGCTGCCTCACTGGGGCCCTGAGGTGGGGGGCTGCCCTGGGACCCATGGCTTCTCTGGCAATTAGGCCAGGCCCCAGCTCCCCCACTAGCAGAGTGCCTGTTGGCTGGAGCCCACATGAGCCGAGTGTGTCAGGTCTCAGCCCAGGCCCCCTCCTCTCTCTCCCCCCTGCCACTAACCTGGCTCTTCTCTCTCTGTCTCGCAAGCTCACGTGGATTGCATTGAAGGTAACAGGAGCGTTTGGGGGGGATGCCAGGGAAACGGAGGGGTCTCTAGTCCAGTGGAGGTGCTGGTTAGAGCAGGGAGGCTGGGAGCCAAGACTCCAGGGGAACGGAGTGGCTCTGGCAGGGTCTCCGGTTTTTCTCTGACCAGCCTCCCTCTGCAGTACGCCCTGTATAAGAAGATGACGCAGGCGGCCATCCTCATTCAGAGCAAGTTCCGCAGCTACTACGAACAGAAGAGGTTCCAGCAGAGCCGGCGGGCAGCGGTGCTCATCCAGCAATATTACCGGAGCTACAAGGAGTATGAAAAGCTCAAGCAAGGCCATCGCACCTCCACCACCATGCAGCAGAAGATCAAGTAGGGGCCCAGATGCCTGTGTTCTCTGCCCTGCTCTGGGAGGGGCGGGATCTAGTGTTGTTTAGGAGCCAGAACTCCTGGGTTCTCTCCCGTCGTTGGTCAAATGCCTGCCCGGTTCTCCTCCCTGCTGAGACCCACAGGGAGCCACATGGCAGCTGAGCCCCCAGTGTCTTCTTGGCCCAGGCACAAGGTTCTCCAACATACAGGGTCCTGTGGCCGGCTTTACCCCCTTCCCTGCAAGGGGCTTTAAATCTCCAGTTCCAGCTTGAGCTGCTCCCTCCAGGGACAGACCAAGGAAGGATGTTGACACCTGTTACCCTCCCTGTGGCAGTGAAATGAGCCTGCAGCTGGAGGTGTCAGAGCCTACGGCCATGGCGCCAGTGAGGCGTCCCCATAGAACCAGCTGTTCCACCCCAGAGCTGGTTGCATCTCTGTGCAGAGCAAGGGGTCCCTGCATGACCATGTGTCCCCCTCCCCTTATTCTCTCATCTCTGTCCCAGGGGCACGTTTCTGACTAAGAAGCAGGACCAGGCAGCCCGGAAGATCATGCGGTTCCTGCGACGCTGCCGACACAGGTATGTGGTGTGGGGGGACAACATAGCTGTCCAAGAACGAGGATCCTGCCAAGGGGCAGAGAGGGAAAATGCGGGGGGAATCTGGCTCGTGGGAGAGGCTGGGTCGAGTTGTTGGCGGTGGGATGGGTGGAGGTCAGAGCATGGGGTGTTTGTGCCCCAGGCGGGTGGGGCAGGGTTAAGGAATCCCCCAGTAGGGGGGCAGTGGCTATGGGGGGCACACTGGGGAAGGGTTGAGGATTGCGGGAGATCTGGATCATCCCACCTCATGTCCCCCCAGGATAAAGGAGCTGAAGCAGAGCAAAGAAGTGGAAAGTTTACAGAAGCGAGGTCTGGCCACTTAGCTGCACCCCATCCAGCTTGGGAGCTTCATTTCCTTCATGGACACGGGGCCCAGGACCCCCTCGCACCCATGGCAGCCTCACCAGGAACCCAGGTGTCCAGCCCTCCCCTCCCCACTTCTGATGACCCTGCCAGTGATGGGGCACGGTGCCCTACTCGTCTTACCAACTGTGCAATAGCAATTGGTGCGGGGTGGGGGTGATGAGGGGTGCCCCTTATCTGTGCTGTGCACAACAAAGGGGGAACCCCCAAGTTTGGGGGGGGGGTGTAAATTGACATACCTCCTGTTGAATACATGCACCCTCCCCGTGTCCCTTTCCTGCGTCCTTAATTTCACCTAATCTCTGTGCCAAGTTGTCCTGAACCCCTCACCTGGCCTAGGGGGCAGAAGTCCTCACGCACCTGCCTTGCTGTTTGGGTGGGAGAGGTGGAGAACTACACATCCCATGGAGCATTGCAGTCTTGGGAGGGGCATGGAATGCTGGGAGTTGTAGTTCCTTCCCCTCCCCCTTTAAAGGGACTGAGCCCACGCCTGGAGGGGGGGGGGCTTCTTACCACACCCTTTCCGATGCCAGCACCCACCCAGCCGCTGCCCCTGCCTTACCCAGCCCCCTTTAGACCCACAAACCCTGTTGTGGGGGGAGGAGCCCCATCTGCTGCCCACCCCCTGCTTGCTGTACAAAGGCTGGAGGCTCCTTCCCTGTCACACGCGCGCACACACGTGTACATAGTTGTAATATATTTAACAAGCCTAGAGGCGAAGAGTTTAGGTCAGAATCTATTTAAAGAGGAATCTGAAGGCAGGTCTGGCTGGCTGTGGGTGGGGGATGAGGAGATGCATGTGATTAAAAACAAGCCCCCCCTCCCCTGGGGTGTGCACTTAGCCCCTCCCCCCACCCCCTGAAACGCACCCCCTCCCCCGTTTCTACCTTTTGCATGGGTTTGTTTGTACAAATTTACATTAAAAAGGGAAAAAAAAAAACCTAAAATGAGAGGCCCTGTGGTTCTTGAGCTGCTGGCGGGACGGAAGAGGGGGTGATGTGATCCCCAGACCGGCACATCCCTGCGGAACTCCTTGCTGCGAGCAGCGGTGCTCTCTGGCCTGTGGAACTCCCTGCCCCATGAAACAGCCCCCGGCCTGGGGCGACGGCGGCTGCAGGGGCCCAGCGCTCGCTGGGGGGTCAGGGCAGGAAAACTCGCGCTGCGCCTCCGGGGCCAGGGTCTCACCCGCCGACACCGGCCCGGCCTCCCCTTTAACGACCCGCCCCTTTAATGTCCCCGCCGGCGAGCATGCGCAGTGCCCCGGGTCTCCCCTTTAAGGCTCCGCGGGAAAGCGAGCCCTTCCCTTAGGTCTCCTTCCGCCGGCCCTGACCCCCTCGCCGTCCCCTTTAAGGCTCTCAAGTGGCTGCCGACGCGGAGCTGCACCGCCCCTTGAACGC
>ML682286.1:67244-95434 GCA_007922195.1 Podocnemis expansa | reverse complement strand
AGGGGCGGGACCATAGACAGACGTGGGGTCACAGGGGCGGGGCTATAGACACGTGGGGTCACAGGGGCAGGGTTAAAGACAGAAGTGGAGGTCACACGGGCCAGGATAAAGACAGAAGTGGGGGGGTCCTGGCTTGCAGAGGCCCTGCCGTGGTCCCCCTGCTGGCGAGGGGACGCAGCGAGGCCCTCCAGGTGTGCAGACCTTGGCACCGTTCTGGGGTGCACCGCAGACACCCCCAGATCTTTCCCTGTAGACGCCAGCTGGATCCCGACACAGGCATTTGCATCGGGCAGAGACCTAGTGTTGTCGGTCTGTGCGAAGGGAGCCCGGCCAGAGGGGGGTCCCCGCCCTGCCGGTCTCCTGGGCCTGGGCTCCCGGTGTCACGGGGTCCCCTGGTGTGGCCCCCTGCTCCCCAGGGAGGACGGTCACGGTGAGCCGCAGGAAGGGAACTGCACCAGCACTGCTCACAAGAGAGAACCCAGGCATCCTGGTCTCCAACGCCCTTCCCTTCTCAGTGCCGGGGACAGAAGCCAAGAGTCCTGGCTCCGAGCCTAACCTGCTGTGAGCCCCAGCGCCTCCTCCCAGAGCCAGGGATAGCACCTGGCTCTCAGCCCCCCTGCAACCTCCCCCCCCCCACACACACACACTCTGACCCCAGATCCCCTCCTCTCCTTCCTGGCAGAACAAGCTGCCCGGCTGAAGAAGCTGCAGGAGCAGGAGAAGTGGCAGAAGGCCGAGTTTCGAAAGCGGGTGAGTGACCCATGGGTCCTGCTGTTGGGCCACCTGGGAGCTGCCCCTCCCTAAAGCGGAGAAGCCCTGCCCCACTTCTCCAGCCCCCCTGAGCCTTTGCCTTCCATCCCCTGGCAGATGGAGAAGGACGTCTCCGATTTCATCCAGGACAGCGCCCAGACCAAGAAGAAATTCCAGCCCATGAACAAGATTGAGCGCAGCATCCTGTGAGCCATGGAGCAGGCCGAGTGGGGTGGCAGGGAGTCTCCGGCACCTCGGTGCCGAGTGAGGGGTCCCCATATAACCAACTGCCCCACCCCAGAGGTGGCTGGATCTCAGTACAGGGTTTGCTCTGCCCTTTGAGATCAGTGCCTTGGTAAAGATTATTTTCCTTCCTTTCCTCCCGCTTGTGGCCTAGGCACGACGTGGTGGAAGTGGCTGGCCTGACGTCCTTCTCCTTCGGGGATGACGAGGACAGTCGCTACGTCATGATCTTTAAGAAGGTGAGCACGGTTCCTCTCCGCTCCTCTCCCAACGCTGGGGAGAGAACCCAGGTGTCCTGGCTCCCAGCTCCCCACTCTAACCCCAGCACCAGCGAGAGAACCCAGGAGTCTTGCTGCTTTGTGGCTGGGGCAGGAGGCTGTTGTTGGGAGGTGTCTCACGCTCCCTCCTGCCCCCCAGGAATTCGCCCCCTCTGATGAGGAGCTGGAGGCCTATCGCTGTGGGGAGGAGTGGGACCCCCAGCGGGCTGAGGAGAAACGTCGCCTCAAGGTACGTGATCCCTCCTGCAGGACATGCTGATCCCAGGAGTTCATAGGAGTTAGGGGGCTGGGGTGTTTCTGAGGTAGACTGGTCTGTGGGGCAGGGCCGATGTGGGACCTTGTGCGTATGGGTGTGTCTTTCTGTGGGCGGAGGGGGCTGCTGTGGGGCATGACTGCCATATCCCCGCCCTCAGGAGCTGGCCCAGAGGGAGGAGGAGGAGGAGGCACTGCGGGGCCCTGCCGTGGTGAACCCCAACACCAACTACAAGGACAAGTACAGTCACCTCATCGGCAAGGTGGCCGCCAAGGATGCCGCCCACACCATGGAGGCCAACAAGGCCTATGGCTGTGGTGAGTGCTGACCTGAGGGGCTGGGAGCCAGGGCGCCTGGATTCTCTCCCAGCTCTTGGAGGGGGAGTGGGGGCTGGTGGGATGTGAGGGGGTGCTGGGGGCCCGGACCCCTGGGTTCACCCTCTGTCTCCCCTGCAGTTCCGGTTGCCAACAAGCGGGACACACGCTCCATCGAGGAGGCCATGAACGAGATCCGGGCAAAGAAACGGCTGCGGCAGAGCGAGGAGGAGGGACCCGCCGGGGCAGGGGCCTCTTAGTGCTGGGGGTGAGAGGGGGGTTCACAGGGACAGACGCCAAATCTGCTGCTATGTGTGAATCTTGCTAGGGGTGTCCCGAATGGTGGGAGAGGGGTAAGGGGAATCTTGCCCCCCATATCTAGGAGCCCCCCATTCCCCTTATTTATCCTGTAGCCAGGTGTGATTGTAGCTGTTAAATGGGGTCCTCGTTTCCGAGGTGTTGCGGGGGGGGCCAGAGGGTGGGGGTGGAGTGTCAACAGGAAGCCAGATGCAGTGTCATCTTCCCCCCACTGGAGGGCGCCCGTGGCCTCCTGGCTGGCCGCAGCACCCCACTTCTGCCACCAGAGGGCCACTGCGGCCACACCCCATTGCCCCACTCCCGGGGGGGGGGGCATGGGTTTGACCCCTGCCATTGGGAAATTGGCCCTGTGCATGTCCCGTCCCCCCCATTTTCATAGGGTTGGAGGGAAGGTCTTGACTCTCCCCACACAATGGGTCAATATGAGGAATGTGGCGGGAAGGGACTTGGGCTCCCTGGGGGCACAGTAAAATCTTGTCCTGGGGGGTGGGGGGGGGACGGGACTGCAGGCTGGGATCCCTGCAGTGGAGGGAGTCAGGGGGCTGGGGAGGTTTTAATCTTTTTGTGGGATCTCTGCCCCTCAGCTAATTGGCAGGGGGCTTGTTATTTAAATGTAAATAGACTCAACCCCCCCCCCCCCAGGCTCAGGGCTGCAACGGGGGGAGCAAGGACAGAGCCCAGGGATCCCTCCCCCCTCGCAGCGTCTCCGGGGTGTTTGTGTGTTAACGAGGGGGGCATTAGTCGTGTCATCTCAGGCTCAGTAATTCCTGCCCCATAAAGACCAGCTTTGTTTAATCAGTCACTACTTGCTCTGGTGTTTTTTTCTGGGGAACTTTTTATGAGGGTGGCTGGGGCCAACTGTGTCAGGTGCCCCATACAGCACCCAGCGGAGCCCATATGGGACTGGTTCTCAAGTCCACGGGAGCTCAGGCTGCCAGGGTCACTGCAGGAGTCCCTGGGTTGGCTATGTGGGGTGGTGGATCCACTCCTCCCCCCTTGATCCCTGCCATGTCCCTCTCCCCTTTCCAACCCCAGGGGGAGAACCCAGGCGTCTGGGCCCCTCTGAAGAGCCAGGCCCAGCCACTGTGTGTTCAAGGTGCTTTAATTCACAGACGAGCGCCGTGGGGAGATGGGGCTGGACCCACTGACACTGGTGCTGGCTGTGCCATAGGGAGCTCTGGTGCAGGCGGAGGGTCCCGGCTCACTGGCAGTACCTTCTCCTGGCAGCCCAGCCCTAGGGAAGGGCTGGTGCAGACATCTGAGGTCGTAGCTTACTTGGCCCGTGGGTTCCTGAATTTTCGCCCGGCGAAGTGAGCTTTGTCGCCCAGTGCCGCCTCGATCCTGGGGGCAGATGGGGCCAGGGATGAGTGAGTGGAGCTGGCTGGCAGCCCTCAGAAAGTCCCATTTCTTGTCCCCCCAGAGCCAGCTCATCTTTGCCCAGGGGCTAGATTGGGGCTGGCAGCCCTCAAAGGGCCCCCTGCCCCCCCCCCGAGCCAGCCCGTCCCTGCCCTGGGGCCAAATGGGGGCTGGTACCCATCTGAGGGCTCCCCAGAGGAGACTCTGCCCCCCAGAGCCAGCCCATCCCTGCAGTGAGGCCAGATTGGGGCTAGTACCCATCCAAGGGCTCCCCAGAGGAGTCTCTGCCCCACACTGGCACCAGGATCGGGGCAGGCACCCTCAGGGGCGAAAGGCCTCTGGCCCATTACCTCATCAGCTGATTGTATTTGGCCAGGCGCTCGGACCGGCAAGGTGCTCCAGTCTTGATCTAAAGGGAGAGGAAGCAGTGGGGTTAGGGGGCGGGCTGGGGAGGGTGAGGGGAGGAAGGAAGGCACAGCCCCCACTCACCTGTCCCGTGCAGAGCCCCACCACCAGATCAGCGATGAAGGTGTCCTCGGTCTCTCCAGAGCGGTGACTCACCATCACGCCCCAGCCATTGCTCTGGGCCAGTTTACACCTAAGACAGAAGGGAGGCCATGTCTCACCTCATGCTCCCATCAGGGCCTGCCCCACAGCTCGCAGCATCTGCCATGATGAGAACCCAGGAGTCCTGACTCCCAGCCCCCAGCTGCTGCGATCCACCAGCCCTAATCCCCATAGTTTGGGAGAGAACCCAGGAGTCCTGGCTCCCACCCCGGCCCCACTCCCGCAAGTGCTGTTTGCCCTGGACTTTTGGGTCGGCACAAGGTCCCCCTCCATCCCGCCCCCCACGTGCAGGCCTGGCTCACGCCTGGATGGACTCAGTGACGGAGCCGATCTGGTTGACTTTGAGCAGCAGGCAGTTGCAGGCCTTGTGCTCCACGGCCCGCTGGATGCGCTTGGGGTTGGTCACTGTCAGGTCGTCCCCCACGATCTGGATCGGCACCTGAGTCAGGAACTTCTGCCAGGTGTCCCAGTCGTCCTGGTCGAAGGGGTCCTCGATAGAGACCACTGGGGGAGGTGGGGATGGGTCAGAATCAGCGACTCCCCATTGCACACCCCTGAGTTGGCCGGCGCCCCTGGGGAATGGCCCTCACCAGGGTAGTTCTTGATGAAGCTCTGGTAGAGTTCACCCAACTTCTCCCCGCTGATGTAGCGGGCGGGGTCGTCCGGGGATTTGAAGTCCAGGTCGTATTTCCCGCTGCGGTAGAACTCGGAGGCAGCCACGTCCATCCCAATCACAACCTTGTCGGGGTAGCCGGCTTTCTCTATGGCAGACTTCAGCAGCTCCAGGGCTAGGGAGGGAGAGGAACACATGACCTGTCAATGCCAAGGATGCGTCCTGTCCCAGAGGTGGCTGCGTCTCAGGGCCAAGGAAGGTGGCCCCAGATAACCAGCTGCCCCATCCCAGAAGTGGCTGCATCCCAGGGCCAGGTGAGGATTCCCTGTAGCAGCACAGGATCCTCGCAGGACGTGACCTTTCCTGGCCCACCATTGCCAGGCTCCAGTTACCAGCAGCTGTACCAATTATGGCCACGACATTTTACAAGCAAGTCAGGGCTGAGGCTAACCTGGCCTCGGAGCATCTTGAAACCCAAGCCCAAGGCTATAAGTAGTTCCACAGGGACAGAACCCAGGCATCCTGGCTCCCAGCCCCCCTGCTCCATCCCACCAGTACCCCACGCCCCCAGAGCCGGGGAGGGGACCCAGGTGTCCTGTACCTTCATTGTTCTCCAGGATGTTGGGGGCGAAGCCGCCCTCGTCCCCCACATTGGTGGCATCCTTGCCGTACTTGCTCTTGATGACAGCCTTGAGGTGGTGGTAGACCTCGGCCCCGATGCGCATGGCCTCCTTGAAGCTGGTGGCCCCCACTGGCAGGATCATGAACTCCTGCATGGCCAGCTTGTTGCCCGCATGCGACCCACCGTTGATCACGTTGAACGCCTGCAGGGTAGGATGGAGCCAGGTGTCCTGCCCACTCCCCTCCCAGAGCCAGGGTGAGAACCCAGGTGTCCAGGCTCCCAGCTCTGACCCGCCAGACCCCAGACTCCCCTTTCAGAATGGAGCAGAGAACCCAGGCGTCCTGACTCCAAGCCCTGCTGCTCCACCTCACTTGCCTCACCCCAAGGAACCCTGGTGTCCGGGGGCACTCACCGGGACAGGCAGGATGAGTTCAGCGTTGCCGGCGAGATCAGCGATGTGTCTGTAGAGGGGCACCCCCTTTTCTGCTGCCCCGGCCTTGCACACTGCCAGGGACACCCCCAGAATGGCGTTGGCCCCAAACTTGGCTGGGGGGGAGAGATGGCCATCATGAGCCTCCACACACACTCAGGGAGCTGGGCGGAGGGGGAGAATGGGGTGGGGAATGGGCTGGTTGGGTGGCTGGAGGGGAGAAGGGGGAATTGCCAGTGGGGGACCAGCAGAGGGGTGGCTCCCACTCACATTTGTTCTCAGTCCCGTCCATGTCGATCATAATTTTGTCGATTTTCTCCTGCTCCACAACACTGATTTTCTGGGGGGCAGGGAGGGGAGAGTGAGGCAGAGGGTCACACAGGCACCATGGGTAACCCCCCAGCCAGGACCCCTCAATGCATCTGTCCCATGACCAGATCGCAGACCCTGCCCTGTACAGAGCTATCGTCTGCAGGGGACCCCCACAGCACAGCTAGACCCTCCCCAAACTCCCCCTGGATACCCCCCCACCACCCCCTCCCGAGCAAGCGGGGCTCTTACCTTCTCGATGAGGGCTGGGGCGATGGTTTTGTTGATGTGTTCAACGGCCTTCAGGACCCCTGCAGGTGAAGGACAGGTGGGTCAGAGAGTTTCCCCCAGCTGGTCTCCTGCCCCCCCCATGCCCCCCACCCAGCCGAACTGGCCACAAGGACTCCAGTTGTTCAGACAAGTCCCATAGTCCAGGGGGCATCCTGGGAATTCGCTTCAGAGGTGGGACCTTTTAATTAAATTAATGAGCTAAATCATAATGAACTGACACCTCACAGCTGACCCGTGCCAGGCAGAGCATTGGCCCAATTGATCGTTCACCCAGTGAATGGACTGGTCAGCCTGACCAGCTGGCCAGTCAAAGCTGCCACTCAAGTCCATCAGCCAACTAGCCAATCCAAATGGCAAACCAGCCACCTCACCCAACTGACTAACCAATGAACTGCTCAGCCAACCCAAGCACCCAACCAATGGCCAGCCAACCCCATTAACCAACCAGTCGATCAAACCAACCAACCACTCTTAATGACAAACCAGATAACCCGATCAAGCAAGCAACTAACTAACCAGCCAAACGTAATGACAAACCAGCCAACCCAACCAGCTAGTCAGTGATCTTCTCAGCCAATCAGACAATCCTATAAACCAACCAACCAGCCAATTCTAGCAACAAACCAGACAACCCAACCAATCAACCCTACAACCACCCAATGACCTCGCCATCAACCAGGGACGAACCAGGCAACTCAATCGACCAAATTCTCAGTGAACCAGCCAACCTTATTAACCGACCAGCCAGTCACTTTATCGCCCAATCAACCAATGAACCAGACAGTGAATCTCCTAACCAAGCAATGAAATTCTCTGCCAGCCAGCCAATCGTATCAACTGACCAATCAAACCAGTCAACCAACTAACCAGTCAGCCAGTCAAACCAATGAACTAACCAGGCAATGAACCTCTCAGCCCACCCCACTGACCAGCCCACCAGTCCCACTAAACCAGCCAGCCAATGAACCTCTCCACCAGCCAATCAGCCAACCCCACTGTTATATCCTGGAGCTCTCCAGCGTGCCGGTCTGCTCAACCACCCCAGCACCTGCCCGATGGAGTACCTAGAAACCACCTCTGGTCATTTCGCCAGCGAGTGGGGGCACCTAAGCAAAACTCGCCCTGGCTCTGACAGGTGGCTGGAGACTGGTGGGAGCAGCAGCCGGGCCCAGGGTGGAGCCCGAGGTGGGTGTGTTGCAGAAATGCACGTTGGCATCTCAGTGTCAGTTCACCCAGAGCAACTAGTGTCTGCACTGCTCCCAGCTCCAGGGCAGCTCCGGACCTTGGTGCTGCCCTCGGGGATGGGGGTGGTGGTGCAGAGCTGGAAGAAGGGGGTGCAGATGGCTGATGAGTCTTCAGGCCCTGATAGTTTCTGGCCCTGCCCCTGCCAGCCTCTCACCTTTTCCAAGGTATCTGGACTTGTCCCCATCTCGCAGCTCAAGAGCTTCATAGATGCCTGTGGAAGCGCCACTGGGAACGGCTGCCCGGAAACATCCTGCAGGGGACCAAAGGGTGTAAACCATGGAGGGAGGCACCAGGAGATCCTTGCACCCACCAGCCCCCTCATCTCATTTCAGGACCCTCAAAATCCCACCCTTGGGATTCCCTGCCATGTCCCGTGGGAGTCTCTCCACGCACCCTTGGTGGTGTATAGATCGACCTCAACTGTCGGGTTCCCACGGGAGTCCAGGATCTCGCGTGCGTGGATCTTCTGGATGGACATTGCTGAGGAGAAAGAGGAGTGGAGGGGGGCTCAGAACGGCAGGTGCCTATGGCTTGTTCCCCCCGAGCCGGGGAGAACCCAGGAGTCCTGGTGCTAGTCACAGCCAGTCTGGACCCTCAGTACAATCGGGAGCCTGTCTGACCCCTTTAACATTCACACACACTCTGGAGCAGCTGCCAGGGTTAAAAATAGACTCACGCACACCCCGGGGGCTGGCGACGGAGGAAGAGGTCGCCCCATGACCTGATAGGAGACAGAGAGGCGCTGGGGCCCAGAGAGGGTTGGGTGCTCCCCTCTCAGATGTCCAGCTTTGCCCCTGCCCCTCGCTCCTGACCCACAGCCCCTGCCCTCACTCCTGACCCACAGCTCCTCCTAGTCCAGCCCTGGGCCCTCCATCATTGCAGCGCCCCTCACTTTGGACTCACAGCTCCTCCTAGCCCAGACCTGAGCCTCCCCTAGCCCTGCAGCGCCCCTCGCTCCTGGGCCTAGATGTGAGAGCACTTACTTGGGTGGGTCTCAGGTCTCGTCTCTGGCAAGTGGCTGTCAGGGGGGCAGGCAGCTGACAGTACCCAGGCAGGGGCTGCCTCCTGGCTTTTATACACGAGGTGATGGGCGTTCCTGCCAAGCAGGAGCCAGTCAGGGACACTCTGACGACCCCCAGACAGGCCATTGGCACCAGCACAACAATGTGGCCTCTTGAGAGAGCCGAGTCCCTCCTGCACAGTGCCAACCCCCAGAGCTGGAGAGAACCCCGGAGTCCTGCCCCTGCTCCCCAGTCTAACTCCCCACATTCCCCTCCTCCTCAAGAACCAGAATAGGACCCAGGAGTCCTGCGTCCCAGCCACACTGCCCTCCAGATGTTGGAGGGAGAACGCAGGACTCCAGGCTGGCAGGATTTTAGCCATGGGCCCCACAAGGACTTTCCACTGTGGGGCAGCGAGTCGGGGGGGGCTCCCTGCTTCCCACAGACAGTGCCCTTTCTGCAGGATTGTGCAGCCTCGAGGTCTTTGGCTCGCAAAACAAATAAGGTGTCTGGTGGCATTTTTAACAACTGACAAATTTAGATATTGCATGAGCTTTCCTGGGAGAAAATTCCCCGTAGTCAGACACTTTCAAGATGGGGCACTTGGAGAATGGGAGGAAAACCAATGCAGGGATTTTGGAAGCCCTTTGCAATTTGGCTAGCAGGTGGGTGCTGGGGGCCATCAGGCCTGCTGCGGACTAGGAATCAAGGAACATTTGATCCTGAGCCTCCCCATGGCTGACCCCTGCCAGGCCACGACCCTTGAGTTGCTCACCGCCTTCCGGGACAGCCCCCAGAGCCCCACGGCCTGCAGCAGCCAGAGGGGGATGCTGGCTCCAAATGAGCCCCACAGTTCTTGACTGGCTGTCTTGGGGGCTGGGCACTAGGGCACAGGACCTCTCCCCTCCATGGGGTACGGGTTCTGATCCAGCCCCAGTGCCATGGACTGGCTGGCTCAGGGGGCTGGGCAATGGGGTGCAGGGCTTTTCTCCACCTAACCCCAGGCGTGATCTCATTGCACCAGCAGGCCCCTGGGGGCTCTGTCCGTGGGGCAGTGGGGGACCCCTGGTGCCCCACCCTCTTACCTCTCTCCACAGCCTGGCCACTGCCAGACGCTCCCTAGCCCTATATTTAGCCCCCTGGCTGTCTTGATAAAGGTCAGATTGGGGGAGGAGATGTTCCAAGGCCCCGGGAAAGGACACTGCAACCCGACCCGCCCGCCTTGCACAGCACAAGGGATCTAGTGGAGGTGGGGGGAGTATCGCTGGCTGGGTGAAACAGGGGTCTGATGGGGGGGGGAGCCATTCCCGCTGAGCCCCCCGACCTGCGCACCCTGAGCACATCAGCCTGGAGTATGAATGGGCTGGGGGGCTGTTAGGAACCAGGACTCCTGGGTTCTCTCCCTGGCTCCAGAAGGGGAGCGAGCAGGCCAGAGTCCTCCCCAGTACTGGAAGGGGAGGCTCTGGGGGGCAGGGAATGACGGAGGATCCTGGTCCCTCTAGGACCTGGCCCCAGGGCGAGGCGCTGGCTGGCTCCAGCCTGTGTTTGCACCAGGTTCCCCGCACACAATTCAGTCTCCAGGTGACTCAGGCTCAGGAATTTCCCCTTCCCCCACCCCACTGGCGCTTCAAGGGGGGAAACAGAGCTAGGATGGGAGAGCCTTGCAAGCCCCCCAAAAACCACTAGCTGACCCCTCCAGACCAGGGCCTGGCCAGGTCGCACCAGACTGGCTGCAGCCCAATCAGTAGATACAAATTCCCAGGCCCCTTTGCACCCGCCTGGGCCAGGAATGACCTGCTCCTGGAGTCGGGGAGGGAACCCAGGAGTCCTGGCTCCGAGCCCAGTCCCGCCCCATGCGTCAGGGGCCCATCAGCACCAGGCGTGACTCAGGGCCCCCCCCCCCTTTGGTTACAAGCTATTCCAAAGATTCAACACAACCAGAGCTTTTCAGGAATGGACTGGCCTGGCTCTGTCGGGGTTCCCGGGCCTGGTCCCCCCCGCAGCATGCCCCACAATTCCCTGGACACCATCTCGGACCCCAGGCACCCGTGACACCCAAAGCCTCTTCCCCACCCAGCTCTGGGAAGAGGACCCGGGAGTCCTGGTTCCCCAGCCCCTGCTCTGACCCACTACGCCCCACTGCCCCCCCAGTGCTGGGGAGAGAACCCAGGTGTCCTGGCTCCCACTTTCCCTCCTCACCCCCGTCCTGACTCCCAGGCCCTCTCCCCTCCTGGAGCCCTGCTTTGATCAGGCCACAAGTTCTCCATGGCTGCAGCCGGTTTGACCACTCCTGGTGGGGGGGGGGCTGAGTCTGTTGGCCCCCATCAGTCTCTGCAACCCACTCCCCAACCTCCTACCCCCTTAGGATGACTCGATTGGGGCCATCCAGAAACCTGACCCCCCCCATATTCAAAGAAGTGGGGGCAGGGGATAAAATGCTTAACTGGAAAGCTCACCCCATGGGCAGCTGCATCTCAGCGCTGGGTGAGTCCCCATGTAACCAGCTCCCCACCCCAGAAGTAGCCGCATCTCGGCACCAGGTGAGGGGTCCCCATACAACCAAGTGCCCCGCCCCAGAAGTAGCCGCATCTCGGCACCAGGTGAGGGGTCCCCATACAACCAAGTGCCCCACCCCAGAACTAGCTGCATCTTGGCACCTGGTGAGGGGTCACCATATACCTGGTGGCCGCATCCCAGAGGTAGCCACATTTTGGGGCTGGGTGAGGGGTCCTGGTACACCGAGCCGCCCCACCCCAGAGGTGGCCACATCTCAGCAGTGACCTGCCCTGAGAACAGGCTAGCACTCTGGGACAAGGAAGAAGAGGGCCTGTTCAGCCCCCGCTTACTGTTGCAAGAGGCCTCAAGCGCCCAAAATCGGGCCACCCCTCCTCCACTCTCTGCCCCTCCCCCTCCCCGACAGGAAGTCAGCCTCCCCTCCCCCCAGAGGAAAAGTTGTGCAGAAGGAGGGAAAAGTTGCTGACACTTCGAGCGAGTGGATCCCTCCGCTTCTCTAAAGAGTCCCTAGTCCCAGCCTCTGACGCAGGCCTGGAGGGAGCAGCCAATGACTGCCCCGCCTGGTGTGCTTAGGCAGGGGGGGCAGAGATACTCGTGTAGCATGTAGCTAGCTGGACCAGGACATGTGTGTGTTAACATGGCTGATGGGGGTGGGATTTGCATGTGCGAGCATGATTGCACGTGTGCTTGTTTGCACCTGTGTTCACACTCCTTTCAAGTGGGCTATGCACGGCTAGCTGCACGAACGCTCCCATTCGCATGCATATTTTGGCACACTTTGCTCATGTGCAAGCCGAACAGGCCGGTCCAGGGGCCCATTTATGCACATTTGTGTTTTCTCCTCTGTGCCCATTGGGCGGGGTAGGTGTGTGATCTTTTCCCCTGTAGTGGCCAACAAGTGTTGCAATGGCCAGTGCATGCATGTGTAAGACGTCTGAACGCACACCAGTGTTTGCCTGCACCCAGACACATGAACTCTACAAGAGTTCCCATGACATGCCCCAGCACCGGGCACCGTGGGCACTCCTGGCCCCGCAGCTTGTGTGTGTGTGAATGTAGACGTGTGCAGCTATGGGAGGGTGATACAGGCCAGCCCCATCTTGGGAAGCCCTGTCTTGTGTTGGGTGGATTGGTGGTCAGAGGCATGTGCACAGAGGAGCAGAGTCAGATTTTGCTTAAAAGACATGGCATGACTGGATTCCCCAAGGCTTGCAGGCTGCCCGTGTGGTGCAGAAAGCAAAGTGTGAAAGAGAGGTTCCAGGGGTGCATGCGGGCACTGCGATAAAGTAGAGGTTTAAATGCAGCACTGTGGAAGGGGGGTGCTGTGCCTAAGAGGAATGGCCTGGAAGTTGATGCAACACAAATAACAGGGAGTCCCGGGGGTGGGTGCAGTGTTAAATGGGGGACTCTGACCAGAGCATAAGAGGAAAACGCAGTACACTGAAAAAGGGGACCCCTGGGGACTGCACGTGGGGAAGAGGTGCAGTGTAAAAAGAAACCCCTAGGATAAGGCTCTCAAACACGTGGCCCATGGGCCGCATGTGGCCCCTATCGCTATTTCCTGTGGCCCGCAATGATACAATTGTTGCTGGTGTCTGCAATATCATTGTATGAAAAGGTTTTGGTGGTGCGGCCAGCAAGCTAACCTACTGGTCCTCATGCAGCCATTGTGATGATTTGGGTGTGAGACCCTGCCTAGCAAGATGCAGGGAGGCAAAGTGGGGTGCATTCAGAAAAAGGACCTCTGGGGAAGCGAGCGTTAAAAGGGGGACCCTGGGCGGAGCATAAAGGCTGAGGAAGGCGCATGCAAAAGGGGGCGCGGTGCAGGGTGAAAGGGGTACCCCCGGGAAGCTGCAGGGAGGGACAGTGGGGTGCATTCAAACAGGGAGCTCCGGGGCTGCAGCCTGAAGAGTGAACACTCAGCGGGTGTTTCTGGGGGGTGCCTGCAAAAGGGGGGCTCCGGCGTGGGGGTGCGTGAGCGGAAAGGGGCGCCGGGCGGCTGCAAGGAAGCCGGAAAAGCCCAGGGGGGCTGAAGCCCTTCCGGGCGTGGGGGTTGGGTTGGGTGGGGGGGCGGAATAAGTCCCGGCTCCGGGGGGGCGGAGCCGGCGGAGAGATCCCTGCCTCGGTCCCTCCCCCTTGGGGCTTGCATATGTAGCCGCGCGCCAGGCCCGGGGGCCCCCACGCGTTTGCAGCCTTTGCACCGGGCGGCCCCGATCCGGCGCCGGCGCGCGCCCCCCTCCCCCCGGGATCCGCCGCGCGCCAGCCGCCCCCGCGCCCCGCCCCCGCCCCGATTGATTCGGCCGCGTCGGGCTCCCGCCGCCGCCGCGCGCGCGCCCGTGTCCCCGGCGGAGAGGTTGATTCGGCTGCGTCCGGCCGCCGCAGGCCTCCCGCGCGCGCCCCCGCCTCGCGCCCGCAGCCGGCACCATGAGCGGCTGGAGCTGCTACATCGACAACCTCATGGCCGACGGCACCTGCCAGGACGCGGCCATCGTGGGCTACAAGGACACCCCGTCCGTCTGGGCCGCCACCCCCGGCAAGACGCTGGTGAACATCACGGTGAGGGGGTGCATTGCGCCGGGGGGGGCATTGCACGGCTTGGGGCGCTTTGCAGCAAGGGGGGCGCGCGGCCGCCTCTGGGCTGGCCCGGCTGCAAGAAAAGTTTGCAAAGCGGAGAGAGGCTGGGGGGAGGCGGCTTCCTTCTCTCGGCACCCCCGCCCCCTCTGCAAAAGCAAAAAAAGCCACTTCCTCTTGCAAAGCCGGGCTGGGGGTCAGACCCACCGCTGCCCCCCATCTCCCGGCCCGGGGAGCGTGGGGCAGGCCGCCCTCTGCTGGCACCTGGGAGCCCGCCCGGCCCCACCCTGCAGGAGGAAATGAGTCAAGGCGGGTGCGAGGAGGAAGCTGGGCCTCAGCCCTGCCCGCCTGTGCAAAGCGAGAGGGATCCGGGGCCAAAACGGCCCGAGCCCCGCATCTTTTTGGGGTGTCCTGCCTGTGGGGCCGGGGGAAGTTTGGGCCTGTCCTGGCTCGTGGAGGGGCGCGCCCGGGCTTGCAGCAGGGAAGTTGCGCTCCCCTTCCCTCTTCTGGGCGGCTGTGGCGAGGCTGCCGCGCCCCAGAGATGGCTGCACCTTGGGGCAGGCCCAGTGCAAGGTGCTGCACCGCCCCGGCAAAGCCTTTCCGTCCCCGCCCGGCTGTGCATCTCCTCCCCAGAGGACTCGAGCCAAATTTAAGACCCTTTGCAGCAAGGGAGGGGCCCCCACCCAGCGCTCCCAGCTCGGCATCCGGATCCAGAGACCTGGCTGCAAAAATCCCCTTGCTCAGCGCTTGCTGCAGAAGAAACTTTGCTAACTTGCTTCCCGGAAGCCTTGGTCGGGAGGGTGGGGGTGAGAAGCTGAGCTGTGCACAAAATTTACCGTCTGTCTGCCTTTAATCCTCCCTTCACTGCCACGTCTCTGCCTGCTCCAGGCTGGCTGCTCAGAGCTGCTCCTGCCTCCCCTTCCGCTGGCAAAAATCAATCCTTCCTGAGTGAAGACTGGCCTCTGCCTGGGGGCTTGCTCGAAAGTGCAGCTTTTTCTGTGAAGCCGGCTCCATTTCCCACCCCGACTCCCCTGTCTGGCCTATCGGGGCCTAACTTCCCTTCTCTGGGCAGAAACTTGTGTTGAGTGGAGAAGGCTTTCCGACTCCAAACCCTGCTTGTGAAGGCTGGAGTCGCTTTCCCGTCTGTGGGAGCCCCCCAAACTCCTGCCTCTGAGCTGCAGGCCTCTGGATTGTGAAGGGGGATTCCCATGAACCTGGCTAGGGCCCTGAGATCTGCACACACCAGCATGGCCCTAGTCTGGCTCCAAATTTGGGGCTGTGGGGTCAGCTCTCTGCCCCCCCCCGAGATTGGGTGGGGACCCCCTGCACCTCCTTCCTCTGGTTGCCGCAAGGCTTGTACTCAGCGGGGAGGGGGCTGTCTGTGTAGCTCACAGTTTGCCTCCCGGACTCCTGGCTCCGAGCTGGTGGGTAAGAGGAGCAGACTCCAGCCTGGGAAGAGGAGAGGGGCTAATTGGCCAGGGTCTGTAAAAGGCAGGGAGCCGTGCTAGAGCCTGTGAGATAGGGCTGCCCCCCTTGGGGGTCTCACAGTGACCCAGCCTTGCCCCAGATGGCACCGTGCCTGGCCCTCTTGCCTGAAACCTTCTGGCCGTGGGGTGGGGGAGGAGGTTTAAGCCTGGTGCGGGGGGTGCCCGTTTCCTATGGAAACTGAGACAGGGAGGGGGCGGCCGATAGGGGAAACGGGCCAAGAATGCGGAAGTTCCTTCTCCGGCCCCCCCTTGACTGTCTGGCCTGCCAGGGGAACTGGGATGGGGGACCCTGGTGTTGCCTGAGACAGGACACTGGGGAGGATGGGGGGGGCGGGGGCTGAACCCAGCTGCCATCTAGGAGGAGGAGGAAGAAAGGGGGAGGCTCCCATTGTCTTCCTGCCTCTGGCCAGGCTCTGCTGGGGACCGTGGGAGGGTGCCCCCCAGGCTGCAGCCCCTAACCTCCCATGATGAGTGTGACTCCGGACCCTCCCCCTTGGCCCGTGGGGGAGGGGTTTCCCTCCCCCCCATGGTGGGGCGGGGCTGCAGCAGATAAGAGAAGGGGCTTGTTGCACTCGGGACAGCTGTTCTGGGACCAGCTGTTGCTTCCTCCCCCAGGGGAAGCAGCTGCTGGAAGCAAGGACTCCTGGGTCCTGGCTCTGGTGGCTTTGAAGGGGGGGCTGGAAGCAAGGACGCCTGGAAGGGGAGGTGGCTGGGAGGCAGAATGCCTGGGGGCTCCCCTTGGCTGCCCCCATGGGGCTGTCTGGGCTGTGCTTCCTGACCTCTCCCCCCACCCCCCAGCCCGCAGAAGTGAACTCGCTGGTGGCCAAGGACCGCAGCAGCTTGTTTGTCAACGGGCTGACGCTAGGGGGCCAGAAGTGCTCGGTGATCCGGGACAGCCTGCTGGTGGATGGGGAGTTCACCATGGACCTGCGGACCAAGAGCACGGATGGGGCACCCACCTACAACGTCGCCGCCTGCATGACCAACAAGAGTGAGTGCTTGGGCCCGAGCCTTCTCCTGCGGTGGGCTTGCTAGCGGGTTAGAGCGAGGGTGGCTGGGGCCAGGACTCCTCGGCTCTCAGCTCGTTCCTCGCAGCTGGGGCTGCCCATCCATCCTCACCTCCTGCCCCCCTGTGTTCCCATCCAGCAGCTGCTGCCTGGCTGGCTGGCCCAAGCCTCCCCCCATTTCCTGCAGTGTTCATGAGCAGCTGCCAAGGGCAGGGGAGCCAGCAGGATGCCTGGGTTCTCTCCCCAGCTATGGGAGGGAAGGTGGGGGGGGTCTAGTAGAATAGAGAAGTGACGGCTGGGAGCCAGGACTCCTGGGGGCTGGACGCCATGGGCCCATCCTGCCTGTCCTCCCACCCCTCGTCTTTGGGGCTCCTTACTGCGAGGGGCCAGCATTTCTCTCCAGCTCCCCCCTTGGTGGTCGTGTCACGGCAGCAGCAGCTTCAGGGGGTCCTCCTGCCGACACCTCACCCTTCTCCCTTCCTCCTGCAGCGATAGTGCTGGTCATGGGCAAAGAGGGCGTCCACGGAGGCTGCGTCAACAAGAAATGCTTTGAGATGGCCAGTCATTTGAGACGTTCCCAGTATTGACGCCTGCCCGCTCCTCCGCTGCGGTACTACTGATGGCCACGCTGGCTGGCTGGGACCACCCAGCCCTCTGCTCCACAGGGGCATCCCGCCCCAGGGCTGGATCGCCACCCATTCCTTGCTTTCCGATCCCTCAATTCCACCCTCTCTGCCACTTTTTTATCATGAATCCTCTTTGTTGCTGCCAAATTTTTTCTGGTTTAAAAAAACAAAAAAACAAAAGCGGTGGTAGGTTTGGGGGGGGGGGGGGGTTAAGAAAAAACCTATATTGGATCAAGAGAAATAAAAAGGAAATTTGAAGAATTCTGATGGAGCCAACTGTGTCTGCTCTGGGAGTGGGCCAGGCCGCTCAGGGTCTGGCCATGCCTGGGAGAGGGGAGTTTGGGGTGGAAGCGGGATGGCTGAAGAAGGACTTGCTGAAGGTGGGTGGCACCGAGGTGTTTCCCTCCTGCCCAGCTGGCAGCTGAGGCACAAAGTCTGGGCCCACACCCTATGGGTACATAACCTAACCTGAGTCACCAGCTGGGGAGGGGCCTTAACAGCCAGGTGTGAAGACCCAGGGATTTGCCACACTTCTGGCCCCATGAATCCTGTGGGGAGGGTGAGGGGAGAGCTGTGTTTCTGCTCCAGTCTAGTTGCCTGAGCTGCTGGCCCAAGGCTCTGCCCCAAGGGGTTGGGGTGCCTGGGTGTTCACCAGGGGCTAGCTGAAGGGCAGGCAGGCTCAGGGTGTGAGCAGAAGGGCTGCAGCCATGTCCCCTCCTGGCTGCTAAATGCTGACACCCAGATTGAAGTGGGTGGGGGGCTGGAGTGGCTCTAGGCTTCCTTGCAATGAGCTAGGTCCTGCAAAATGACGTGTCTTGCCTTGGGCCAAAGCAAATCCCTCCCCAGGGTTAGGTGGGGCTGCTGGGGTGCCTCTCCCCCCTCACAGGCTGACCCATCCTCCCCCTCGGTTCCCCAGAAGAACACAACACTCACCAGTGGAGATAGGACATGTCCCTTTTATTCATTTTACTGTACATTGCTGCCAGCCTGCACCCTCTCCCTGATGCCCTGTGCCTCTGATGGCCTTTTAGAGAAAACCACCAAAGAACCCGTGGCGGGGGGGCAGGCTCCTGCAGTAGGGCTGGAGACACCCCACAATGCGGCCCTTCTGCAAAGCCCAGGGGGTTGCAGTGATGGGGGGGTGGGGTGGGGGACAGTTAAAAGCAGCTGCCCCCTCTTCCTTTTGGCCAGGGCTCCCTCTTCCCCAAGCTAGTCACTCACCAAAGCTCTGAGAAATCCCCATAATCCCAAATGGCCCTGCAGCCAGCAGGCCCCCTGCCCCAGGCTAAAGGCCCAAAGATGAGGGTTGTGGCCTGATTCCTGCAGACCCCAGGGCTGAGGCAGCCCCCCACTGTAGTTAACAGAGGACTGTGGGGGAGAAGGGGCTCCTTACTGGCTGGGTAGCCCTGATGGCAGGGCCATAGTTGGGCCTTAAGGCTAGCAGCCTTCCACTAGTCCTGCCAGCGAGACACGCTCCCCAAACGCTGCTTCATTAGCCCCCCAGAGAGCACCGTAGCCAGGCACTCAGGGGAGTTCACTTGCGTCAAGAAAGGTGACAAGCTGCAGGCCAGCTGGCTTCATGAGAACCCAGAGCCCTTTACTTCACAGGCACGTGGGAAGGAACCTGATGCAGACTCTAACCTGCCTTCCTGACGGGTGTCTGGCCACAGCACCCTCCCCCTGATTTCTAAGCAGATGCTACTAACTGAGGTGGCCCTGGGTGCCCCAGCAGGAACCGGCCCGGGCCCAGAAAGGAATGCAGCTGCAGCACAGTGTTTACACCCAGCCTGCCAAGACTGACTGGCTCTTCCATGGTTCAAGGCTGAGCGGGGGGGAGGAGGGGGCTGGCTGCTACCTCCTGCTGAGAACCCAGGCATCCTGGCTCCCAGTCCACACTCCCCTGCTGGCAGTGGGGAAAGTCAGCCATCCCTCCCCTGCCTGCAACCCCAGCACCATGGAGGAGCCGTGCCACCCCCTAGCCCAGCGGCAAACCCTAACACCGCAGCATTGGCACATAATTGGTAGCCCATCACCTGGCGGTAGGCCTGAGGGGCCCCCAGTCCACAGGGTGCATTCCCACAGGAGGCAGGTCCAAGCCCAGCACCCCCTGGGTGCTGTAACTGTTTTGTGCAGGGTTTAAAATACAAAGAACGGTTGGGGGCAGAAGCCCACCGGGAGTCTGTCCAGCCATCCCAGGGGGAGTTAGACGAGAACGCTGCCCCTGGGGCTGTCACGGGGCTGGCCATGGGGGGCCCCCGGAGGCTCCTCCTCAGAGCCCTCCTGGCCCGGGGGTGAGGCCTGGGCCTCGGCCATACTGCCAAAAGAGGGGGTGTTGGCAGTGGAGGAGCCCAGCAGAGGGGTTCGCTCCGAGTCGCGCTCATCATCCTCGTCCTCCTCGCCCTGCTGGTGCCCCTCGCCCTCTGAGTCCGAGTCCTCGGCTGTCCGCACCACCCGCTGCTTACACACAGGGCAGGTCTTCTTGGTCTGCGTCAACCAAGGGTCCACGCAGCGGCAGTGGTAGGCTGGGGGAGGGGAGCAACAGTTACCTCCCTCAGCCAGGATTGGAAGGGGAACCCAGGAGTCCGGGTGTCTTCCCACCTCCCACCTCCACTTCCCTCCCAGAGCCACAACCCAGGGACTCCGGATGCCCCACTCTAGCCTGCTGCACCCCCAGCTGGCTCCTGGGGTGCTCACCGTGAGCACAGGGCAGGATCCGCAGCCGGTCACCCTCCTCATACTCATCCAGACAGATGGCGCAGACGTCGTACTCATCTCCTGCCAGAGAGAGACAGGGGACGAAGGCGTTAGCCCTGAGGCACAGAGGGAAACTGAGGCAGACAGAAGGGATAGGGCTGGCTCAAGCTCACAGAGAGATAATCCTATTTCCCAGCATCCCCTGCTTTAGATTCCACTTGAGTCCCAGAGAGAAACCAGGCATCCTGGCCACCCCACCTCCAGCTCTGATCCACTACCCTCCAGTCTGCTCTCTCAACTGGGGAGAGAACCCAGGAGTCCTCGGGAAAGACCCAGAGCAGAATTTTAGCTATTCTGAGTGTTGAGAGATGGGAGCAATGACACCCACGTGGTCCTCGAAGGATCTGTGCTTACAGAATATCGCAGGTCCAAATTCTCCCTTTCCACCCACATCCCCAGCCCAGAGGTGGCCACATCTCAGCGCCAGGGCAAGGGTCCCTTTACGACCAGCCACCCTGCCCCAGCCCAGCACTGTGTAAGGAGTCCCACAAAACCAGCTACCCTGGCCCAGAGGTGGCTGCGTCTCAGCAATAGCCAGGGGCCTCTGTAATGATCAGGGGTGGGGGCTCCAGGCTGCTAGCGCAGGCAACCGAAGCCAGGCCCAGCTTTGCCTGCTGAGCACCAGGCTGGGCTGAGACGTCTCAGTGAAAACAGGAAGCTCCGGCTGGGAGGGAAGCGGTCAGGGCTGCTCAGTGAAGCCGGCCGCTCCGGCTCAAGCCCTTATAAGGTAAACGCAACGCTCCCCAGCCGCTTCCTCCTCAACCCGCCGCGCGGTGAAACGACTGCCGCGGCTCCCTGGGGAGGGGGGCTGGACTCCCGGGTTCTGCTGACAGCTGGGGGAAGCAGGCTAAGCGTTAAAACACAGGGGCTGGGGAGCTGGGCGCCAGGACTTCTGGTGGCTTTTGCAATCCCTTCCTCCTTCAAATTGTAGAAATAGAGAACCCAGGAGTCCTGGTTCCAAGCACGGCCTGCCCTGACCCGTCAGACCCTGCACTCCTCTGCAAGCTGGGGAGAGAGAACCCAGGAGTCCTGGCTCCAAGCCCCCACCCTCTGTTGTCTGTTCTAACCATCAGGTCCCACTCCCCTCCCAAACCCAGCAAGAAAACCCATGCATCCTGGCCCCCAGGCCCCCCAGTGCTGCTCTAATTCACCCCATGCAGAGCTGGGGAGAGAACCCAGGCATCCTGGCTCCCCCCTCCCCTGTTCTAACCACCAGACCCCCTCCCAGAAACAGGGAGATAACCCAGGTGTCCTGGCTCCTAGCCTGTCCCGTGATGAACGAACAAGCAATGGGAGCCTGGTTCTGACAGAGCCCATGGGCTGGGAGCTCTGAACAGGCCACAAGGGAAATGGGGAACTCGGGGGTTCCCTGCAATCAGTCACCCCATGTTGTGCTCACCAGGCAGCTGTGCGCTATAGGTGTGTGAGCTCAGGCGCCACAAAGGGGGAGGCAGGAGCATATGGGGGGAAGGGTGAACTCTCGGGGCTGGAGTGGGGAGCGCTCAGAGCGTCTCACCCTCAGTTTCGGCCTCTCGCTCCCTGGCCGGCACTGCCGCTTGGGGTTTGGCTGTGGTCAGCGCTGCGCCGGAAGCTGGCCGGGGGGGTGGTGGTGGACATGCCTGGAAACCTGACGGATCAGGGTGCAGACAGCACCTGCCCTTCCCCCTCTGCGTCTCATCTGTCCCACTCACCCTGGGACTTTCCAGGGTCAAACGCTGGGGCTCAGAAAGAAACCCCACATCTGAGGGAAAAACCCTCTTCCCTTCCCCTCCCCACCCCAGCACCAACCAACCCCTCCCCACACTCCTAAATGTGACCTGGCCACCTCCCTCACTGCAAGGTGGGCTTGCTGGAATCTGGGGCAGGGGCTGATCCGGTTTGGGGGTGGGGCGCGGCCAGCCCCCTACTGCCTGCCACAAGATCAGAGGCAGCGGTGGAAGGAGAGACACCAGGCGTCGGCAGCTTGGCCTGAGATGGGGCAGGAGGGCCCTCTGCTGGGGAGACCCAGCACTGCAGCCTGGATGGGCCAGGGCAGCTGCGAAGGGTGTGGGGCAGTTCTGGGCACTGGTGGTGGTGGAGGGGTGCACATCCCAGCATGCAACACTACAGCTCCATCAGCCCCACTGCATGCTGGGAACAGTCCTCCTGGAGGCCTCACCCGCCCACCACAGAGGCAGTCTCTGGGGTGGGGGCACCCTGGAGCCCCCAGTCTGCACCCAGGGTATGATTGGAGATCCTTGTCCGGTCACCTCCGAGGGGCCAGCCCTGACCCCGCTTTGCCCCCACAGCACAGCGCCCCCTTAGCGGCCCCCTGGGACAGCCACCAGAGGGCAGGGGAAAGGGCTGGTGGCAGCGCCCCCAGGTGGCCATTACCTTTCTTATACTTGTGGATGGGAATTTTCTTCAGCTGTTCCTTGGACAGCCGGTTCCGCCGGAGCCTCTTCCGGTGCTGCACACAGCGCACGATCTGCCGGCAGGGACGAGGGAGGCTGTTAGGGGGCTCTGAGACCTCCTGCTCCCCCCACCCCCACCCCACTCCTAGAGAACCCAGGTGTCCTGGCTGCCAGCCACTCACCAGGATCGTGCACATGACGGTGATGATGATGCCGACAACACCAGTGAAGGGGATCAGGTAATAGCCCAGTGGGAAGATGTACTCGGGGATCAGGACAATGTGAGCGCTGAGGAGAGCGGAGACAGGGGTCAGGAGGGAGGGAGACCAGCCCTGTTGTCTGAGGGCGGAAACCAGGAGTCCTGGATCCCAGTCCCCACCGCCAACCCCACTCCCCTCCCTGTTTGTGGAGCACCCTATCAGGCCCGCAAGAGGCCAGCCAGCACAGCACCTGTCCATACAGGTGCACGGGACACATCCATGTCTACTGAGAGGAGGGGATGGACCCAGGAGACCTGGGACAGGGACAGGAGGAAGCTGCAGTGCATTTATCAGCTCCCTGTGTCCGCCCGCAGGGGGTGCGGCTGGGCAGTGTGGGTGCGTACCCCTTCTCGTAGCTGAACACGGTGCGCAGGTAGTCCGAGGCTGTCTCCCCCACAAAGACCGAAGGGATTGCGATCTGCTCCCGAAGCCTCTCTGTGGGGCAAAGGGAGAGGGAGGTGGGGGGCAAGGAGATGGCAGAGGGGCTCACCCAGGCCCAAGCCTCACAGAGAAGGCCCCTAACCACACCCAGGGCAGCTGAACCTTCCCTCTGCAAGGAGCTCTCTCCAGGGGCCCGATAGGGAGGGTATCTGGCATCCAGGACACGAGCAGGCAGGCCTTGAGGTGAGCAGATCCCACTCCTGTCCCTGGCTGATGGGAGGTGCTGCAAGCCAGCCTCCAACTGAGAAACCCCGAGAATCCCCCTGTCCTGCCAGAGATTAGGGAGACCCTGCCCCACAACACCCACCATCATTCCAGGCCATGTTGAGCAGTTTGTCGGAGTCCTTGTTATGCACGACAGCGGCGTGGTACCCGGCCTGCTGGGCGTGCCACACCTAATGCAGGGCAACGGGATGGGTCAGGAGAAAACCCAGGCATCTTGGCTCCCAGCCCCCCTGCTTTAATCCGTCAGGCCCCACGCCCATTCCAGAGCCTGAGAGAGAATCCATGAGTCCAGAACGGGGGGATGTTTGGGACAGGCTGTGAGATCTCATGGTTCAGGACACAAGCTTTTTGGGGGGGGGGGGGTGCAGGATGAGTCTGTCTGGGTGTTCCTGCCTTGACTGGGTTCTTCCCCACCCTCCCTGTCCCCAAGCCCCCCCCCCACCTTGATGTCGAAGTTGCAGTCGTATCTGCAGACGAGGGCGATGAAGTGGGTGGCGTTGCTGGAGACTGGCGGCCCCTCGATGGGTTGGCAGGCATTCTTTGGCTTGGCCTCCACCAAATAGCCCTGCAGCAAAAGTGAACGTCGGAGTTAATGCCCTGCAGGACAAGAGATTCCTCACCCCCCAGCCCCTGGCTCTAACCACCAGGCCCCACTGCCCTCCCAGCGCCAGGGAGAGAACCCAGGACTCCCGGCTCCCAGCCCCCTGCTCTAATCACTAGATCCCCGTGTCTTGCCACCTGAGCCGCAGCTACGCACCACAAGCCCTTCCCTGGGCAGCGGCACCCCGAAGAGGGCAGGAAGGTCTGAGAAGTCCATACTGGAGTTGTGATCCGTCACCTGGGGGAGAAGATCAGCTTGGAATGAGAGGCTAAGTTTAACCCCTGCCCCCATTCCCGTTCCCCAACCGCTCAGCTCCCTGTGAGCCCATCCCCGACCCTCTGCCACTCACTGCGTGGATGTAGGTCTCCGCAGGCTGGACCAGCAGGCACACGTGGAGCAGCAGGGCGGCAATGGGACTGGGGTAGGCGTGCTGAGGCTGCATCCTGTTGGTGAGTGGGATCCTGGAAAGGGGAGATGCTTGGACCCTGGAGCATGAAATCTGGCACGACCACCAAGCCCTGGCTCCTGACAGCCTGACCCCCACCCTGCCAACTGCAATCCCGTTAAGTATAGACGGGTGCCAGCATTCCAGCCCTGCTCTCTGCAACCCTGGAGGCAGGCAGCATCAGACTGGGCCATGCCAGCAGGCCCATCTAGCTGGCTGCCACCCTGCTCCCTTCTCCCCCACCTAGCCTGGTGGCCGGTGCCGCAGACCCATCCCAACCAAATCTGGCTCCCATGCCAAGCGCGGCGCAGATTTAAGCCCCCCACCTGCCACAGGCAGGGGAGGGGGCAGCTTTGAACCCCTGTGCCAGGAGACGCTGTGTAAGCTCCCTGCTATCCCCGCTGTCTCTGAAACAGGTGGGGAGCGGCTAGCATATGTCAAGTCCCGGCCTGCTGGAAACAAGACTTGTCTGAGCCTTGGATCAGCCCCTCACCCCCACCCCGAAGGTTGGGTCAGAGCCCAACTGGGGTAGATCAGAGCCCAGCGGGGCACCCAGCCCCTGATTTGCAGATGGCGCTGTGCAGATCCAACGGAGACAGGACTCCTGAGGTTTTTGGAGACCCAAGGGCACTCTGGTTGTGAAGGTTAACGAGTGGCCATTCCCTGTTGTATTAACCAGTCCCCTGCATCTCCCCGTATATTGTGAGGTTGTGGGGGAGACTGGCAGCCACGTGGAGGATCCTGGAGCAGAGGGGTACATGGAGGAAGTGGGTGGGGAGGAGAACCCAAAAGTGCTGTATCCCAGCCTCCTCAAACCACTAGACAACTTTGATGACATAGCACAAGGGGGTCCTCAACTTGGCCAGGAGGTGGGGGTCTCGATCCTGGCTGGAGGGGCCCATGGGAGGCTGAAAAGCTTCTGGAGTCCTGCCCAGGGAGGACTGGAAAGGCTGGCTCTCATGGCTTCCTGGCACAGGCTGGGACGAGAGACGCTGAGAGAAGCAGGGTGGTTGTGGCAGGCTGGCTGCCAAAGGGACGAGGGGCTTGGAGGTAACCACCGAGAGATGTCCAGAGACAGCACTGGCTTTAGGACCAGTTGTGGGAGTGGCGCCAGGAAATGGGCCAGTTTGGAAATGGGGAGGTGGTTATCACCCACCAGGCAGCTTACAGAAATCTCAGCACCAGGTGAAAGGAGTTTGGAAGGTCTCAGGCCTGGTCTAGAACTGAGGTGCACAGACACCCCCACCTGAGGCTGGGGTCCCCACCGAGGCGAGGTGCTGTCCCTGTTTTGAAAGCTTACAGTCTAACCGTGGACGGGAGCTGAAGGGTGGGGAAGGGAAACTGAGGCACAGAACTGCTGGGACTGGTCTAGCAGGTCAGTGGGCAAAGTGGGAACAAAATTCAAGGGTCCCGATCCCGAGCCCGGTGCCCGGCCGGGGACCAATGCGGGGGGGTCCCACTAAGTGAACTCCTCTCTCTCTGCCCCAGGGCCAGGGGTGACAGGAGCTGGCGGGGGGCGCGGCAGGGCAGGGGCATCACCCCACTCTTGGCTGGCCTGGAGCCCTCTGTGTGGTCCGTTGCCTGAACCTCCTCCGCCAAGCCCTCCAGACAGAGGGTCCTTCCCCAGATGCGGGGACCCTTCCCTCGGCCCCCGACCCCGCAGGGCCCCCCAGAGAAGGGTCCCTTACCTCGCCTTCACCCCCACCGACCCTCCCCAGACGGCCCCCCTTTTCCAGCCGAGGTGTCAGCGAGGCCCCCTACCTGCTCGGGCTGGCGGAGGGGCAGGGACCCCCTGGACCCCCCTTGCTGAGCCGGGCTGCAATGGGGTGGGGGCTCCCCGGGCAGACGCCTGGGGGAGGGGCGGCCTGGCCTCCTTCTGTTTACAATCCGCCTCCTCCCGGGACAGACCCGGGACAGGGGCGGCTCTCGCGAGAAGTGGAGGAGGCGGAGCAACTTCCCTCCTTCCCCCACGGTCCGGACTCCTGGGTTCTCCTGCAAGCCACCCTCGTGGCAGTGTCACCCTGAGACCTGCCCATTCGTGGCACATGTGGCCAGCCGGCCCTTGCAGGAAGCCGGCTATGACTAGACCGAAGCCCCCCACCCCGGGCTGCCTGTCTCGGCATCCACGTGTCTGAACCAGGCTTGGCCCAGGCCCCGGCCCCAGGCCAGCCGCCCTCCCTGGCCTCGTGCTTTGGGTGAAAGGCAGCGGCTGTCCTTGGCACCAGCCCAAGCCCACTGGCCCACGGGGCAGGGCTGGCGTTCCCCTGCAGGCTGATCTTTCTCGGGTCTCAGCCCCTCAGCAAACAGCCCATGGTGCCTTGGGGGCTGCTGCTGCTGCGAGCTCAGCAAGAGATGGGAAATTGAGCCTGGGAAAATGGCAAGGTCGAGGCAGGAGGGGACAAGGATGAGCGCCCACCCCGAGCAGGCCCGTCCAGCCCGGGAGTCCATTCCCAGTCGCAGCAGATCTAAGAAAGGGGGCAGGGGTTGGTGCAAATGTAAGCGAAATGTTTGGGGGTTTGTAGAAGCACGTCAGCCAGAGGTGCTCAGCTGGCTTTGCAGCCTGAGAGTGCTGGCTCCTGCCCTGGCCGCTCTAACCTGGGAGGTCCTGCTCCCCGCCTGGAGACAGGACTAAAACCCAGGAGGCCTAAGTGGAGCAAGGTGGGTGCCTTCCTAGCACTGGCCCTGTGGTTCTCAGTGTGTGGACGGGCAGCAGAGGGCCATCCAGCCAGTGTACAGATTGTGTGGCTGTGGGTGGCCCGCCTAAGGCAGGGAGCGAGAGCTGTGGGCCCAGCATGAAACAGGCCGAGTGGGTCCCTGCTGCCATCTAGTGAGCCATGCAATGACAGCAATTCGTGCCCTACTGGTGGTAGCAGACCAGCGTTTCTCCTTCCCAGGCATGACTGTCCTGTCCTGACAGCTAGCCTCCCACTCCAATGGAAGCCAGGAGCACGACTGCTTTTGGGGGCCTGTCTGCACCCCACACTAAGCCTGGGCTCCAAAGCAGGTTTGGGACCGCGCCCCTTCCATCCACATGCTAATCGGTCTGATGAGTCAACAAGCATGTGGGCCTAGGGCCAGGACCCTGCCAACAGCTGGCCAGAGCTTGAGGCCTGCTGCAACTGGGGTCCAAGCCCTCTCGTTCTGCAGCGTGGACGGAGCTCCAGCTACAGGCCGCGTCAGAAGGGCTGCATTGTGTGGCATCAGCACACCTGGATCACGGTGCAGCGTGGATGTTCAAGTGCAGGTGTGGAGATGCCAAGTCCACTAGACTGGGTCTCACAACTCTGGGCTCAGGGTGCAATGCAGACATACTTTCAGGTGTCCCTGGCAAGGCCCCCTTGTGCCTTGTCCCTGGAAGCTTTGCTGGTGATGGTGGGTAGGGCTGCTGACCCCAGCCCAGTATCTGCACCATGGTGCCCTTTGAGGAGAGCCACTCCAGCCCCTGGAGGGAGAGGAAGTGGTATGAGGCCTAGGAGTTCGGGATGGCACAAAGCGTGGCTGGACAGGCCTGGAGAGAGTTTCCACACTTTGCACAGAGATTGCTTCAGGTCTGGCGTGACTGAACCTGCCCCAGTGGGTAGAAGGGCAAGAATTCAACATAAGCCATTGCCTGGTCTTATTTCACAGTGATCCGCCTCAAAGCACTGATGACTTTGGTCCTGCAACTGTTTCCACCCACATTTGGCAGAGGTGGTGGCCCAGACCCTTGAGTGGCTGTACGGAAACAGTGTGGTTGCAATTAGCACAGGGAGTGGGGAACTGGACTGAGCTCTTCAGCTGGTGTGGAGGCTGCACAAAGAGAACACGACTCTTCCATTCTGTCTGAAGGGGCAGCATGAGCGAACATTAACTTCCTGTTACTTCTACCGGCCAGTTCCAGTTACTGTGTATTAGTCTCCTGTTACATCTGAGGCCCAGCCCCGGTTATTGAGTATTAATCTCTTGTTACTTCTAAGAGCCAGTTTTGGTTAAACGAGTATTAATCTGTTACTTCTAAGGGTGAGCTCTAGTTACTTAGTATTAATCTCCTGTTACTTGTAAGGGCCAGCTTGAGTAACTCCATATTAATCTCCCATTATATCTAAGGCCTAGTTCTGGTTATTGAGTATTCATCCCCTGTTACTTCTAAGGGTGAGCTCTAGTTACTGAGTATTAATCTCCTGTTACTTCTAAGGGCCAGCTCCTGTTACTGTGTATTAATCTTCTGTTACATCTAAGACCCAGCTCCGGATATTGAGTATTAATCTCCCATTACTTTGATGGGTGAGCTCTGGTT